>VZRU01012594.1:1588-166025 GCA_013398155.1 Pedionomus torquatus | reverse complement strand
GGGGAGGGGGGGGGAAAGGAGATCAAAGGGAGCCACGTTCATTTTCTAGCTTTCTAAACAAGACCAAAAGGCTAGATTCAAATGAGGATTTAAATTTCCAAAGTACTTTCTGTCAATTATGATTCACCACTAGGAAATAACAGCCGTAAGCCAAAAGTCCCCCAACATCTTTCAGAACAAAAGTTCAAAATAGTTCCATTTTTATTTCAAGTTTAATTTGAATGTGTCAGTCTATAAAGTGTTCTGAGGCCTCTCTTAGTCTTTACTTCTGAAAATGTTTCATTTCACAAAGAATATACATCAAAAGCTGTATCAAGAGAGGTGGGGCCAGCACGCTGCAGGAGGTGATTCTCCCCCTCTACTGTGCACTCGTGAGACCCTACCTGGAGTATTGTGTTCAGCTCTGGAGTCCTCGGCACAGAAAGGATGTGAACCTGTTAGAATGGGTCAGCAGAGAGCCACCAAGTTGATCAGAAAGGTGGAGCACCTCTTCTATGAAGACAGACTGAGGGAGCTGGGGACTGCTCAGCCTGGAGAAGGCTCTGGGCCTTCCAGTATATGAAGGGAACCTACAGGGGAGATGGAGAGAGATTCTTTGTCAGGGATTGCAGCAATAGGCCAAGGGGTAATGGCTTTAAATTGAAAGAGGGGAGATTTAGATTAGATATTAGGAAGAACTTCTTTCCTGTGAGGGTGGTGAGGCACTGGAACAGGTTGCCCAAAATTGTGGAAGCCTCATCCCCAACCAGGCTGGAGGAGGCTTTGAGCAACCTGGTCTAGTGGGAGATGTCCCGGCCCATGGCAGAGGGGTTGGAACTCAATGATCTTTAAGATCCCTCCTAACTCTAACCTTTCTATGATTATATGATATTTAACTTTTCATTAGAAAACAGACTGGATCCCAGATGTTGCATCTTTCAGGAGACTGATCTAATTAGCTGTTGTATTTAACTTTCCTTCTCCAATGGCCCTTTCTTCAAAATTGTTAACCAGAGTGACTTTCATGGGAAGGTTTTTTCTAAGTTTACAGGTCTCAGACAGTGCAACATATTCCCCTTCCAGTTGGCTTCAGCTCATATCCAAACTACTCTCGCAGGGGGTATTTACAGAAATAGTACCGTAAGGTACCTACTGATTATTTTGGTACAATTGCTCTATAAACTGTCTGCCATTTCTGTGTCTATTTATTTTCAAGCATGTTATGTACTTCTGGAATGATAAATGCTAAAGTAGTGAATTAGGCCTATTTATAATTGCTTATGCTTTTCCTTTAAAAATGCAAATTTACCTGGCACAAAATTAAAAGGAATAAATTTAATAAATGCTACATCTTTAATTTGAATAAAAGTCAAAATAGTCTGTAAAACTCATTCCAGACAATATATATTGTTATTACAGTGCAGAATAATTCCTGTTTTGTACAGCTAGTGCTGATTAAAAGAAATTCACCTCTTTCAATTTAATAAAACTAGGTAATTTAAGAAAAGTCAGTGTATTAAGATTTACTGTACATGACAACTGTTCTCATTTCAGAATGCACCCTACCCCCTTTATTTGATTAGATTTCTTATTATAAGTTCTGAAAAGGTTAATGAATACCATAACAAAGCAGCTCAGGTGCTATAATTGGGTGTAATAAGCTGATATGGTGATGGGCTTCTTTGTTGATGTAATTGTAATGAGGAATCTTTGATGTGTTATAAAAACAACATGGTAAGGAAAGCATAAAGTGTAAAGAAAAATAAGGTCTCCTAAATTCCTAGTTTACAGATACGCTACAGAACTTATTTCATTTGCTAGCTGATGTAAACAGCAAACAAAGCTCTCTTCAGTTATATATTCTATATATCTGTAAGCTTGTGCCTCAAAGACAATTACTTTTCTCTCCCGTAAGTGGAGACAGAAAAATTCTATTACAAGAATGGAACTGTGTAAAAAGGTGTCTCCTGAACTCCTCTTCTCTGAAACCCAGTTTTGCTTTGAGGTTCTACTATGGGATTTCGGATTGCCTTCAAAGTGAACCTTTTGCATTTGACTTTGGTTTTGTTAGGGTAAAAATGAGTCTAGTCATTCCTTGTGCTAAGAATCCGTTTTCTTGATCCTTCAGGGAACTCATCTCTGAATCTAGCTTCAGTTTGAAGTACTGTTCCTTGAATACATATGGCAAATTATACAGAAGAGTACAGTTTGAACAGCACTAATACTTCTATATGTCTGCTGAGCTTCTCTAAATCAAGTCCTACTGACATGTGTCCTAGGATTGCATTTGGTCATCTCATTCCTAGTCATGTAGCGCCAAATGTTTTATTCTTTCATATTTTCTGTTTCATGATCTTTCAACTCTAGCATACGTTTTTGTTAATAGTTTTCAGCTCTCTAGCCTTGCCTTTCTTGCACTGCTGAGCTTCATTTTGTCTGCTTTATATGGGTCCTCAAGGTTATATTGTTCTTCTGTATGATATCCAGAGCTGCTTCTGTGTTGATGAAATCTTCCAACTTTATTTCATCAGAAGATTTTGTTAAGAAAATTTTTTATTTTTATGCTAAAAAGTTCTCTTTAACAGCAATGATGTTGTACAAGATGGGTCCAAAACTGATCCTTGAGGAATAAAATCTTCTTAACCGTTTTTAAGTTCATTTTTTTCTTTTGTCACTCCCTTTTTCCTTTCTAGTTGTAATCATTTATTGATTTACCTTACAATATTTTTCTAATATTTTCCCCTGGGGCATCCTAAATACTTTACTGAAATATAGATCAGTAGCAGTTGCTGTGTTTCCTTTTTCTCATATGGATGTAGTGTGGATTAGTAATAGAAATGGTTTGTGTGCAATAAACAGTAAAGGTAATTACAGTGGGAAAGAGATGGGAAACACATGCAAGGTGAATGGGCTGAAGCAAAGTATCATATCGAATGAAGGAATTTAGATATGAAATGGGTTTTTAATATTTTATTTCCAGTTTTGGTTCCTAGCTTTCACACCTGCATGCCCAAGTGACTATATGCTATCATGCAATGACTTATAGAATCTTAGGGAGGGAGGCAGGAAGACTATATATCTGAATGTACAAATAGAACATGCAAAAGTGACATGAATTGCCATAAGATAAGTGGGTAATGTAAGCAAGTTTTCTTTCAGCCTACCTATGAGATCTTTCTTTATAGAAATATTTAGCAGGTCTTTACCCATAAGCTATCTTCAAATAGCATTCAATATTTTGCATGCATTTTAGGATTTTATACACCTGAATTTTTATCAAAAGAACACCAAAAAACTGAAGTTATAGTTACTGCTCTAGATTTATCTAAATCACATGGCTATATGAATGGATGTCTTATTAAAAACTGTAATCTTTGTATATATATCTATCTTAACCTAATCACAGAATGTTTGAGGTTGGAAGGGGCCTCTTGAGGTCATCTTTTCCTCTGGGGTCATCTTTTCCTAGGGCTGATTATGCAGAACCATGTCTGGATGGATTTTGAAATATCTCCAAGGAGGGAGATTCTACAACCTCTCTGGGCAACATGATGATACAAAAAGATAGTACTAGTGTAAATAGTCTGTTACTGTGTACCTATGTGATTCGTGTGCAAATATATAAACTTCCATTCGTGAAGACTGCAGCTAGACAAAGTAAAAATTTTTAAGTTTGTTTTTGCAAGTCTGCAGAACTGTTTTAAACTAACACCTTTTTTCTTAAGATATATAAAGTGGTTATTTATCATTATAGTTGCTTACATGTTGATGCTACTTATATTTCTCATTTATCTATGTAGTTGCAGAAAGGGAAAATTAAAACTTGAACATATAGGATCTTTGTTTGTTTCTCTTGTGCCTGTTTCCCCTCACTGAGTCAAGCTGCAGGGGCGAAATGTGAAGTACCTTTACATTTTTGCATGCAGTATAACACTCATTTCTATATAGAGAATTTCTCAATTAATTCCGCCTAAACTATCTTCCAAGGAAAATTCATGATTCATTGTTATTTATTTCCAGTAGTGCCTATGATATTCGAAGTATTGTATAAAAAGGAGGACATGGGTTTGACCCAAAGAACTTGTGTCTTATAGACAAGAACAAAGTATTTTATATCCGTAATACTGTGTCTGTCTTAAATCTGAATGTTAAAGACGGCATTTAAAGTAGACAACTCAGTCTTTCATTAGAGTGTGAGGTGGACTGAATAAATACAGCTTCAACAACTGTACATTTTCAATTTGTATTCTCTTTCATTGTAAAAATGGTTTATACATAGTTTGGTTTTATATGAATATATGCCCATTTTTGTTAGCTGCTTGTCAGCTGATGTAAATTGTGATTGTTCCCTAAGCCAGTGAACCCATGAATCTTGCATCAGGTTGGCATGTGCTTGAATAATGTGCTAGTAGTTGGACTTACCATGTAGGGTAATTGTATAAAAATTGAGTTGAATCAGTTCTAGACAAATGTTTTTGAATGGACCTCTCAGGCTACAAAATAAATTTACATTCCTAGTCTACCATTTCTTAGTATTACCTGCAAAAATGCAACCATTTCATATCAATATAATACATGGAAAGAATATGAAATGTGAGAAAAAGAAGCAAGAAACTGCATCTATCATCTTCCAATCCATTAGGATTTTAACAAAAACTGCTAGTTTATGATGATGAAAATACCTAAGAAGCTGAATTCTTGCATTCCCACTCCATATTCTTTTTATATTTTTAAAAACAACATAATCTCAGAGGCAACTCAAAGTCCCTTGCACATTGGTAAAAGAGGTGTTTTTCTCAAAATCAGATTAAGCCTTCACTTCTTTTTTTATTTGTCATTTTATTGTTACTCATAGCATATAAGCATCATTTAAGGAACGTGCTCACCAATCAACCAGCACCTATTTAAAAAATAATTTGGGTTACAAAAAGTGAATTTGAATATGAAAAATATATGCCGCACTTCTGAGCTCCACTCATTAAATCATCACTAAAAAAAAAAGGCCTTATTGTGTCATAGAAGTGACACACATACTAATTCACTCTACTGATGAGTGCTTTCAACTGAGTCAATAATAGAGATTATGACCTATCATAGTTGAAAATACATGGAATTTATTTAATCATTTACCAGAAAATGAAAATAAAACAGAAAGAAAATTTATTCAGCATCTGCATTTGAGAAAATATACATATTTCACTAGATACTTACTTTGTCACTTCACTGGTTGATAGAAATCCAAGGTGCCAGTTGTGCAATTCACCTTTTAGGCACAAGGTTCATTGTCTTGCCTGTTGTCTTCCTAACTAGAGCAGTCAAGTCATTTATTTTAATGTGGGACCATCCATTCCTTGTGTTCCCTTTTCTGTTTACAAGGAGAACTTGAGTATGGCATTCTTTTTTCTTTGATGTTTAGCTGATACCTTACTGCAAAATACAGATGCTATTTTTTGCAGTGAGACATATTGAGAGTAATAGCACAGCAGTAGCAAAATGACACTAAGTATAATGGAAAGTTAATAGGAGGATACTCTGGCTACTGCTAGGCAAGCTCATGTCAGAGGGATTACAATAACCAGTATTATTTCTATTATCCAAGGCCTGTTATGATCTTCTGAGTGCAACTGTGCTTTAAAAGTAGGGATGGGATCTTGTATTGAAAAATTACTGTAATAGAGGACTATAGAGTTCAGTGTAATTTTGAATGATTACAGCACTGTTTCTCTACTACTTTTAAAAATTGTGGCCCCACAAAGGTTTGTGACATCTCAGCATTGTATTTAGAGTAGGAGAGTATACATCAATCTTTCTCTAAAATGGCATGAACAGAATATGGTTTGCTGTTATTTACAGAGTCCAAAAGAGTTTAAGGGGGATTGAAAGATGACACTGAAATGGTGACAATATAGTTTAGGACGGTGAAGTACTTGCATTCTTCCCATGTTTGTACATGTACTTTCTATAGACAAAAAGTGGGCATTTAACCTTCTAAATCTAGTTACTAGCTTGCTTTTTTCACAGATTCCTCATTTACTTGCACTTCTATATCATCTCCTATCTGCTTAATAAATAAATAAGTAGACTTTAAGTGCTTCCTTTTCAGGTACTCTAAGTACCAGCTTCAAAGCACTTAATGCTAGATGGGGTTTGTGTGTAATAGAAGATCCACTGCCTGGGAACATTGCATTCACCAGGATGGTAAACCAAAATCCAGACTTTCTTTCTTTTTTTTTTTCTTTTTCTTTTTTTTTTTTTTTTAAATAATAAAAATTAAGAGAACCAAAAATATATTTTAATGAGAAACTAAAGTTCAGGGAAAGAAGCTAGAAAGAACTGGAGACTTGAAGGTGAAACTTCAGAGTCTCATCTTTCTCATCTCTAATTTTTTTTTAAAAAGCAAATTAAAAACTGCTATCAAATTTATAAATTGTTATGTTTTCCTCTTTAGTTGGCCCACGGTTGGACACATTCTTAATAGCACATTTTCAGATGCTCATCTAAATTCATCTAAACTTCTTCCTCTTTGAAACTGTGGCAGGAAGATCAGAGAACAAAACATGAAAAGAACAGCTAGCAAGGTACCTGAACTTAAAATTACTGAATACCTAGTGTCTGATGCCTTATTAGTTCAGTTTAAATCAGCTGTAATCCTAAACAAAGTCCTCGAAATTATAGTGAAATCATAGAGTTTTCAATTCAAATATGTTGAAAAACAGGAAGTTATTGGAAGAGGTGAACATGGATTTACTAAGGGTAAATCATGCTTCACCAACTTGATAGCAATCTATGACATTATAAGTGGATGGCTGGATGAGGGAAGAGAAGCAGATGTCATAGAATCATAGAATGGTTAGAGTTGGAAAGGACCTTGAAGATCATCGAGTTCCAACCTCCCTGCCATGGGCAGAGACACCTCCCACTAGACCAGGTTGCTCAAAGCCCTATCAAGCCTGGCCTTAAATACTTCCATGGATGGGGCATCCACAACCTCCCTGGGCAGCCTGTTCCAGTGCCTCACCACCCTCAGTAAAGAATTTTTTCCTAATATCCAATCTAAATCTCCCCTCTTCCAGTTTAAAACCATTACCCCTTGTCCTATCACTACGCTTCCTGACAAAGAGTCCCTCTCCAGCTCTCCTGTAGGCTCCCTTCAGATACTGACTTCAACAATGTTTTTTACAGTTGACCATAACATCCTCATTAAGAAACTGAGGAAGTGTGGGCTAGATGAGGGGGCAGTGAGGTGGATTGAGACCTGGTTGTGTGACAGAACTCAGAGGGTTGTAATTAATGGAGGAGGGTCAAGTTGGAGGCCTGTAACCAGTGGTGTCCCCCAGGGGTCAATACTCAGTCCAGTCTTGTTCCATGAATTCACCAATGACCTGGACAAGGGGACAGAGTGTATCCTCAGCAAGTTCACTGATGATACCAAACTGGGAGGGCTGGCCAACATTCCAGAGGGCTGTGCTGCCATCCAGTATGACCTGGACAGACTGGTGAGCTGGGCAGAGAAGAACATAATGAGGTTCAACAAGGGCAAGCTTAGGGTTCTGCACCTCAGGAGGAAACATGCCAGGCACCTATACAGGTTAGTTTTGGACCTGCTGGAAAGCACTTCTGAGGAGAAGGACCTGTGGGGTCTGATTTCTAGTAAGCTATCTATGAGCCAGCAATGTGCCCTTGTTGCCAAGAGGGCCAACGGAATCCTGGGCTGCATATGGAAGAGTGTGGCCAATAGGTCGAGGGAGGTCATTCTTCCTCTGCTTGGCATTGGTGAGACCACAACTGAAATACTTCATCCAGTTCTGGTCTCCCCAGTTCAAGAGAGACAGGGAACTACTGGAGAGAGTCCAGCAACAAAGATCATTAAGGGACTGGAGCATCTCCCTTATGAGGTAAGTCTAAGAGAGCTAGAACACTTTAGCCTGGAGAAGAGAAGGCTGAGGGGAGACCTTAATGCTTAGAAGTATGTAAGGGATGGGTTGAAGGTGGATGGACCCAGACTCTTTTCAGTGGTTCCCAGTGACAGAATCAGGGGCAATGGGCATAAGCTGGAATATAGGAAGTTCTGTTCAAATGTGAGAAAAAACTTCTTTTCAGTGAGGGTGACAGAGGACTGGAACAGGCTGCCCAGGGAGGTTGGGGATTCTCCTTCTCTGGCCGTTTTCAAGACCNAGTTCTGTTCAAATGTGAGAAAAAACTTCTTTTCAGTGAGGGTGACAGAGGACTGGAACAGGCTGCCCAGGGAGGTTGTGGATTCTCCTTCTCTGGACATTTTCAAGACCCACCCGGATGCAGTCCTGAGTAATGTGCTCCAGGCAATTCTACTTCAACAGGGGACTTGGGCTCTAGAGGTCCCTTCCAACTGCAACAGTTCCACAATTCCATGAATTAACAGCAAGTAATAGGAAGACTTTAATATCTATATTCACGTAATATAAAATTCACATAATTCACATAATATAAAAAAAAATCACATAATAGAAAACAAAATAGTATGTATTCACATAAAATAGCTTTTTTTAGCTTTTGCTGTGATAGGGTCTCACCATGAATTAGTATCACTGGGTACAGGTTATTATGTAAGGAAATACTGTTAAATGGCTCAGTAGTATAGGATGTTGCTAATGTAAAATGTAATCTATCTACGTACGGAATGAAGAGATGGACAGAGCTTTTCTTACTCCTTTGATCTTTGAGCTCTTAATGATGGTGGGCTTTAAAAGTAGGCACCTGACCTCTCAGGTTCCTAACAAGTTTTTATTCTTTTCAAACCCACTGTCAATACTGCTCTCTGCAGTGTGTTCCAGTGTTCACAATTCATAATGAAAGTATAAATACAGGGAAGCTCAGGAAGTTGTGTGAATAATGGTGAAAGGGAAAGATTAAAGAGAATTCCTAGAAAAAAATATTCAAGAATCTAAGTTTTGAAGTGTTTACCAAATTCAAACTGTTGATCAGATTTTTCCCTAAATGTCATTGTAGTAGAAAGTGCCTAACAGATGTGCTTTCAGTCTAGCAGAAAAAGGTTTAAAAATATATATTTAAAATGTCTTCCAAATTGAAGCTGAAGATCAACAAATTTAGGGCAGAGATGAGATAACATTAAATAGTGATAATCAGTTAACTATTGGGAAAACCTACCAACAGATGTTCTTTACATCTTACAGATTGCAAAGTTAGGAAGGAAGGCCAGCTATGCTTTGGATATTCCTTTTTCTATTTCTCTAGCTCTTTACCATTTTTCAGTAGATTTTCCAGATATTTGAGGTTCCAATATTGTTTTTTTAGAGTAGGGTACTCTAAAAAGATTGATCTGCCAACTTAGTTCTAAATTATTTGTTATTTTTCTGAATCTGCTTTATATTGACATAAACCCCAACTAAGCAAGCTGTCTGATCATAATAGTTGTTTTTGAGTTTGAGAATGCTATTTTAATTCTTTAGATCACAAAAGAGCTCCTGAGCTGTTGAGATCCTAAAATTAGTTCCTCTTTACTAACCAAATGTACAATAATCCTTCCCAGAACAATTTCACCCATATACCTCTAAACATTGGTTTTGATTTCAGACAAAGTGGATGGTTCCGAGTATTTGCTGATGTGCTTTTGGCAGACACGTACTTTTGGAAGTGCACAGTCTTAGCAGGCAGCTTCTGGTTTGTTTTCTTTCATCTTGTTTTGGTTTTTTTTTTGTTTTGTTTTGTTTTGTTTTGTTTTGTTTTGTTTTGTTTGTTGTTGTTGTTGTTGTTGTTGTTTGTTAGTTTGTTTGGGTTTTTTCCAAAGAAAGCCCTATTTACTTTCTTCTTCTAAGCAGATCTTCAGAAATAAATTCCTAGCATGACATTGCTAGTAGTTTGCTCACTTTCATCTTTCTCTAAATATATTTGATATACATGAATCTCATTCTTGAATTTTAAGGTAACTATGTCCATTTTGAAGGATACATTATTTTCTGCCCTTCCTGAAGAATGTTTATCATGTTTCTAGCTACATTTTATCCCATGGTTAAGCTGTCTCACTTTTTAATATGGTTTTGGTTTACTGTTACTTTGTCCCACTGTGTAGACCTTTGCTCCGGCAGCACAAAAGCGGTACTGACCCAGTGAAGTGAACCAACTAAAGAGGGTCACATAAGCTGCATCTGTCTTTTGTGGTGTTGATATTATTTTGTGTTTTTTAAAAAAATAATCTACAGTCTTTGGCACTTTTTTGTAGCACCATTCTTCATTTCAAGAGTGAAAGTAACATGTGGGGTACCTTTTCCTTGGTAATGCTAACTGCTGTAGTCTCCTGTCTTTACACCTTCATCACCAGCTGTGTTAAAGCATCTGAATTGTAACACCATTTGGAAATATTGGCTCTTGTAGAATGCAAGTGATCACTTCATGAATGTGTTTCAGTGTTTTGATTTCAAGTGGTTATTGAAAAGTCTAAAGTCTTAGATTAACCTTTCATACTCACCCTTCCCAAGTCAGCTACACTGGTCAGATATATCACCCTCTCTCAGGCTTTGTTTTAAATAGTAAATATTAAGGGGGAGATTCTCAGCTACAACAGTGGCTCACTCTCTGAGAGTGGATGGCATTTTCAGAGCACAGGCATGCTATTTCCTTCAAGCATTCCAATTTCAACTGAATTAAAGATATACAAATACTTACAAGTCTTGTGGCAACCAGCAGTTGTTTGGAAGAGAGAATATCAGGTCATTCATTCAGCCACTTTTAGCACCGTTCTGGGTGATCACCCAGTCATGCTGGAGTGGCTGCAGCATCAGCTTCCAAGCAGTGGTCTCACAAGACAGGTGGTGGGATCTATCCTTGGACAATTAAGAAAACAGGTGTAGAAAATCATTACTTGATTCCTGATGTCTGTTCTCTTTACATACTGCTGTGAAACTGTTCATCTGCTGGTTTGTTTGGTTTTTTTTTCCCTACAAGACAGTTAATGTGGAAGGCAAGAACAGAAGTTAGTTGGAAGGCTTGAAAGAGTAGTTCTGCTCTGATTAAAAAACATCAGGTCTTTCAGGCTCTGAGTATTTTGAAATTAAAGAAAAAACAGATTTTTTAAATTTTTTTTTAACTGCCCTATGAAAGCTCTGGGGATGAATATTTCTCATCCTTCCCTGCAAAGAATTGTCATAGCTTTATAAAACCTAATCAAAAGATAAATCATTCTTCTCAAATAACAGACTTTAGGTAGAGGGGACAAAATTCTGGAGGTGCCACACAAGTTTAACTGCATTTTCCAAAGTTCAAGCACATTATTTTTACTGTAATACTAGCCGGCATTATTAAAATACCAGAAGACATTGACTCTCAAATGGTTATTAAAATGATCTATGGCATACTCTCCTCCCAAGTTCAAGGGTGCATTCTGTGGTCATTTTTCTTTTACAGGCTCATGAGTCTATAAGGATTGTGACGGTTCAGTAAGCACACTCAATAGATGATCTTCTGAATGAATTAAAAGTCTGTTAAATAATACTGTGTTTGGATCAGCGTGTCTGATACAAACTGATAGTGTAGAACGTAAATATGTGAGTCTATACATTTTAGTTGGTATAGTGGTTGCAAATGGAACTAACATAAGGGCTCCAGCTGTAATGTTTTGTATTTTCTACAAATGAAGACAGGTATAGCTGTATATATTAGAACTTTCTTAATATCGAATTAAAAGCAGTAAAAAGACTTTGGACCAGGGATTGGGTTCAAAGTAGAGAACTAATTAGATCTTTGCGGAAGAGTCATTTTTGTTTTGTAGTACAGATTGAAGAAGTGAAAGAAATACTGAAATTTTGTACAAGTTGTGTCAGCTTGGTCAGAGGATGAAGTCTTCTAAAAGACTGAATGATAAAAGAGTATATCATAATGAGAGTCTTAATTCAATAGAGAAGTTCATATCACTTTGCTAGTTGGTCACATAGAACACTCGGGTTTTTTCTTCATTAGAATGAGAAGACATGCTTCAAGAAATTAAACACTTTGCCATACTTAAAAATGCAGAAAATTGGAGGGACAGGAGACGTAACAATGTACTCTCGAAAAATAAAATTCTGAATATAACTGAAGTGTCAACAAAAGAAACCAAATGTAATTTATCCCTCTATGAAAAGATAGCAATGAGATGTAGTTTTAAAGATTGCCTTTAAGTGGGAGAGATTAGGTGAAAGCAGGTGTTTTATCGCATGTGCATGACATTAAATAAGTCAGTAACACAGACCATATTTTCAAAATAAAGTTGAAATTGTAAAGGGTTCATAAAAATAATACAAGAATAATCTCTCTTACATTAAAAAAAAAGCTAAACTTCTCTCTAGTTTTTTCCAGGAGAAAAGACGAATTCTGAAAAAAACATCTAGAGAGGCATGCATGAGAGAAGATTTTAACATTAGTCCTAAACTAGTAGATAAAGGCATAACAAGACCAGTGAGGAAACTAACACGAGAGCTAAAACATTAATTTTTAATAGGGCAATTAAACATTCTAGAAATATGGAAATGTAGCATGAAAAGACGCTATTTGATTTCCACTCCCTTACAATTACAGGTAATCATATGATACAGTCAGTCTCAACTTTGTGTATTAAGGTTGGAAGTATGCAAAGGAACATTGTTCTTGAATACTCCTGCACTGTAGAGGCTGAAAACATTTGTGTACTGAATATTATAAACTTAAGACTTATTTACAAGACCTATGTTCTTGCAACAGAATAGGAGAGATCATGGGCACTACTGTTGCGCTACATGACAGCAAAGAATTTGAAAAGATACTCAGGTGATCCTAGGGAGTCAACCATGCCCCATGGTAATGAAGCAAACAGATTTTTATTTATTAGGAATGTCATGAAGTTGCTGACACATGAAAACATTAAATAAACAACAGATTTGGAAAAAAAAAAAAAAAGATAAATTGTATTTTCTGAGTTATTGGTTCTGCGTTATCATAGAATGGTTTGGGCTGGAAGGGTCCTTTAAATATCCTCTGGTCTAACCTCCTTGCGATGAGTAGGGACAATTATGCTAGAGACTGAACTGGATAATCATAAAGGGATCCCCTCCATCCTTATAATTTATGTGTGCATGGAATAAATGCTTAAATGTAGTGAGCTGTCAGAAATCCTAAAAAAAATATATGTTATAAAACATTAGAAAAAATTATTTTTCAGTCATCCAAGACACTGTGAAGGGAGCCAGGTTGATATAAAACAATGATATAAAGCAAAGAGCTGTGTCTTTTCCAGAAGAATGCACAGGACAGAACAGTAATAGAAGACTAATGGGACATCTTGTGCAAAGTTTGAGACTTCAGTGATAGGTCTACAGGAAAAAGAAAACAACAAATAAACACCTTTTGAACATCAAAATCAAACCAGAAAACATTTCTCTATCTACATTATTGCTGAGGTATTTGAAATATTTCTATAAGTTCTAAATGTCAGTAACTGGATTGTCTTGTCATTGTCGTTATATCATCACCTAAACAGTATGAAAAAGTGGTTTAATCATAATTATTTTGACTAGTCACCTTGCAATTATCTTTTCTGTATTGACAAATTATGCCATTTTGTCATAAGTACTTCAAATAATTACAGCACTTGTCAGAAATCTGTAAATCAGACCATTTCATGCAAAAGAAAACTTTTTTAAAAAAATCAAATCTGAGTCACATTGTATGCTGTCCTTGATGTGGCATCACATCACTTCTGTTGACAGGTGATAGCATTACAGATAAAGAAGCCTATTTTACCAAAGGATTATGCCTGTCAGGGCCTGGGAGATTTTGTATCATCCTGAAGCTGATTGCAACATTCTTTGTGCAAGTTTTGGGAGCTGGGGATAAGACTGGATGACAGGGCTATCACAATGGGTTTGCATCTTGCCCTCATTAAATGGAAATGGACACCCAGGTTTTTTTTCATTTTCAGATTCTGTATTTGAGACTGTGAGTTACCACTTGAATCCTGAACAGAATCCCTGTGATAGACACATTACATTTTGTCCCCTTCTGCTTGTTAAACAAGCTTATAGGATGAAGCAAACGTTTGTCACTTCTTGTCAGCTCTGTGATGGCTATGTAATGCTTCTTCTCAAACCTGAGATATAGCTGTTTTGTTGCTTTCCATCTGCATCAAGGTTATTCAAAATTTAGAATCCTCCTACTGTTTTGATAGATGGGACATTTAGATATTTTTTTTTCCCTGAACCTCCAGACTGAAGGAAAAGGTATTTCACTGTTTTTAAGTTTCTGTGATCAGATGCACATAACTGCAGACAAGCATTTACAGCTTCTGGAAAACTGGAACTCATTCCAAGCCAATCTGCTTCATTTAGTGGAGGAAGACTCATCTATTTTCAGTGGCATCTTAAGCCAAGGCCAAGGGCTACAAGGGCTAAGACCAAATTGAGCATGACTGATCATTCACTCTGCTGATAAGTCACCATTCCTGTGAGCTGCTCAGGAGGCTTGTTTTTAAATCCCATGGATAAGTCTTGAGGATAACATATATCTTTGAGTCACAAGATTTTTAAAAAATATAAGCAAATCAAAAAGTTTAACCCATCCTGGTTTACAAACACAGCTTCTCTGAAGCTTACTAGTTCTTGAAGGAGCAAGCCAGCATCATTGAAGGACCAGTGAGTAAAGTCCATGGAAACTTGCGTGTGATTTTTAATGTGCAAGTATCTACACAATTTACATTTGACAGTTTATCTCTAGAGGGGGGCAAAAATGTATTAATTACTTAGAAACAGCTCTGTGTGGGTTCTGCTCAGAGTAACCATGCTGCAAGTGAACTTAAGACATTATTCATATGGGGAGTAGAAATAACGCATGGAAAAATATTTCTCTGCTGTGCAGTATGATATGTAAAATACTATCCTTTCAGGCTAAGAGGAAGATCTTTTTGTTCCTCTAAGGCTTATTAAAAAGAATCCACAATGTTCTAATTAGTGTGTGTGTGTGTGTTATTTTCAGCAGTTGTTGAAATGGTTTCATTAAAATTAACTTTGTTTCATAAACATACATTTATTTTTACAGCACTTTACTAGCCTTAAATTATAATATAATGTTTTGATATCATAAATGGTTGCTAATGATAATTAAGGTTTCAGATGGGAAGTAGTACCAAGGGCAGCTTCAATGTGAATGTTCCAGGTAATAGCAAAAAAAAAAAAAAAAAAACCAAGAAGGAACAAGAGAGCAAATGTGCAGAACTGTATTTTGGTTTTCCTAATTACCACTTCTATTAGCTCCCAAAGACTGCAGTTCATTCTTAGCTTATGGATAAGCAGGTGTGTGTCTGTACAGGGACAAATTCTTCCCATTGGTGTTTCTACTTGGTCGTGAAGGTTTGGGTTTAATTAAAGGTTCTAAAACAAACAACAAAATTCTCTCACCAATCAAACAGGAAATCTCAAGTTGTTCCACCCTCTGAATATAACACAAAAGACTTGTCATTATTAATATTATTTATTAGATTCCTTCTTCTTAAAATATTTCTCTTTTTCAAAAACTATAAAATAGAATTATCCAGATGGTACCAAAGATATCAATGAGCTAGATGAATTGTTTTGTGTAAGGATTATTTCTGAGATATGAAAGCGGAAAAGAAGGTTGATTTTAAGGGAAAAGGCATTTGAAAAACCTTTAAGAAACATTTTTTTAATATCTGAGAATAAGAGCTGAGACTGTACCACACTGCAATTCCAATATTGGGCACTGTTTTTGAGAGCTTGTTGAGGAAGCTCTGTGATGTGCACAACACATCTGTTATCCCATTTAAACTACTGTAGATATATTTTATTCCTTGCTTCTTTTCTTGCGATGAGCTATTGAGTATGTGATAATTCAGGATGACAAATGACAACAATAATTGTCAGGATTATCATAGAATACCTGTAGCTGTTTACAGGAATAGCATCTGGTGACCTGTTGCTTGGCACATTATTAAATATTTTTGTTTTCTTCTGTTCTACCTCAGCTTTGTACAGCATTTGTTCAGCTACTAAAATGGCTGCTATAGCTTCAAAAGGTATATTTTAGAACTTCATGTATTATATATATATATATAAGTACAATAGATAGCAAGTGCAATAGATAGCAATTGCAATCTCAAGTAGCTGATGATGAAAAAATGTGAAATGTTAGTGATATTAAATATTTTGTATTCAGAACAGAGACTTAAATATTCAGTATTCAAACTAATGTTTGTTACATGCAAACATTGTTTGGGGTTAATGAGGTATAATTTAAGGCTTGTTTGTCATACAAAAGAGTATGCCACCAGGTTCTTGTAGTGAAGGTATATATAATTTGTAGACTAACAATGTACACTGTATGAAGGTATCATTTTCAAACCACTCTGTTTTTTTAAACATCTTACACATTCAGAAGAAAGCATATTTGTTCTACATTATTTTAGTGCTTTAAAGACTTGGGTTTAACTGCAGATGACATTTTATTTCTTGAGTATAGGAAGCTCATAAACTAGTGTGCTGCAATTGTGCAAGATTTTTGGTTCAGATTGCAATCTCACTTTCCTTCCCAGTGATTCACTGTTGTTCTATTTTGCCCAAGACCATTGCAGTTAGAAGGAATTTCAACAAAAGTAAGTGTGTTTGACTTGAATGAGAGAGGATGGTGAGAAAGGTCTGGTAGGTTTGTGCATGATGTCTTACTGCCAGCACAGATCACAGTTAGTATTGCTCTAGAGCTACCACAATAAAGTCTTGATGTCTCCTCTCCCAGCCCTTCTTGTACCCCAAAAGAGCAGCCTTTTGCTTTTGTGGACATAAGACTTCCACATCCCTTTACTATCAATGCCCTGTTTCTCCTGCTGAGATAAAATGTGTGGTTCTCTGATCTTCCACCTCATGTTCTGCCCAACCTTTTCCACCTGTATGACAGCCCCTGTCCTTTCTTCTTAAACTTACTCCTTCCATCTCAGAGGTCCCCATTCCTCTTTTTAACTCCCATTCAGATTTCCCAGCTCTTTTCATCAATTTAGTCAACTGTTCTTCATATCCCTGTCAGTCCTTTACACAACTCCTGCTCTGATCCTCCTCCAGCTCAATGGAATACTGCCACTTCCATCATGTCCCACTTTTCCCCCCATTTCACACTGTCATCTCCTGTTACCACATTACTAATGACTGCCATGACCAAAAGACACTTCCTTCTCAGACAGAGAATCATGTATTAAAATATGAGTTAGGTGCTGCTCATTAGCTTGGGAAAGCACTGAACACTATTCATTAAACTATAAGCAACTGTTCTTTTTGTGGTGATGGTGCATATGGACAAGTTGGAAGTACTGTAGATAGCATTTCTGCCTTGGTCATCACTTCTCAAAGAAAGTATAGCTTTGAACTGCATGAAAATAGATGGAAAGATAGTAATTTCCCAGAAGTGCAAGTAGTGGATTTATAGGGAATAAAATTCCCAAATCCCCAGAGCCGCAAGTAAAATTTTTACTATAAATCTCTGATTCAAATCTGTAAGTTATTCAAGTTTCTATGAATCTCTATTTAATGCTTTTCTTCTCTGGGAAGAGGAAGGAAGTGAAGGAAAAAAGATTGTAGAAGCAAAGGATGGCTGCACTTAAGCAGAATGGAAACCTCTAGTACATCACTCTCTGCCTTCTCTGAATAGAACCTGACAATGAGACGACAGTGAAAAGCACCGCTGCAGTATAATGTCATCTGATCTCAGTCCTGTATAGTCCAAACATGTGAAGTGAGATCTTTATAGTTGAAATTCCTGTATAATTCACTTAGTTGACAAAATATTAGGCTAGTGATTACGGTGCTCAAAGCAACTAACTTTTCTCTGAGCCTTGAGATTTCCCATTATGATGCAATTTGTAATAAAGTTTTCAGGAAGATTTATGCAGATAAAATATCACAGTTCATAGACAATAAACATAAAAGGGGAAGGACTCCAGTGTAATTCACTTTAAAAGTTGAATCAGACCCTTTTGTCATTTTTTTTTGTAATATTCATGGTTCTAATGCTACCTTATTTATGCAATGATACCTATTTATGCAATGATATAGAGGTCCCTTACTGTATGAGTTGCTTTGTGTTGACATACTCTCTGCTATGCGTCAGACAAAAATGTTCAGCATTTCACTTGTGGATGCAGCAGCTGAGAAGGACTGTAGCACTGCCTTCACAGTCCAGTTTGTTCTTTCCTCTGAATCTTTAGTTATTTCTCCATTTTACACAATTGGTTTCTAAAGAAAGCACTAAATGAGGAAAGGGGTAATCAGATGTGAAAGATGAATATCAAGCATCCATGCAAAGTGCCATATATAAACTAGAAAAGCCCCAGGGCATCAAGATATTACTTGTCAATTTTATACTAGTTTTACATGCCGGTTTATTCTACCAATCAAAAAACCCACGTTTGTTACCTTAGCAACATGGTTATGTTATCTCCAGACATCTGAACAAAATTCTCAAGACACATACACTGTTATTCAGGTGAATCTCTATTACTGTAGGAACTTAATTTATAGTGTCAGCATATTTATGGTGATTTTTTTATCTACATCTTTAAGCTGCATCCATCTCCATTATCTCAGCTTTGTGGTTGTCTTTTCAAGATTTCATTCTTGTCAATTCAGTTCATAAATTGATTGAGGGAATTTTAATTAATTACAGGTGGAAAGCTTTAATTAAAAAATGTATTTTGAAAACATCTATATTTGATACAAAGAAACTAGTGTGCTTTTGTTTAAGAAAAAGACGTGCTATCTTCTCTATCAAATAGTGGATAATAGACTGAGGACATCATTCGAAGTCCATTGCCAAAGCTAATAAATAGTTTTGGTTGAAATGTAAAGTATTGCATTGAATTAGAAAATGGCTAAAATGGAAACCAAAAAGTAGAAATAAATGGGCATTTTTCAGCATGGCAAAAGGTTAATGCTGTTGCCAAGAGACCTACTAGAAACAGCATTGCATAATAGGTTTACTACTCTTCTGAACACAGTGAGATATCAGAGCAGAAAACAGCTTTCCTTGCAGTGCTGCTGAAGCCTGATAGGTCTCACTGAAACCTTTAACAAACTTGGTGAATAAACCCTATGTGGACAATGAATACTGATTTGGATGAATTATATATTTCATGGCAGAAAAACATTTCAGCTGGCCGTACCTGTTACTGGACTTTGACTAATGTCCTGGACAAAAGCCTTAGGTATCATTAATGAGGAACTGGTTTGTGGGCTATGGTGTTTTTTAAGTAAACCTAGTATATATATGTGGCTAATACAGGTAATCAGGACCACTGAAAAAATGTTATACAGTAATACTTTTCTTTCACTATCATAAACTCTCCAGGTAACAGTTCCTTTAAGAAAAACAAACAAACAAACACAAAAACAAACAAACAAAAAACCCCACAAACTTACATGGAAAGAAAACCATTAAAAGTAGAGGAAACTTTCAAAAGGAGAGACACAAGGTGGAAATGTTATTTTAAGGTTAGATAATTACTTTGGAACAGAGTAGATTTATGTAGAAATTATTGACTAGCAGAATGATGTATAAAATGCATTTCTGTTTTCCTCTAAATTTAAAGAGAAATTTAAATTAAATTAAAAAGTAGAAAACTAAACATTTCGGAAAGAAGGTAAATACTAAACTCCAAAAACTGAATTCAATGAGCAATCTGAAGACTCAGTGTCCCAGAGAGAACTGGCAGTGTATGTGAACAATAAGAAAGCAATTACAGTGGGTAAACATTTCTTTAAAGGAGACAAAAGTCTGTAAGTTTTAAGTTTAACTCAAATCACCAACTGCCTGAGGTGACAAAGGATTTCCTCTCTGCAGGTTACTCTGTCCAGGCAGATTAAACTTCAGTTAAACTGAAGCTTCAATTGCTGGGCATTGTAATAGGTGATACATAGATTTGGGGGATTACTGCTCTGATGAGAGGAATTTGATGATGAGAATCGCTACTTTAATATGGAAATAGCAATGGGTAACATGAGTGTGGCAATGAAAGAGTGAATCTTCAGAGCTGATTTTACTAACAGTCTTTCATTAAAACTATAATTAACCTGATTTTAAAAGTCATTTTATGAACCAAAGAGAAAATTCTTGTTGCTGACAACTCTTTTCTATTGATGAATGAAAGTGTAGAAGCATCCAAAAATTACACGGCAGTAAACTAAGCTCTTAATCATGAAGTCTCCTCTGTTTAATAATAGGCAGGATAATGCAGTGTGGGTAGCCCCACTTCTCCATTGACAGCAAGATCACATTTGCTACAGGAAGGCACTTGAACGTAGGCAGTTATAGTGTTATCACCTGGTGCATCCTAAATTCCTAGCCCTTTAATCCTCAAAAAAAATTGTGTATCTCATGACAAAATGCATGTGTCAAAAAATGTATCTATTGCTCGTGTTAACCACAACATTGAGTTTTATTGGGTAAAAGATCATCTGTAGGACAAACTTAAAAACATATCTAGGAAACATGCATTTTTTCTCTGCTGTCTAGGACCCAGTGTAGTTCATATGTTACTTAAGTACAATTATTTGTTTAGCTAAGGAGTCTGCAAGATTCCAGGCAGCTTGTGACAGTTGCCAACAGGAATGACAAACAAGCCCATCTCCCACTGCAACAGACTAAAGTTCTATAGAACAAATTGGAGTTATTTTTTAAAACATTCACATAACAATGGTTATTTGCCTAAGTAAACCCAGTTTTTTAAACTGTGATAAAGAGTACAACAAAATTGCATATAAATTTATACATATTCACAAATTTTTCCTGTCTGTGCCCTCACAATTTTGGGATATAGGCTGTACTGGAAAGGGAATAGGATGTATTTCTCCTAAATGTTATCTGTTATCTTTTAGCTTTTCAACAGCAAGAGTTAAATGTGGTATGTCACTGGAGCCCCTTTATAGCTCCTTTATTTATTTCACATAAACGCAGGATAAATGAAGTGAGTAAACAATCAAACATTGTTTTTGTTTTACTTGACATTTCCTATAGCTCTAGAATGTTATAGTGAACATAGGCTTTTATGCAGTGGTAATGACATAAAAGTTGTGTTTGATTGCCTGTGCCCTTCACAAATCACAAAAACTTATTTCATAGCACTCCATGCTATCAAAAAAGGCAGCCATGCAGCACTGAAAATAAAACAATTTAATGTGTATTGGGACAGCATGCTTAAAATATTTGCACTAAGAAGCCCGAATGCTGCTGCTTGGATCACCTGAATCTGTTGATTAGAAGGAAAATTTGAAGAACGGGTAAACTTTGAAGTCTACAAAGACTTCTGAATATTGCTTGATATCAACAATGAACCTAAAGAGCAAAATATGATGCTATTTTCCACCATTTTCTTGCTATAATGACACCAGCAATATATTCTTTTCCCAGTAAAATCATCATTGAGTGTAGTGGCCTTTTGTAGCTCTGTGTCTTTTAAAAAAACCTGTTGAATAGATAGTAAATTTGAGAAATAAATATAGTACTACTGCTGTCTTCAACACCTTTCCCTCACAGGAAATTTAAAAATATTTTATCCACTATAAATATCTATCAGCTCTGAATTCATCATTTGATCTCTTCTATCACACAAGTAATCTTTTGCATGAGCTTTGTACTTTGATTTTGACTGTAGAGAAAATAGACTGCTAAATTCAGAAAGTGCAAATATTGTACATCTGCCTTTGTTGTTTCCGAAAAAATGAAGCTGTATAACTGTTGATGATAATATAGCATCACATAATGTGCTCCTGACCTGCCATGATTCAGTGATTACAAAGTAGGAAATCATTGCTCATTCTGCTCAACTTTCTTGTTACATTAATGCAATTTAATATTTATTTATGTAGGGTGACATTAGACATTGCTTTGCATTCTGCATTTTATATCGCTTGAGAGGGCATGCCTGCAGTTGCAGGTGGTCCTGAGTCTGGGCCAGCTCTGTCATTTATGCATAGGACAGTACTGATATCAAAACTTTATAGCCTTCATTATAGAATTTTGGATACATACTTCCTCTTATACTTTCCTTTTAGTATTTCCTCTTATCTTGAGAAATACTGTTATGTATGTTTAACAAGAAAGTAGAAGCCACTGAAAGGCAGAGACACCTGGTGTTTTTTTCTTTCTGCCTTGGTTCAGCAGTGGACGGATGTGATTTGGATCAGTGCAGGTATGCTGTTACTCAGTAGTCACCTACTACATAGATCATGCTGCTTTGGTCAAGCACAGAAATGATGAAGGCATGCTTCAGCGTGATTAAGGTCACAACAAGGTAAATTGGGAACAATTTTCTTTCCAATCCAATTTGGTAAAAAGCATTCTTGCTCTCTACTGAAGTTTGAGTGTGCAAATGAAAGAGATATGTGGAGTAGCCCTCTACTACTGGCCATCACTTTAAAAGCTGATGACAGATGCCCTATATAGAAGGCAGTTATATTTTATATGTCTTACATGCTCCTGACAGACAGCTATGATGCGTGTAGGTATTTTTAACTGACATTGAATGCATCATTTTTAAAGTGGTCATGAAGTTTGTAAAAGACAAAACCCACAAAACTCCTCCATATCTAAAATGACAGAAACTTCAGTTAAAATCTTCATGGCGTGAATTAAGTGTTCTGTGAGTAAAATACATTTTTTGTTGTTTATAACACATTTTCCTTTAGTAGTACGGCAATGTGAAAAATACATTTGAGGCAAAAGAAATAGTATATCTTGGCACTGTGGCTTAAGTAGATTTCCTATTCATTGAACAGATAAATTAAGCTAGTATAATGTGTTACTGAAAGCATTATTTCAACTGCTACGCTATTTTGTTGTGATATCCTCCACAGGAAGTAATCCATCACTGGTACTCACCATTAAATCCACTTTCCAGCTGTGATGTTGGACCTGTTACATACATTTAAATACAGTCCTGTATTTCCAGTTGTGTTTCTCGTTCTATATGTAAAAATATAGTTGGACTATACAACTCAGAAGCAGTCATTTATTTCACAGCCAGTGACAAATAATGGTCCTGTAACACAACAAAGATTACAATGACAAAATAGTATGTAAGTATTTCAAAATGGGGGGACAGAAGAGTTTCAAGTATAAACAATAAAGGCAAATTTCCTCGTGAGCGAGGGCTGTATAAATTGGTATTTTGCTCTTCTCCAGTAGGTATTGCAGATGCTGAATTCAGTGGAACCTTCTTGGTTCCTCTTTTTTTTAGTGGTTTTGGGAAAGTTTTCTTTTATTAAAAAGGAATGTTCTTTGGATCTTTCAGAATGTTGGCACAGCTCATATTGTAAATTACAATACTGAGCAATAAACAGTTCAAAAGAAAATAGCTTAATCTCTGCAGGAACAGTAACAACAAAAACAAAAGTGCACATATTTCACTTTCATCTAAATAGTAGATTGGCCAATTTTAGCTGTTTGTGTTTCACAAAGCTTGCCAGCATGAAATTAATTTCAAAATATTTTTAGTAAAAGGAGTCACAAAGCTGGAATCCCAAAGCCTCTGCTACTGTGTTGGATCTTCTTGAGCGATGTCCTGGTTTGAGGTAAAACAGAACTAAAAGCATTTGTTGTTCATTAAATGGCCAGTCCACACTAAAGCAAGAAGTTTCTTTCTCACCAGAAGTTTTGTGGAGATGATTTTGGGTTTTGCTCTGATTGACATGATATACAGCTGGAGTTTTGCAAGGTCTCCAAGGTGACCTGAGGGCTATGGGAATGCTTCTGTTGATTAAAACCTACCTTGGACTAGACCCTTGAAAGGGCTGGAGGATAGTTCACATATATATTGAAGAGAGGAAGAGCAGAAGGAAGGAAAAAGGAGACACAGCACAATGACCCACTCAGTTAATTCCATAAAGAAATGGGTACTAATGAGGTAGCTCCAATGTCATTGTAGAACCCATGAAAGGTACGTGACTGTAGTTCCTTGACTAAACCAAAACCGCAACACCACATAAATTGTGTGGGGTCTGACTGTTCTTGTTGTCAAGATATGGAACTTCCCATGACTTAACTGAAAGCACCATTCCCTCTGCCCCTCCCAGGGTTCATATAAATCTTCAGTTTATTTTTAAGAGTAAAGAACTGTGAAATGAAATGATGGTGACTGAACTTCCAACCTCCAAAGAGGTGTTTTGTAATGAATTTATTTTCTTAAAATCTGAATATTTTGTTATAACTCACAAGGTTTTAACTTTTTTCATTGAAGACAGTGTTTTGAAGTTAGCCATGTCTGCACTACTAATGGGTATCTGTTTTATTTTAAAGAGAGGTATCTGTAATGAGTTGGAAGAGGGAAGGCCTTTTCTTTGTCTGACATAGTGGGTGTATTTTTTATTTCCAGAATTCAGTCAGAACACAAACAGCTGCTTGGAGGAGACAGCATCCTATGTAATGTATGTTTTTATTGTGAAATAATACTTTACTCATTTCTTACCACTTAGTATTTGTTTCTCATATTACTCATATTATATTATTATCCATCCATTTTGAAGCCCTTTATGAGGCTGTTTAAACAGTTATCTCCTTTACCAAACCAGGACAGGAAGGGGAGTGGACTTAGCAATTGTCACGCAGTAAACGTGACACTCATTAAATGTCATCACAAAGAGACCCATTGTATTTCATGTCATTAGCTATTGATAAATACTTTGGAACTTGTGGCTCTGTTCTGCAGTATCTCATTAGAAATAAACTGTGAAACTTAGCACTGTTATATCTGATGACAAGGTTTTGCTTGTATGGTCATGAAAGTCCAATCCAGGTATACATAAGCATCTGAACAACCCCAAATTGAAAAGATCCATCACCTGTTTTATTATCAATTGCCGCAATAATCTACATTTCTGAACAAAACCAAATGGTGCCAAGTATAATAGCTGAAATACATACTGGCAAATAAATTATTTAAAAAAAAAAAAAAAAAAAGTGGTAATGATCTGGAACAAGTAGCAGATCCTGCTTTTAATAGCTTATAATATATCTGTTCAGTAATATTCAGAAGTCTAAAAGTTGTGAAAATTGATCTCCAGCTTTCCCTAAGGTAAGAATAGGTAGGAAAGAATCTTGCTTGAATTAGCTTGTGTAACTTTTAATCTCCCATCCTTGACTACAATCTGATACTTAAAAGATATAAAATGTACTTGATCATTAGCAGAACAGTAATCCCTTCAGTGCATGTGAGGTGAAGGCAGCTGTGGAAACTTCAGCACTTCAGTCTGAGCTGTGTGTTTGGCATGGAGGTTGAGAGGAAGCTCCTGCTTTTCCCTCATGTCATTAGCAGAAAAAAGTGGTCATTAGTAACCTAATGGGATTCTCTCATCTCTTGTTCACTTTGCAAGTTATTACTCTAGAGGTGGTGTTTATAGGCTGTCTGGAGACATTCTGTCTCTTCTCCATTGGCTGGCTGACACTACTGAAGATGGGAAATCACAGAGGAACCAAACCACATGGATTTGATATTTTCTCAGAAACAATTTCACAGCAGTAAAATGTTAGGTATCAAAAAGCCTGAGAAAAGTGAAGATATGGGCACCAATAGAAAGTATTGTGTCTTTCCTCTAAAGGAGGTTGCATATATATGTGTGTATACACATGCATATACATAAATTACTAGGAGTAAAGATGAGATGTGAAAGGTCAGTGAAGTTGCAGGGCACAATGGCTGTTATTCATTCAGGTTAAAGGGCAAAATAAACTCCTTTACTTGATGGTCACCAGGGCAGTGGGAACCACCAGATGTGACATTTAGAATAGAGGAGAAGTTGAGCCATGTAGACCAAGAAAGTTTGGAACTTGAGAGCAAAAAAAGATATCAGAAAACCTATACAAAACTCTTTGACCTAAGGAAAAGATAAATATAGAAATATGTATTAAGGGAAGCTTGGCAGCCAAACCAAGAAGGTAAAATATGACCTTGAAAGCTACATAACAAGAGAGTTCCTTTGGTTGGTGTGCCAGCTGGAATGAGGCAGGGAACTGGGATCAAATAGAAAGCGTCTTAACATTAGGTTTATAATATAATGCTAATCATGTCCAATAGATGCCTGAATGAGGACTCAAGTTTCTCCTCCTAATAGAAACAATCTGAAAGATCTTCAAAAGGATATTCAAAACTGGCTTTATAGTGATAGAACACATTCATATGATACTTGTATTTAAGTCAAACTTCAGTTTAGCTAGTCTTGCCTGAGTGGAATTGGGGACCAAAGTTGAAGGGAAGTTGTTCAGCAAGAAGAATTACAACACAGCTCTCTGAAGTAAGTGTCCATGGGTAATGCACTGAAACATTTTACAGGGTAAGCAGACCTGTAGTTATTTGACTCTTGAAATTGTTTCAGACAGCTGTTTTATAGAGTGTTATGTGCTTTGTGCAATTAGGGTAAACTACACTGTATCTACAAGCTTTTAGCTTCATTTAGATGCTAAAAAGCTAAAAAAAAAAAAAAAAAAAAAAAAAAAAAAAAGGAAAAAATTCACAAGGCTTTTTATAATACTTTTTCTGTACTAAGTGGTAGTCTTAAAAAAAAACAGAAGAATTTGTCAAGTGATCACTTTGTAGAATTGGATCAGAGGTGAAATTAAAATGTGCATTTTCACCCAGCCTCTGCTACAGGAATTAAAAGTACCACTATTAAACTAATAAAACATTTATTTGAAAGTCCCTTGAATTTAATTCTTAATATCTCTTAGAAGAGATCTTTCTCTTCTAAGCTGATGCACAGCACTACTTTAGTGATGGGACTTTGTAGCTTCTGTGGCACTGACATTTACTATTCTACACAAAGCCACAGCTTTCACCTTACTAGGACTATAAATCCAACTTCTGCTAGAAGGAGTATACTGATATGTTAGTTATTCTCTAGCTTGAGTTAACAAAGTTTCTTTTGTATTAAGCTGGCAGAGTATATGCCTGGAGGTTCTAAACTGGCCTCCGGTTTGTCTCTGCCATGTAAGTATTGCTGGATACAAACATCTGCTTATTTAATGAGATGTAGGACAGGCCTTCTTGTGCATGCACCTAAAGAATGAAACAGATATGGATATTAAATTGATAAAACCGTACACGCTTTTCTCTAAACTTATTTTGAGCTAAATAGTTGAAAAGTAAAATTTCAGAGTAAGCTCTGAATTTCACTTCCCGTGAATCTTTTAATGTTCTGGATGTTCTGGCTCTAAGAAAGGGCAGAGGATTTTGTTGTACTTAGTCAGACCATGGATGTATCCACTCTGCCATCTTCCTCACAAACATAAGTCATAGTGCTAATCAAGATGAAAGACAGGCCCAATCATACTGCATCATCCCATCCCTAATAAGGAAGCTCCTTCTGGAGGTTTAAAGACCAATCTTGTAATGTTTAGTCATTTGATACTGCACAGCAACAAATGTTATTTATCTATTTAGCCTTCTAAAAGAATTGCAGATAATGTCATGTAACTAATCTGAGCTGGTGTTACATTACAAAAGAAAAATATTTCCTTCTCTTTGCTTTTAATTTATATTTCCATTCACTGTTCCTTTTCTTCTTGGACTGAATTGTAGATTTACATGTAAGGTCCAGGCAGGTACCCTAGGATCTTAATAACATTAACTGCTGTGTGACCATTATTGATCAGCAGCATGTAAAACAGTTGAATGAATACAGATAATTGAGAAAGTTTCATTTCATTAGTAGATACTTAGGGGTATACCCTGCACTGGAAAGAGAATTGTATGTAAAAGAAATGAGAGCAATAAATTTTATTCTTATCAGTACGTGCAATTTTTCATGTCCCTCAAAATTGTTTCTTTTTCTTTCTTGGGGTCTAAAACTCCAGCTTTTTGTTTCTATGTGTGGTTCTATTCCTCAGTTATCATCAATGCTTGATCCTTCTCTTAATTTCTTGGGCATGTATAACTTTTCATTAAAAATTGCATTTGTAGGTTTGTAGATGATCCTGGGTGTAACTAAAACAGTATACTTTGTGGAAGAAATGGTTGTTTTATTCTGCAATTTTAGTTGCTATGTTGTCTTAATCTGAATAACTCTTCTGATGAACTATGGCAAAAAACATTTATCTTTGTAGTAATGGTTATAGTAACAATCTGTAGCAATAAAAAATAAAGTAATTAAAATACCAATAAGTTTTTAATATGTAGCCAAACATACTTAATAGAATACTTCAGGTTTACTAAAAATTAAACCCTGCTCTGTAAGCTATTTTCCTTATGAAAATAGTTATTAATAATATTTGTATATAGATTCTGGTACATATTTCTTCAGAATTTAAATTATATTACAAGACTGCAAGCACTTAGGAGAAATGTACTAGAACTTTTATTGCTAGAGTAGGTAGCACAATATTTGTCTGAATGTTATAAACTGACTGTGCAACTTGAGAATCAGAAATACTGTATTATGAATGTCAGATTAACATCCAACTTATAGAACATTGGCATAGAACACTCTTACTCTGACTAAATAACTGTCTATCAGTTGCAGGTCTGAAGTAAAAAAACCCAACAGTATTCTCAGGAACAACAGAATGTCAGCTTTTCATTCATATCTTTTAATTAGAAATTGGACAGCAGTTTGAATTCCTAGCTAATCATTGGCCAACTGTAATATTCAGGAGGGGGAGAGTTTACTCAAATCATTTACTTCCCAAAAAGTGAAGATCAGGTGTCTGCATTATGCAAGTATAAAATCTGAAAACAATTGCATATATTTTGGGGAAAATATTGTTTCAATACTCTTGCAAAGAATTTTTGAAGTACTTGAGACTTGTAGGACTGTCATAACACACAAGTGGCTGGGGTGATCTGTGGAGCACATCCCAGGTCTGGCCATCGTGGGGTGCCCCATACAGAGCAGCAGCTCAAGACAGGTACAGGGGGGTAAGAATACCAGCATGCCACATACTTTTGATATATATTAACTAATTCTGTATATGTGTGCGTCTGTGTATGCTGGGGAGGACAGGACATCCAACTAGTAACTGGAGGATGAAGGATTCTGAAAATGTGTGGTTTTATGAGCATTGTGTATCTGGTTTTCAAATACAAAGTTCTAGAAATATGAAATGGAAAGCTATGGTTCATTAGCCCATCTTCTGACCTCCAGGTCGATATTCTATCAAGTCTTCAGTAACTGTTCTTAACACATATCCATTATCTTCATGTTAAAATCACTCTTGAGTTTTCATATGGCTTATCTACCGCACCAACTGTCTCTTCCATTTAGGCTTCTTCCTGAAAATGTTTCAAGTTGCACCCATATGCCTGAGTAAACAAGTGGAAGGGTTGGTGGATTAGATCTTAAAACATTTTGACTATTCAGAGTTCAGGCTTATATTTCTGTATCAGGCAATTTTTCCATTAGTTTTACATGTGCTTAAATAGGACTGTGAAACAGCTAAATGTAAGAGTAACAAAAGGGTTTTGTATGCATTTAATAAATTGTCTTGAGCACTTTATACACCTTTTGTAGTAATTGCTGCCTCTTAGCAAATCAACATCAGAATGTTGTCTTTCATCTATTACCAGGGAACAAGAAAATCTTTTTTTAGAAAAATCATAGGTGAAAAAAAAGCTATTTGGGGGTAATCTTAGGGATATAAAGTCTGTGGAAGTACACTTCAGCTAAACTCCTTTTGTGCTTTTTCTGTGGTACAGCTTGAACTGAGTACAAGTGTACTGTATTCGGTAAGTGATATATGCCTCATCGGATAATCCAGTATTCAAATGTATCAAATTTTTTTTGTTTTTAACATTTCAACTCATCTCTATTTTTAATTAGTTTTATGATGAAAAACAGGAACTAAAACTGTTGCTACAGCAGAAAATCCACTTTTATGCTTGAATGGCCAGCTATAATGATTATGCAAACTAAAATTACGTACACTTCCTTTTTACTGCTCTAAGTACAGCACATACACTATTTTGTAGTACCTCAAGTTATTTCATTTTCTATTTATTTCCTCTATGAAAGCATAGCATTTTTAGTTCTAGAAATTCAGGGGGTTTTCCTGATGCACTCCAGTTTGAAATTATGTTGATCTTCTCAGTGATTTCGTGGAAATCGCTTTTTTCCCTACACTTCACTTATTTTGGTATCATCTCTACTACAGCTATTGATTAGAAAAATGGGGAAAATTGGGTACCTAATCCTGAAAGCAGTATGAACTTTCTGCATTATTTCAAAAAAAAATAAAAATCTTTGCTTTGTCATGACCTTCAATCTTAGGTTGTTTACACAATACAGCAGTATCTTAACTACATTAGAGAGGCAGTAATTCTGCCTTCAATAGAATCTAATGGGTCATACATATACCAGTGAATTAATTCCTAGAAAATGCAAAGTACTCTTAGAAAAATACGTGCAGTGAAGTCTTTCCAAACAAGAATCCTTTTACAGCAAGACACACATGCATTTTAAGTGAAAAAGCGATTGAGGATGTCTGTGGCTCTACTCTTGATGGTACAGCTGCATCCTGCACTGGTGCCCTGAAAACTCTTAAAGTGAAAATAGGCCAAAATGAAGCTGAACACATGGAGGAAAGCACTAGGTTGTAGCCAAATATGGCATGAAAATCAACAAATTGGTTGGGAGCAATGGTTGATCTCAGCCTCTGCCATTTACTTTTCTGCTGCATGTTTGCAGCAAGCTGATAGGCAGAATTATTTGCTTCTCAGATCCAGCAAAATAGATGTCTAGAAAAATAGCAGATTTATTAACATTTTCCCTGACACAGCAAGGGGTAATAGTTTTAGACTAAAAGAGAGTAGATTTAGACTAGATATGATTTAAAAAATTTTTTACCATGAGAGTGGTGAAACACTGGCACGTGTTGCCCAGAGAGCTGGTAGATGACTTGTGTGAGAGGATTTGGCTATTATTTGCAGGAACTGTGTATTTCCGTGTTCAGTATAATTTATTCCATGAGTCAAAGCCTGAACATAGTAAGTAATTTTTTTATAATTGTGGTGTTTACTTTTTGAGGAGGAGGGAAGTTACTTTGAATTAAATGAGGTCCTATTGAAATTTGGATCCGATGAAGTTGACTGAACACTTGAATCCTCTTGCAATATCATAATATCGGATTGTATTGTATAGCCTGTATTGGATACAAGTTTTGATTTTTCCATAGAAGTTCGAAACTCCTCTGGGATCATCACTTAATCTATTTTATTTTAATTTTCTTTCAATATTAGAAGATGTGCTCACACATCCTTCAAAACATTGACCTCTTCTCACAGTCCACTGTGCAGCAGTTGCGAGTTTACCTTAACATTTGGTCTTTGTGATGGGACACTTGGTTAGTATTTAAAAAGAAGTCCAAAATTAAATCCAAGATAAACATCTCAGATTTAAAACAAGGGCTTTCTATCAGTCCATAAAAAATTATATAAAATTGTAATGGGAAAATAAAGACCTATGCTTTCAAAATAATTCAGAGCAATTCATGATCCTAATTCAGGGAATAAGGGCACAGATATTTCCATTGTATTTTTCAAATTGTCTGTAACAAAGATAGCACAGCAGCTACTTTTATGACAAATGTTTTTATTTCTTAAGTTATAATTTCATTAAAGTGATAAATAAATGCACTTGAATCAGATTTTTCTCTCTTCTCCCCTCAGAGCATTAGATCTTCAGTTTTTAGCCAAAGTATGGGTAGTATGTTAATGTGCATCCATAATTAGGTTAACCTTGTATTGAGAGTACTTAATTGTTTGGGGGTTCTTTGCTTTTAAGCCAGCAGAGACCCCACAAAGGAAACAGGGACTTCCCTACTCTGTACAGGGTGATACTGAGTCTACTCTGTATTTTAAAGTGTATTTTTGCAGTGTAGGATTTGTCACTCACTACGCAATTCTCTGCCAGTGGTGAAAGCTCTTCAGACTATTTCCAAGATTCTTAAATTGATTACTCGAGCAAAAGCCTACACCAGAATTTAAGCTCTTGAGTTTTTAAAATGTGGTATCTGTTTAAAACTGTTTGAATAGCTATACTCAAAAATCTTTGCAAGCAGAGACAAATCCTTAAGTACTATCATCTCATGATTTCTTGGTGCTCTGATATTTCTTAATGGTACTACGTAAATGGCAGAAACTTACAGGGAAAGTCTCCTGTTTAGCAACTTCCTACCTATCTCTGTGTCATTCTAAAGGAAGAAAAAAAAAAATATGATTTATATGTTATCTGAAATTCAAAATGTCATTTGATGCAAATGTCATTAAATGCACAAAGGTGCACTGGTCATTCTCCAGGTAAGGGTCTCTGTCCCTCTGTTTCATTTGTTAAAATTTCCTGATCTAACCAAATCCATATGACATCATTTGTGAAAGTAGAAATGGCAATGATACACTGCAGACCAGTACTCATATCTTTTTCCTACAGCTGCCATCACACCAGCCACTTTGGAACAATTCCTTTCAAATTTCTTTATTCCCAAAAGAACATATACACAACACAGTTATGTGTGCATTATACATATATGCATATAAAGACTCTTTTCTTTTTTTCTGTTGCTCCATCCCATAGAGTACAATGTAACACATTAGAGCTGTATATCCTAAATAGCTTCTGACAACAAACACCAAAATTGTTGGTCTACTTTCCTTACTTTGATAGATGTAGCCTGAGTTTGGCAGCGTAAATTATTGTCTCTACCCAGCATAACTCAGATAGTTCTCACCGTTCTCTTCAGCTGAACTCTCTGAAGGCTCAAACTGTGCATAAATATGATGTCTGATTTATTTACTCATTTGCCTGACTAGAAAATAGTAGGGCCATAAAACAAAAACTCTGAACCTTTTAAATTGAAGACTCTGAATCTTTAGTCTGCAGACTGGCAGACATTTAATAGATAAAAGGAATTTGGGTTAAATGGTAACAGAGAGCTGAAACAATCTGATTCAACCTGAAATTCTGTGTGACTGGTACAGATATTCCTATTATATTTGATTGCCAAATAATAGAGTGCCTTTCAAAAGTAGTAACTTAAACCCCAGACTTCATAAAATTTGACATAATTGTATTGATGAGTTGCAGGTTGCACAAAGATCTAATCTGAAGTCCTTGGAATTCAATAGAAGCCTTAGCACTGATTCTAGTAGGCCTTTTACTAGACTACAAAAACTTGCAGTTGTTGCAAAATATACTTCTCTGGGTAAACCTAGATACCAGAGAGTTAAAGACAGCAGTCAAATTCCTTGACATTAGATTGTCAACAGAGAGATAAAATTTAGCCTTCAGCAGAGAAAGGACTTGGCTGATCTGGAGACCTAATACAGCAACTCCCTGAAGACACTAAGAAAGCAGAAGGGCTTGAATTTTGAATTTTGGTGCATTACTGTTCCATGGACTTACTGGAACTTACTAATGTTTCTGCTAACTGTGTTTTCTAAATGCTGACTTAATGGTGTTCATGTTAGCAACATTGGTCAGATGAGACAATCTAAATTTCTTCCTGAAACTTAGGTAGAAACAAGCCATTGTATCACCTGTTGCAAAGGCATAGTGATTTCTAGGAAACCTGAACTGGGGGGATTCAGTCTACCTAAAATAGGTGTGACAGAGTTGAGATGAGTGTTAGGAAATTTAAGTAGTTTTTTCAGCTTTGGAGTTTGCATTAGGTCTGGAGAAGAGCTATCAGGTATCAACATATTCCTGTTTGTACTGGATGAAAGGTATAGCTCCTTAGCTACCTTTCATCTCTGTTTTTCTCTTTCCACCCCCACACCCCTGTTTTCTCCTCACTCTCTCCTCTCTTTTTTGCACAAAACAGCTGGATTTATAATATTGCTGAGCCAAGCTAGATTCCTACTCCGTTCCATTGTAGAGGTATCAGTTGTGCATTTCTGCTGTGCATGGAAAGAGCAACAGATAAAAAATCTTTGGCTAGATAATGCCCTTCAGTTAAGATCTGCTGTAAACTGACATTATTCTCAACTTATACCAAGGTACCCAAGTTGAAAAGCTGATGTACTGTTTGTTTGTACTAAAATAGACTGGTAAAGCTCGTTGTCTGTTAAATGTGTAAAACATTTTTTAACTTTAGATTTAGGACAGGAAGCGAGCAATTTTAGAGTAGGAACTGGATTTCATTAACATTGGTAAACTCACTAAGAAACTAAAGCATGTTTTATTAAAAGCATAGTGGAAATTTTCTGTTTCAAGACAAATTATGCTTGCTTACATCTCTACAACACCTCCTGATAAACAATTTTTTGAGATTTATTAATTCACATATGTTCGGTAGCCCAAGCAAATATGGGTTAAAAAGAAATACAAGACTACCAGAGTTCATTCCATTTGCATGTTTTATGGCTTTATGTCTTTGCCTTTGCTCAATTAGTCAGAGTAATAAGAATCTGACAAGTTAGTTTATTGAATAAGATTGAGTTGAAAAGTCAGGAAAGTTGCATGTCCACTGAAATTTGTTTGATAAAATCAATCAATTTGGAGAGCATTGTTTTGGAATTATATAACTCCTATGGCACAGTGAAGTTAAAAATATTTATCAAACATTGAGACTGTTCATGCTTTCATCAAGACTTGAAGCTGGTGTGCAGCACTTGATAAGACTTAACTATAAGGAATGATGAAGTTGGGTGAAATCAGAGTCATACGAGGTATAGCTAAACAAGGGAAGCACTTCTGCACAGCTAAGAAGAGCAGCTGTGAAGTGTTGAATGGCTTCCTGTTCAAGTGCTGTTGGGAATACAACAGTAACGGGAGGTTTTCAAAACATTGACCCTTCGGTCCATATCTGTCAGTAATTGTTTTTAGTAGTTATGGTTTCAGTGCAAGTGATACATTTTCAATAGCATCTCAGAAAAAAATACTGTAATATACTGTTAAATTGTTGTGGTTACTTGAAATGAAACTGTTATGCATCATGGCTTTTATTTTTGATTGAAAAATACACGTTAAATCCTTACGCTTTTGAGTTTTATATACATCAGATGGATTAGATGATCTTTAAAAGTCCCTTCCATCCCAAATCATTCTATTATAATGCTTAGACTGCTCTCAGAGTCAGTGGACCCACCAGTGGGAATTTTATTTGAGGATAGGATGAGAGAGAACCTGACAAGTGCTAAGTAACTATAAAATTAACCTAACAAAGTACAGAAACACATTGTTTTCTCCTACATGTAAGATATCATCACTGATTGAATTGCTAAGAGTTCATATTTGCATACTGTCATCACAAAACCTTCAATATTGTAGTTATTTTAACTTCTCACTCCTTTTCTTTTTGATAAATAATTGGCTTACTTTGCTGTTAGAATATCAGGAAAAAAAAATTGCTCCCACATCTTCCATTTGTTGTTTTAGGATTTTGGGGGGCTGTAGGGAGGGTTGCCCAATATCATTGAGAGTTATCAGTATGAATAATTTTTTCTATTTAAACAAGCTCAGTAGCAACTGAAGTGATAATCAGGATGTTCTGCTGATATTTGGTATCATATTCAGTGAGTTAAATTGTATTTTAAAAATTTGCAATTTTTTTTTTTCATTCATTATGTGCTAACAATTATAGCTATGCCGGATTACTTTTTACTTGGACTAGGGAAATTTCTTATCAGGTACAGAATTATTTTATTAAGAATATCTATAGCAAAAATGTAAGCAGTGGGATTCTTTGTCTCTGATCTGTTAAGTGTTTGGTGTACAAAGAAGTTCATTGAAGGAATTGATGTCTTATTCTACTGAAACCAAGGAGTAAGGTAGAGCTTTTCCTGTTAGTACTACTAGTCCTGCTTCAACTTTCTGCAACTGTTTTGGATTCAGAAACATTGAATCACATATATATTATATATGATTGCATATGATCTTTAATCATAAGTATTTGATATAACTCACTGAAGCTACTTTCATAAATTTCTTCCACCTAACCTGTGTAAGAATCAGGCCCAGCAGTATTTGATGAAAGATTAAAGTAAAATATGAATCTGTTGTTCATCATCTCAGTTAAAATATTTTTCAGTTTGAAAGCTGTCTTAAAGTGCAATGCAAACTAAAAGAGGTGCTTGGTTATTTTGCTGAAACCATTTTACACTTGTGGTTGGTGATAAATGGCATAACATTACTGAAGTTGATTACGCACTATGCTGATATTTTTCTCAATTTTCAGGGAAACATTAGTTACATTTGCATCCTGTTGGTAAATGAGATTCTATGAATTTATTTTCATGACATCATAGCAGAGTTAAGCTTCTTTAAATAGCAAGGCATCTTATTAGACAAGCATGATTTTGAAATTAATTATATGCATTTTAATGAGGGAGAAATACTTTACTGTCATTGCACTGCTGTTCTGTTACTGGATGTGTGTATAATCAGCTTTTAATTTCTGCTTTCCAATCTAAGCAATTATGAGTGGTCACAGAGCACACACCGCTGTAGGAACTCATGCCTTCAGTTGTACTGAAAGAAGCAGAGGCTGATCTGCCAGTATTGCTGGAGTAATGTGATTTAAGTAAAAGGAACCATCTATGAAACTTGGTTTCAAGCAGACTGCCAAATGGTTTTAAGTGACTTATTGTTCTCTACTTTTTAGCACATTTTTTTGTCAGGGCAAGGTGTCTGGAAACTTTCTACCTTGAAGAGTCCAGCCTGTATTAAGGAGGAGTTGGGAATACTATTAAAGCTCTAAATCTAATAAGTGGGACTGTAATTTCATCATAAATGATGAAAGGTGTGGTTGACATGATTTTCCTGGTATTTGAGGAACAAAATGTAGTTAGTGAATAAAATTAATTCATTGTAAAGAAAATATTACACTTATAATTCAGATTGAAAAGCTCTATTTAGTCAATTGGAGCCACGTTTTTCATAAAACAGATGAATAATGTATGTTACTCTTTTTCTGCTAGCTGAAAATATGCCTCCTTGTATCCCACAGTCATCAGGCAACCGTTTACAGTTTGATACAGAAAGAGATTAAATGCCTCATTGAAGGTCACAAAGGAAGAGTAACAAAGCCAGGAATTAAACAGAGAATCCATAATAATTTCATATTTATTTAATGCAAATTCTGAGCACTTCGGCTAGGGCTGTTCAGTTGGGCAGTAGCCAAAGTCATGCCAGCTTTCCCAGCTTGACAAGTTACCTATGTTTTACTGTTGCTATTAACAGTAAACCTTTCTTCTGTGATGACAAGCTGCAGTCAGAGCCGAAGATGATCTTAAACTAGACTGTATCATAAACTCACATGCTTTTCACAATATCTTGGTTCTTTACAAGATCTGATCAAATATTATTTGATGCAGCTTTAAAAGCAAAAGTTTTATTTTCTCGTGCATTTTTTCACAGTGAATTTTTCAGTCGACTCTTACTTTGAATAACATAACAAATATTTTATACAAAGGAGAAATACATTCTCCAAAGATTTATATTTGCCTACTCCCCTCCCTATTCAAGACAAAAGTATGAACTGAAGACATAGAGGGAAGGGAATAAAAAGTAAATCTCAAATGACCCTTGCTTTTTCTCACATTGCAATTATTTTATGCTTGAGTAGAAAAACAAAAGAATCATTCCCTCCTCCCTTCTTGTTATATTTGAGATCTAGCAGTTGTAACATAGACACACTATGCATTCTTTCTATATCTAAGAAGATATGATCATGTATCTTAGGTTGTAAGATCCTATCGAAAAAGGATTTCTCTCTGTTCAAGCTTCTTTAAAAGTAAACCCAAGACCTACCAATTTTTTTTCCTAGCCATTCCGTTCATCTTGATATGCAAGGCCAGCAAAACTGAAGGGATGACATTTGTGGATATTTTCAGGTCTGTTCTCATTTCAAAGAAACAAGTAGTAAGTCCTAGGGCATGCATAATTCCCCTAGAAAACAGTTGTGTGTCCCGTATACCCTTCACAGCTGTTTGACCTTGCTGCTTTCCTGCACATAAAAGCCATGTTTGGTATTGAACTGCTAGCTCTATGAGAAACAATCCATCAGTTTTACAGATGTTACAAACACTTCAATTCACTACAGAGTTAACAGTATCACAGTAAATTTCACATTACTGGTTCTATTTTCAAATAATTGACTTAGGAACAAGTATTATTTGGCCCAGTCTATGTCCATATCAGGCTGAGTAACTCGTCAGCATGCAGTTAAGGGAAAAGGAGTGCTCCAGCAGATAGTGTAGCAAGATGTAATCCTGGGCTCTCCACCATTTCCCAGCTGAAATGGGGAATTTTAGCTCAGTCACAGAGAAGACCTGCAAAACTTCATGGTGACTACCTTGTCCTTGTGCCCACATTGGCCAATGTGAAGATAAAAGAATATTTCTTGAAGCATGGACACTATAGCCTGGCTTTCATCTCTCTTGAGTGTCTACCTAGAGAATGGTAGTCATAGTTTTTTCTGTCTCAGTGAAGACATGGTGGTTTTTGACAGAGTGGAAAAGGTTCCATAACCACAGGTGAGAATACCAACTTAAAAAAACCCAAAACCAAAACCTACACCTTTGAGCATTTTCCTAGAAAGTCCACGCAGGCTGGGGAGGATTGAAAGCAGGGCTCCTGCAATTTGTTAAATAAAGGGTGGTCGTGTGCTTTAGACAGGGCATGTATAATGATGAAACGCTCCAGTATTCTCGTTACTGACTCTGAACTCAGCTCTTCCTAAGCACTAACAATGTGACTCCAGGCTAAAGGGGCCAACAACATGTGTGCAGGACACCAGGGATGATGTGCAGTTGAGTATGGGAGATTTTTTGAAACATCTCAGATTAATGTTTCAGGCATTGCTACATTGACTATGGAGCCTGACGCTGCTAGGAAGCCTTTAATGAAGTTCATATGCTAGTTTGAGTGTCGTTTATATCTAAGCCCCTCAGTAGAAAGGCATAAACAATTTTTTAATCTATTCTAAGTTGAGGGATTTATGATGAAATGTTGAGATTTTAACAATGTCAGAGTTCATAAATCTAGGGAATCTTGGTATTATTAAACTAAATTACAAAGGGAGAAAAATATCTGTCTTCTTTGTCATCACCGCCATCACTTACTCTGAGCATTTTGACATAAAAAGAGTGATCATTTCCTGAGTGCTCATTTTATCAATTAAATAATGGCAGATGTGCTGTGTAGCTTATTGTTAAATACATACAGATTTATGCAGCCAATATTCTGCAGCAAAACAGTAAATAATTTACAAGCCGACTTCTTTGTGAATTATCTGTGATCAATTTAGAATGTTTTTAAAATGAAATCTTTATTTTGAGAAAGGTTGGTAGTTTTCATTTCAGTTTTGAGAAAAGTATTTTGCATATATCAGGTTTCTATTCTCACAACTTCCCAACAAAGTCTTATAATAGATTGTGAATATCTTTAAGTTGAGGGGCTTTCCCAACACACAAATAATATGCTTTGCCCCATTAAGAGCAGTTTTTGTTTGCTGGAATGTGGAAAAAAGCAAACAAAAATGGAGTGGTGGCCCCAGTAAAATTATTTAATTAAAAAATCACAAAAACATTCTATCCCAGTCAACAAATAACATGCTTGTCCTAATGCTGTCAGTAATAGAGAATAATTCATGTATTTTAATGGCAAGAGCTTTGCAATGTGTTTTTAAAAACACAATAGTTTGATTGAAGTTTCTGAATCTGCTGTTTAGAAGGAATAGCAACATTGGTTAATTGCATGTAAAAGCAGTGTACAGCGGTTTTTCCTATTGAGTTTTCTCAATAGAAGTCAAACTTAAGAGACAGGATATCTGTAAGTCTATTTGTACACTTCTTATGAGCATAACCCAAAGATTTTTATGCAGTCATTTGTAATAAGTATTGCATAAAATAGTAACTAGAAAAAAAGATTTTTTTTCTGTTGTAATGCAGAATTTTAATCCTATTTTGTGGTGAAAGCTGCTAATTTAAGTCATTTTGCCATACTGTCATATGATTGAATGTTAAGGTAGAAACACCAGCTAGAGTAACTCAATCTGTTGTGCCATGTTTTTCAGTATCATAAATTAAATCTAGACATCATCTTAAAAGTGTTGGCTTTTGATAGTCAAACTGTCCATTCCCCCTGTCATATCTTTGTCAGTTCGTTGCTTTAGTTATATTGAGTTTATTAACATATAAAATATTGAACTTATTTTTTATTCTTAATCATTACTGAAATTAACTTAAAGTCAAGAATAATGGATTCCATACTTTGTCCTGGCCTAGGAAATGTACATAAATCCAGATATATTTCTTCCCTTCTTTATATCTGCATCATAAATAAAGTTTATTTTCAGATCCATATTATTATGAATTCATGGCTAAATCACTTAGAAATCTTCCTGTTTGAGGTTGGGGGTAACCTCTAGTATAATCATTATGGTTTTTAAAATTTGGGTTAGATTTGAAGAACTCTATCAACCTAATTACCTTTCAGAAGTTAAGGATGCTGGGTTTTAATTATGTCTTTGCAGAGGAAGAGAAAAATATCAGTGTTTTCTGTGTCGTCCATTAAGTTACTAAGGTGCTAAGAAAAAGTCACTACATTTGACTCTCTGGAATAATATAGGCAAATTGTGTAAGATTTTGTTGGATTCAGGGAGAATTGGTTTGTATGTGTGTGGATTAGAAACCACTGGACCTGCAGTTCAGATGCCATCCCAGGGTTTAAACTGTTCTTAAACCCGGAACCAGAATTGTCAATCCTACATGTACTAGTGATATCAAAACCCAGCTTTGCCAGTCTCAGAAACATCCTATGGAGAAAACATGTTGTAAACCTTTCCAGATTTACAAAGTAAGGTGCAATATATATTCACTTATGTTGATCTAGGATTTGCTTCCAATTTTGCACATGCATTTAGAAAAAGTCTCATGTACTCCTTTAAAAAGCTCTCGGTGAAAGCATGGCACAGACTGCTGTAAGACACACTTAGTTTCCACTGTATTACACTTTGTAGATTCTGAAGGGAACTAAGAGTACTTTAGGTTGCAAACATTTCTACCATTACCGTAGCTGATGCATTAAAGGGAAACAGATTTGTTCACATCCAAACTTAATGCAGTCTTTTCACAAAGTGTCCCCCATATGACCCCACAGTTTTGGTTTTTTTATCGTGGGACCTAAAAGCAGTTCTGAGTCTTCTGATGGACTCTTCATTTCAACCACAGCTTCCATTCCTCTTAGGCTTTTGACCTGAGCTCTGCCTTCCAGCTTGCTGTGTGTTTGGCTTGATGAGTTAGAGCTTCATGCTCTCCTGCTCCAATCTTACATATTTTTTTCTAACAAAGCAATAATAGGAATAGTTCTGGGATTTTTGCCAAAAGTGACTTCCAGCTCTTAAATAAATCAGGAAATATTTCAACCTGTCTTCAAGCGAAAGCTTCCAGATTCCTTGGAGCACAAATTGCATTCCTGGGCACTTAAAATTTTAAAACGTGCCTTCACAGACTGAAAGGGTTTACAGTTCTCACTTCTTGTTTGTTCTGAATAAATGTGGTAGCTTTACAATTGTCCCAGACAAAATGGATTATGTTCATCTAATCCCCTTAAAGAACAAGGGAAAAGATCTAGCTAATCCTTCATAACTCTACATGCTGTAAAGGTAGCTACTATGAAAATAGAAAGTTTTAGCTGAATCAAAAGCTGGCTTTTCTGTTTCCAGCATGGATGCATTAATGGGCTGCAGTTTCCAGTGCTCACTATATTATTTTTAAATAATGCTTCTTAAAATCTGTAGACTTACATAACTTCTATGGTTTTATGACACTTTTTTTGCAGTTTCCAGCTGTTCTGTAAATTTCATACATTTTTTATGCAGGAATTGCTTCTACCACACAGTTTTCTGTTTCTGTTAGCCTGCAAATTCTTTAAAATAGCAAATATGAACTGTTACTTTTCTTAAGCCAGTAGTTTTTTGTGCTCACTCAAGGCCTAACCACCATTTCTCGTACTTATGAGCAAAAATAAAGTAAAGCACATAATCGCAGGGAAGCTCTGTCACGGTCTCTTTTATGGCAGTTCTTGCATTAAACTTCATGCAAACACTTTCCCAGGTGAGCAGGGTTCCTAGGGTAAATATTGTAAAAAATACACATTCAACAGGTGATAATGTGCAAGAAAATAATGAATGTAATCTTTGGTTCCCACGCCATCACGTCTCAAACATTTTGAAGCATTTGATCAGATTTTGAATGGAACAAAGCAGTTTTTCAGTCACTGTCTAAAGGAAATTTCAGGAGATAAGCCATTTTAGCAGATTTGTAGCATTTGTACAAGAAAAATTTGTGTAATGAACTTTGCAGCTTTTGAGAGCAAGTCTGACATGACTATTTCTGTCCTGGGCAAAATTTTGAAAGAAAGCATCAGAAAATTTCAATATAATCAATCTGTCACAGAGGTCTAGATTTTAGTTAAAAAATTAAATAATTTATAATGGAAATATGACAACAACGATGAAAATTATGAAATAATGCTTCTATTTTTTTCCTTTCCTTAGCTAATTTTTTTTTTATTTAAGATATTTTTGATTAGGATACAGCAGACAAATGAATCACATACCAGGTATTAATAAATATCTGAAATCAGGAAGCCATTAAAACTATTATTTGATCAATATTACACCTACTTTTTGCCTTGATTCCTACTTCTTTAAATAGATAAGAGGGAGGTAATTACTTGTGCACTGTAAAAAAGGGATTAGGAGAACTATGAAGTTTACTTATTCTTGGTAACTTCTACAGATTTTACAATTACTAAGCAACGCTTTGAAAACCTCTGTGCATAATTCACAGAACTCACTGAGTTGATTTTCTGTTTACCAGAAGCTGTGAATTTAAATTCCCTTCTTAATAATACCCTTTGCAAATTTAATAATAAATAATATAATAGCTTGCCAAAGCATATAGGACATCATATTGAAATGCTAAAGAAATTAGACCATGTATTAAAAAATCTGTTTAATGGAATTTTTTGTCAAATAAAAGAATGCTTTGTCTGCCACCATAATAATGCCTTTTTATGTTGAGATAAATGTCAGAATAGGTTTATATTTTCCTGAAAGTTATTGTGTTTAATCTTTCCAGATACTTCATAACAAGTAAGAGATTGTACTCAAAATGAATATATAATTCATTTTTCTGACCCTGTTAAGCTTTCTTTTAAATGAAATACTTCTATTAATTTCAATGTTTGGTACTCTCATTGGTGTAAGGAGTTTACCATCTGTAAATCTTGTTGCAAAATCAAAACTTACTTCCTCCCTCAGTCTTATAAATTAAGATATTGTGTCAATGTCCTGGCCTTTAAGGTAGTATTTGTTTCAATAGCTATAACAAAAATATTTGAAACCTGGAATCTAATGATGATAGGGATGCAAACTGTGTTGCACAGTACAGTAACTGGTGTCTGCACAAAAAGATGGTACCAGACAGTGAAGGTTGTAAGTGCCTGTTTCATTTCTTTTGAGTCTTTGTTAAACTCTAGAAAATAATATATTCTCCTGCAGTTTCCTGAACTGTGTACACCATGTCTGTGAAAGAATAACTTATTCCTACTAGTTCTACTATTTTTATTGTTTCCTTAGATTTACTGCTTGTGCTGTGAAATATAAATTCCATTTACCTCTTGTAGAAATGTCTTTTGTGAGTTCTAAGTGGTTCTATTGATTTAATTGGGAAAAGGGAATGGTCAGCAGGGCCTTGGCTTCATAAGAATTATTCGTTAGAGAAACTGTGTTTTAGTGAATTCTGAAATGTCCAGAAGCTCATTCAGTTTCCTGCGTGGAGGCCAGGACCTCCGTTTCTTGATACCTAAATAGCTCAGCAGCTGGAATCCTTGCTACACTATTACAAATTTGTGAAGTCTGGAATATCAGTCTCTCTCTTGCTAATCCTATATATCAGTTCTGAGATAATAAAAATGTATTGTAGACATTTTTAGAAAATTCAGGTACTTGATTACATTTAAATGCTTCTATTTACAAAGGTTAGCATCCAATAAAAACCCGCACAATAGACAAATTGGGCCCATATAGAAACTAACATTTCTAATATCCCTATCAATATAACCCTATATGTTGCTTATTTTATACTTATCTCCAGACCTGCAGTTTAGAAAAAAGGCAGGCACAAACTTTAGCAAACCTTTGGAGTAAGAAAAGTAAATTGCAACGTTAAAAACCACATTCTGAAAATACACTGCTTTAGGCAATCTCAGCTTTAAGCAAAAGGGTTGTTTTGTGAAAGCAGCTCTGTAAACATAAGGGAACAGGTGGTCACCAAGGTCCAAGAAGTACAAAATATTTAACACCTCAGGGATTGAAATCCTTTGCTTAAATTGTATTCAGAAGCAATGTGGAAAACATTGAAGATCTCAGGTTGTATTTTCCACTGCTCTATCTTTCTATAAGCTGTTAAAATGTAGCAAATGAGAAAAGCACAAGGCAAATGTAGCAAACAGCATACAGAAAACGATTTAATATCTATGTTACCTAGTGCAGCAGTGTCTATTACAAAATCTTAAATAACTTTACATCCTTCAAAATAATATCCCCATATCAAAAATCCTTAAACTGAAGTCCTTAAATAGAATCCTAGTTTTTGGAAATTTGGACATGATCCTTTGTTTTTATTTACAGCACTTTCAAATAGTTGTTTCAAAAAACAAAAACATTAGAACAAAAAGTCTAATATCTGTTACAGGTTTCTCATGATTAGAACTACCTCAAAAAAGATTTCTAATGGAACTTTTCCTGTATCATACTACAGCTCCAACATCTATCTGTTCTGTGTCTCTTATATATCTCCTCTACTTCCCACCAAAATCTTTTACTTTTATTTCTGCCTGGGAAATCATTCAGGGTACTGGCATTTTAAACAAGACTGGGCGACAGTATTGTTAAGCTGGAATGGTTTTGTGGCTGTTGTCAAGATGGTTTTTGACCTTTGAAATATTGGCTCCTGCAACATGTTTGGGAGATCTATATAGTTCCCCTAAGAATTTTCATGAAATTTTTAAGGTTCTCTCCAGTAATTGCTATTTCAGGCTTGTGTGGATACATCATTCAGAATTAGACAGAGAAATGCTATTCCTCTAAATTTTTAGGCTTTTAGTGGACCACTGCTATTTTGTGAGCTTTCAAATAAAAATAGCTTTCATTAGTTAAGAATTTTGGAATTTTTTTGCAAGGAAGATAGGAAGTGAAGAGAAGGGAGGTTTATTGTTTTGCTGAGTAAAATTTGATAATTTTTTATTCTTCTCTAATCTCTTGAGATTTATATTCTGCTGTCATACTGTGATCTTTTCTCTCTCAGACTGGACAATTGTCTTAGTGGTTTGCAGACAGAGATATAACGTGTGAAGGAGCTGCAAGCTGCTTCAGGGTACACTTGAACAGCTGATACATATTAAGTGTGTATGCTGTGTTCTGCTATATGGAAGATCAATTTGTAAAAAGAAAAAGTGAACTGAATTTAGAAACATTTCACCAAAAGTTATTAAAAAATATCTTGTCAAGAAAAAGAGAACTAAGAATATTTAATTCTATAAATTCCTTATGTTTAGGATATCCCAGACTTACTTGCCACTTATTTATCGCACATAACCTGCCTCAGTCACTGAACGTACTGCTAGACATTGTATTCCCAATGGTGATTGAATGATCATAGAATCATAGAACATTTTGGGTTGGAATGGACCTTTAAAGGTCCATCTAGTCCAACCCATTTGCAATCAGTAGTGACATCTTCAACTAGATCAGGTTGCTCAGAGAATGATTGTTTATAGCAGTTTGTTTTGTTTGATATAATAGCTATGATGTTCTGACTGCTCTACAACCATAAAGAAAGGAAGCTTCTATCAGCATCCACTTTAGATTAATTTGTATTTTGTAATTTGTATCAAAGTGTAATGACTTTTTATGTATCACTTCTAGTGTGGTAATTACCATTTGAATAACTGGCTGGTGCTAATAATTACACTGTGTGGAATGAAAATTTTTCAGCCTTGCCTTTGGGATTTCACTTATGATTCCCTCAGTGGTGCCAGCTGCGCAGAGCCAATGAGCAGTATTGAGTAAAGCTCCGGTTTTGGGCTTCTAATGTGAATTTTTTTTGAAGGATCAAGGTGGAGTGGAGGAGGGGTTCATTTTATAGATTTTACTTCTTAAAATACAGCTAAGAATAAAACAGTTTTCATGCAACAGTTCTCCACTGCTCTCTAAAATTGTGTTGTCAGTAAATGAAACCCAAGAAAAAAGCAAGATTTCATCCTGAAGCATGAAAAATACATTGTACTTCTCTTACTCACCAAATAAATGCTTTTGGTAATTGTGAAATATAACGTTTGTTTCACTCAGACCTGGAAGGAAATAGCCATTTATGAAATACACTTATGCTACCATATTTAAAGAAAAAGAAATGTATCCCCATTTTGTCCTTGTTAGAGTCAACCTGCAGATAATGCAGATTTACTATGCCCTAGTCTAGGTTTTTGTTATGTATCTTAGAACTAAGGGCTGTATAAAAGGGAAGTGGCTGGGAAAGAACATCAAAAAAGGCCATGAATTTCTGTTACAAAATGCTCTATTTTTAATGAAGACTCTTAATTTAAGGGATTTTAGCATACAAAAAAGTGCAAGATCCTCATAGCAAGACTTGAAGTCATAACTAGAAATTTTATTCTTAACTGATGTAAAAAAGAAAAAAAAAAAAAAAGGTATCAAGTGTTTTCTATTTCTTATTGTTAATAATATACTAGGTATGAAAGAGAAACAAAGCTATTCAGAATGTATAAATCCTGCTATTGCATAAACGGGAACCCTACCTTTCTTATTAAATGTCTGGAGGTTATAAATCAAAGAAAGTTTGAAAGATACTACTCTAGCACTTGAAATGTGCTAAATGCACTGAAGTCCAAGACAAAACATTGAAAACTGAGAGATGTACAGCTACCACATACTGTTTTAAAATTGGGTTACTTAACCGCCTTCTTGCTTTATACTTAAGATGGGGACTTTTTATCTAACTTCTCATCAGGTTTCTCATTTGAAATAACCACTCTGTAAAAGATATGCTCTAGTATTGACAAACCCTTTATAAAAGGTGTCTTTATTTGGCCTTATACTGCTTACTCTTACCATCTGAAGTGCAAAGGAAAAAATAGTTATTTCAAGATCTATCTTCATTTGTATTCCAGGACATATCATTAAAAAATCCAAACTCCCCCTAGGGAATTCAAACAATTTTGACCTGTCTCGAAATAGGCACATAGCTCTTCTGGATACAATAAAGAAAATCTCATATTCAGTTGGATCAGCCCCTTGCATATTAGGTTAAAGTCCCATCACTTCAAATCAGAAGATAATTTTGGGTTGGTTTTTTTTTTGCTGTGTTTGAAAAGCTGCATGGTCTGCATTCTGTCCAGGGAAAAGTCAAATAAAGAATAGACTGGAGAGCTGCTTTGCTGCATATGCATGATAATGTCAAAAATTATAAGCAATTTCTATTTTTCTTTTATGTTCCCTACAATCCCAAATGTATCAGAAAATTGTATTGTAACTTAACAAGAAACATTGTTTTCTGTTATTGTATAGGACCTTCAAACTGCGGTAATACTTTTCTTGATTGTGAGTTTAGAACCCTTGATACTATCTCTATAGCATTTTAGAATATAACAATTAGATGTATCTTTAGATTTTTACCGTGATTTAGAATCATCTTCATTCAGACAGGTGTATCGCTTAAAATAGTTTGCACTCTGCCCATGATTAAAATCTTCAGAATCTGTTTGAATTTATATTTTATTCTCTCTTGTGAACTTTATATTTCTGTCTGTCATAGTAATCTCTAAAAGCCTGTTTCTGTTACCAGGTCAGCGTGCACCACCACCAGCATATCCATGCATTTTGTTTAGAGGCTCAGGGGTTTTGAGTATCGTTTCCCATAATGTAACCTTGCGCAACTTTCCATGCCATATGCTGGAAGTAAATACCCCTGATGTGTGTACCTTAAGGCATTTGCTGTACTCAGTTATTGGTTTAACACAGGATCTCATGCTATAATGATTATATATTTGAAAGTATAATCTCGGGATTTGATTTGCGATAGAGACTACCAACATTCATTTTGCCATAATCATATAATTTAAGAAATATTTATTAACCAGTCAATTATTTCAAACTTTATAGTTACTGAATTCCTACTTAATTTGGGCAATTTCTGTAATATTTATTAAGTGGAGTTTCATTAATCCCTCAGAAACCCTGTCTGAAATACTTGGACTTTTTCCTTTTAGTCTGTTTTTCCCTTTCTTTCCCTGAAATTACCGAAGCAGATAAATGCCAGCTCCACGTCTTAGAAAATTCCCAGGAAAAAAAAAAAAAAAAAAAAAGGAAAAAATTTATTCCACTGGAAAGCAACTATAGTAAGATAAACAGGTGTAAGCACAAAGCACATACACCTGCAAATGGCACTTAGAGATGTGTTTCCTCAGTACCTGATTTAGATAGCTGGATTGCAGTCAAGTGTTCTTGCTCAACCATATTTTTCTTCTGTCTTTATGTTTCTTTTATTTTAGATCTATGCAATTAAGATCACATTGGAGGCTACTCTTTTAAAGGGAGTAGCTGCCTTAAAACATACCACGTATAAACAATGGTGAATTGTTGTATCTTGGTTCTCACTATGGTACCTGTGTGCTGAAGAAATGGATTAATTGCAACATTAGTCACAGTGAAATTCAGTGCTTTTAGACCTTGATGTTGCTGAAGCAAATAAAATCAAAGCAAAATTATGTGACAATATGCTTTAATCCTATCTTATCCTGTAGTAAATGTGAGTTGTTTTCTAGTTGTGTTTTAAAGAGCAGATGTCTATTTACATAACGTTAAGATTTAGTTAGGGCTCGAGAAAGGAAAATTACATCTCTGTTTTACAATTTGACTAATATATGTGTAAAGGATTAGATAAAACAATCCAAACCAGCCTGTGATTCATAGCTTACTTCTAACATATTCTTTGTACTGGAAGCAATATCATGAATGTAAAACGGTACAGCTAATTTTCAGTGGAGTGCATACAGGTGTACCTCATCTATGGCAAAATATTCCCCTAGAATCCTTGGGAATCTTGTTATGGATTTTATTCTTTTACTAGCCAATTTGTATGATGTTGAGCTCCCTTCTGGAGGTGATAACAATATCCAATATAGCCAACATATGGCTACAATATGGGCCTGAAACCAAATTTCAGAAACTCCCTATTTCTAAATTCCACCCAAAGAACTGTTATTATTTCTGTGTCCTCACACACAAACTTTTCTTAGATGTTATTTTGCTTTTCCTATGTTAGAGTGCAATTAGAGTTGGTTTTCATTTGTAATTTTATTTGTTGCCTGTAACGTGCTCCTTGCCTCTGTAGCAGTATTCAATAGCATGAGTCTGAAAAGGTTGAGTTCCTGGGCTCCCAAGATGGAAGGAAAAGGGACACTGGGAAGCACAGGGCAGCAAAGAGTACATGCATTGTTTTGCATAAGAAAACCCTGATACTTCTGTCTGTGAAAATTGTGTCGTTATAAAAGTGGACATGATGTGAGAACCAAAACCCATTTGTGACATTTACGTTGTCTGTCTAGAAATAATTGAAGTTTCTCAATCCTGCTCTGTTTTCTGCCCTTGCAGTTTAATCTGCTTTAGTGTTTCACAGTCTCTTTTGCACCTGGTCAGGTTGTCACTATTATAGGTCTAATACTAATCTTCTTTCTATTTAAGCTTAGAATTTGAAGCCTGATACAGGTAATTTATTTACTTTATTTGGTCCTAAGATTTCTTTAACTTAGAGCACACCTCCAGCAGAGTGATTTACTTTGTTATTTCTATATAATATTTGTTGACATTGGGGTTTTCAACTCTGTTTTCTTTCTACCAAGTTTCTGACATGCCTGTTACGTTAATACTCTCATTTAAAACCAAGTATTCCAAATATAATCTTTCTTTTTGAGATTTCTTGCATTGCTGTAGAAACATACACACAAGCAGCATTAACTTACCTAAGCCCCACCTGCATAAAACAAATAAGCACAATTTATTGTAGGAGGTGGGGTTTTTTTAGATGATAAACATGGCTGCCTTTAGAAGTTAGCAAAAGTCTTTGCAGCTGAAGTATTTCATAATTTTTTTGTTTTGCTGTTTGTCTCGTGACAGTTGGGATTTCATGATGATAGGAGTACAAAGGGTTACCTGCACACAGAAAATGATATGTCCTCATCTTGTGAACAGTTGGTCAAAATATGACTGTTAATATCTAGTACAACCTTTAGCACCAACACTCCACTTCAACATTGTTTTAACTGATCTGCCATAATAGAAAAGCAAAATAAAGTGAAAATGACATTGAACTGTGTCAGGAAAACAAGGAAAAAGTAAACACATTCAACTATGTCACAATTTTGACCTCCTCTAAATGCAGTGTTGCAACTGCTCCCTTGCATGTGCAGTTACAGATCCCAATGGGTCAGAAACACTGCTGTTCACTTCTTATTTCTCTTTCATTTCTCATAAATAAATAAAAGTCTGACAGAGGAAGCTTTTGTTAAACTAGAAATAGTAAAACAGAGAGTCATATGACAAGTCATACACACAATGTTATAAATACACACAGAAAAAAAGAAAAGTACCTACCCAGTAAAGAGCACTTTCTTCATTATTTCATTAGGTTATTCTAATCCTACTACTATCCTACAAATATGGTGTCGTGGTTTCAGCCAAATTTACCAAAACCTGATTGACAGATGTCCCCCCCTCCCCCCTTTGGGCCAAAGAGAGGAGAGGAAGGAATTAAAGAGATTCAAGAGTTTAGAAAAAACTAAACTACTTTAATGAAAATATTATTAATAACAGTATTATAAAAAGAAAATTTAGGAAAAAGAGAAAAAGGGAGTATACAGTATATACAAAACCATATCAAGCTCCCAGGATGACGACCATGTCACCAGCAGGCTTCAGGAAAAAAGTCCCAAACTGGACTCGGTGATCGACAGGAGCTGGATTCCAGATCTGGAGTCACTAACGGTCAGATCAGGATCAAAGGCAGACAGACAGGCAGGATCCCCTCCAACGGGCAAAACGACAAAAATTATCTGACCTTGGTTCTTCCAGCAATAAGTCTAAACAAGGGCCTTTCTGCATACCATCCCTTGGTATAATCAGGTCTTATCACTGTGAGACGAAACAGCTCTGAACAATGTGCTGTTAATTTCAGAGTTTAGCTAGTTAGAAAAGGCCTAGCTAAGAAAGTAAAACTGTAAAACAGAAAATTGGTTCATTTTACCTCAAACCAGGACATATGGAAAAACATTTCTCTTCTGACAAGTTAGAGAGGGTATTTTCTAATTGATTGCACTGATTTTAAATTAGAAGAAAACAGATTATATTTATTGTGCTAACAAAACATGTAAAGAATTCTAGGATCAAAAATCATGCTAGTCTACCTTGAATAGAAGAAACAAGCACATGAACACAATCTTTAGGTTTAAAAGGCTTTATTAGAAACATATATAATTTCTAATATTTAAATTATAATCCAGATACTTAATTTCTGTAGTTTATTTACTGACTTTTGCTTTAAATGTCATAGACTTACAACATGATAGTGATTTTTTCACAATGGGAAGACCTGAGAAAGTACTTTTTAAACTCTTATATTCACAACTTTGGAAGGGTCCAAAGAGTTTCTATATCGGATGTGAGTCTTCATTCAAATAATAGAGGAAATTGATGCAATGTTCTCAGACGTGTCTTGCATAGGTTTATTACATTGTCATTTCCTTGTGCTTCATGCCTAGGAATGGTTTTACATCTGTTCCTTCTATTGTTATTACTATATATTAAATTTTTCTCTTTGTCTCAGCTGCTATTAATGGAAAGTCATGCTTTGGGTGAAATATTCTGAATTATCTGCTATCACTTACATATATTAACACTGCAATAGTCATCTTCTAAATCTTTAGCTTTTGTCTTCCAAATCGCATTTCTGAAAATCGGACTGCTTCAGTCTGATTATTTGCGCAGTTTACATTTCAGAGATTGTTCTGCACAATACCCATCTCACATATAAAGATCTGGGTTTCTTTGGTACAAAGCATAGGAGTTTAACATAATGCTATCATTTGAGCTCTTCCTCCTAACTTATCTGATGTTCTATATCCTGAAGGGCAAACTTGTGATTAACTATGTACAGGTAGAATTATGTACGCACCTATAAATGTAGTTATATCCACAGACACTGGAGCTTCATTTCAAACTCCTCTCTAAAAATATGGTATTATTATTTCAACAGAACACTGCTTCAGTTTTAATGAGGTCATCCTCTATTTCATATTTCATTACTGTGTTCCTGTAAGTAGAATAAGGTGCTCCTTCATCTTTTTTTATTCTTATTTTTTATCATTAGTATTCTTATCTCTTTGGCACCGCGACATACTTTTAGTAAAACAATAATGTTGCTTTTCTGTCCATATTCTTTCACCATGCTTATCATTGTCAAATTTAAAAACCTTCAACAGCACATTAATAAGTGTTTCTGTCATGTTTACCCCATCACCTTCACACCAGCAATGTAGGTGCTTGCAGTGAAACATAGGCTTTTGATAGCTTGTGCATAAGAACGTGGGACAAAGGACCACTGAAATTTTCCTTCTACTTATGGTAGGTGTTGATGAAGTTTATCTGATGTGGCAACCACTGGTTCTCAAGTGCCTTGTCTCTTTAGGATCCCATTTAGAAAGCTCTAAAACAAGTGTCATTTGTACTGTTTAAAGTCTTGCTCAGAAACAAAACTGTAACTGCCAGCAGGCTGAAGCTTCCATGTTCCCTATTTTATTTGTTTAATTTGAGAGTTTGAGGCAAGAAATCAATTCTAAAACTCTTTTAAAACAAAAATCCCAACAAAAATAAAATACAAAAAAGACCCAAAACACAGGACAAACTTGCTGTGTTTGCAATAGTCTGTCTTAATTAAGAAAATGCAGTGCCTTGCTGCATAGTATGCTACACTGTTTGGGGTTTCCTGGTAGTAGAAAACTCTGGACAGAATTTATTACCACTGTGGGACACAGAAGTTAGAAAGACTGAGTGACTGAGATTATCTCTTCATCCACCAGAAAAAAATCTTCTGGCTGAGATGAGATAGGAAAATTATTATTCATATTGATAATGTGATGTGAAATGCTGGCATTATTTTGTGATCAGGGTATCCAAGTTAAGGAAACAACCTGCAACCAAGGGACTGTTTCTCAACAGTACAGATCATTAAATCTTTCCAGGACTGATTCACTTCAAAACAATCCCGTTTAAGGTCTCATATATCCTTGCCAGTTTCAAATGTTTCAGGTGGCCTGAAGTGTCATCACCGTTGGGTCCATAAAATACTGAACAGGTTGAGTTAACTCAGAAGAGCTCAGAATTCACAATCCAGCTGTGTCCATGCAGGACAAGATCTAAATGTTCTGACAGATGTATTCTGGATGCCAGGAAAATTTGAAATTTTGAGAAAAGAGGCTGCCTAAAGACTATAAGAATACAGACTTGAAGAAAAGTTTTCAAAAGCCTCAAATTAAGTGCTTGAATTGCATTTGACAGCAGTATTACCTATCCATCACTATACGCCATTGATACCACACCTGATCGTGGTGCCTGAGTAACATTTAAAACTTACTTTCAAGCTCCATGCATAATTTAAGGACCTCTACAAAATTAGGCCAAAAGTGCTCAAGGAAAGGTAATATTTTTATAATGTGGTGAAGATCTTATAGACACCATCTTCTACTTTGGGTCTATTGCTTTTTTTTGATTTGTTCTATAAAAATGTTCTCTTTCATATATATTTATATATATAGTACTGCATTATGATATCTGCAACCTGCTGACAGTTGCCTAGTTTGAACAACTTAATTTGAATTTGCAATTGTACCTGAAAAATATGTTTTCAGTGCACAGTTCATATATCTTAATAATTATCTCTTTGGAATGTGGTGAATAATCAACTTTTTTCAATTTACCCTGTAAAATCTATAAAACAGTTTTATATAAAATTCAGCTTGGAATCAGCTCAGAACATGACCATTCAAATGTACCTGCCTCACACAGTGAAATTGCTTCTCAGAAGAAAACGTAAATGCATTATAATGCTTTATTTTACCTTTTATTTTACATTTTTTTAAACTTGTCTGCCGAGAGAGAACATACAACTATGGTGAATGTGAAAATATAAATGCATGTACACGCTTGGGCAAGTAATTCAGGGTACTGTACCCTTTACTTCACCTCATAAGCAAGCTCATATATAGTAGATTAACTGAGAAATTATTGGTTGCTTTATTTAAGACATGTTTTTGTTGGTTTTATTCATTTAGGTGGTCAAAAATGCATTTAATCCTACCAATACTTGTATAAAAAAAATTCCATTCTATTCAGCTCTAAATTTTTCTGTTTTCCCATTGAAATTCAGCTCTTCATGCATTTTGACCTTTTCAAGAAAGCCTGCTTCATTGTGAATTGTGGGTGCATTAGGAAGGTAAACACATTCAGTACTTGTTATTCAGTGAGTTTGGATTTAGAAAGTCATTGTCAATAGGTTAATCCTTTTGTACAGACAGTCTCTTTGGCTAAGAGGCATCTTAAACAAATAAAGGTTTTACCAAAATGCTAATTTCTCAGTCTTTCTGTCAATTGTCAAAGAACAAATCTCAGCGGAGGTCTTAAAATTGGTTATTTCTAGTTTACATTCACTTCATGTCAGCTCAGTTTCAAAAAGAACTTCTGTATACAGAAGTCTAGTCACAGACTATTTGTTACTTTGCTCAAGAAATCATTAAAACCTAGGATTTTTCTTGGAGAGTTTTATGAGGATGAGGGAAGGGATAAGTTTATCTGGTTTCACCAAATATTTATAAATACATTGAACAGCAAGGATACCATACTCAGCAGCAGATTGCTGAGGCACTTAAAAAGAAAAGAACGTACCTCCAGCCTGATTAAACGTCAAGTGGCTCTTGAACTGCATTTTGCATTATTCACCACATTGATATATTTTAGACTACTGGTTAAAACATGAAAGTATAAATTAGGGATTGTGAGTGAGAACTGTAATAAAGGAACTACTTAATTTTCCACAATTATGTGAGCAGAAGTTCAGCAATAAATAAGATGAGGTTGTATGTACAACTATTATTTCATATGTTATTATAAGTTCTTTCATTGCTTCACAGTTTTCCTACAGGTGAAATATATTCCTATATTTCTGTTTACTTCAGAAATGACAGATAACAGGACTGCAGAGGAAAATGTCCACCCTCCCCAGCAGGCATTGAGAGAGCCCTCTTGAAATAGATGCCAGAAATTGCTTTAAATTCCTAGGATCATCAGTCCATTGAAACACAACCTGAGGTCATGTGTCAGAGCCACCGAAGACCAAAATTGCAGTGAAGATACTCTTCACTGGACATCTTTATAGATGCTGTTTTCCATGAGCTACATCTAGATGATGCCCCCTACGTGCTTACTGAGTGCAAATTTTGGTTACTGTTCAATTTCACAGTGAAATGCTGCAAATCTCCCCTCTCCCCCTGTACCTTCCCCCCTTTTTCAGAGAGGACATACATCTCATCCAGAAAATGAATCAGCCAATAGAAATCTTTTAGATTTTCTTACACAAAAACATTTTTTTTTCATATTGAGTTCTTATTCATCCCTTTAGCTTTTGCACTAAACTTCCTATTTTAAATGCAGTGTGCAATAGAGTATCTCAACAGTTAAACTGAGCTTTCTTGTTAAAAATAGCAATTTTTAATTGCTTAATTAATTATGTGTTAATTGTTAAATATGTATTTATTGTGGACTTCATAACTAACAATGCTTCATTAGGATACAGTAAATATTAGAATTATATGTATTGGCTGGTCAACAAAATAAAGAGCAGTTCCTCAACTGCTTCAGGTCGGAGGCAAACTAGAATATAGTCAGGTGACACTTGCTGCAGATATGACCTATTGCTTTCTCTTGTATCAGTCTTCATGTTTTATGTTTTTCTGGTGCTGTTCTTTCCAGATTGACATTTACATATATTTTTTTCTTTAGCATACTTCATATTTGCACACATATTTAATTTTTATGAAATAGTCAGGACTTCATAGAGTATGGCTGGCTGAATGCTAAATGATGACCTAATTTGGGAGATAATTATATAGATTCAGCTGGAACCAGAATGTGCCTGTTAAAAATTCAAAGTACATACCTTTGGCTACTTTGCAGGATTTGGACCTGATTAACATGAGAGTGGTCAAGAAGGTGCTAATGCTTCCAGGAATAAAAAAAAAAGTGCTTCATTTCACTTCTAAAATGTTGGTATACCAGTAAATGGAACTTAAAAATTATATCTGGGCATGTTTTGGACTTTTTACAGCATGGATTGACAACTGGTTGTTGCAGTGTGTTAGGAATGTAGTTTTCAAAAAAACCAAAACCAACACTTTTGGAAAGTGGTCTCTACACATTTCAAACTAGTCTGCAAAGTAAGGCTCTTTTGTAAAGTCTTGAAAAACACTTAGCTTCTCTTAGAATAAAATACAGTAAATAATTTTATTAGTTCCACAACCAGTGGTCTTCTGCTCCACTAATTTGTTATGAATTTGTTTAACAGGTTTTTCTGGAGGTTAATTACTGCAAATGTATTAGTAGCTTCTTCACTAAGACCGAGGGCTGTACTGATTATATTCCTTCTGCTCTATCTGCCTCTCAAACTGTTTTTGATAATTTTCATATTCTTTTGAATTTCTAAACCATGCAGAGAACAAAAAAAGAGAAAGTCAGACCCAAAGCTGGCTTACTTGAAAGCTGGTCTAACTTTTCATTGGCTTCTATTGATAGAGCAGATGATGGAAGCATAAGCTTGTCCCTGAAACTGGTTTTCTCAAGCAGGCATTTTTTAACAGCGTATATAGCAGCAGGCTGTGTTCAAAATGTTCTTCAAGTAAGAACATCAATAGCAGTAAATACATCAATTAGGTGAGTATTAGTGAGCATTAAGTGAGTAATAAGTGCAGATATCTTGAGCACAGTAATAGGCACAGCAAGGGTCACAGGTGTGGGAGTACTGTCTGAAGAAAACAATGTGGCCCCCCAAAGGTGGAATACCACATTATCATGTGAAACTCTTCACACACTTGAATCAGATTTAGCCAGCTGAAACAGTTATGAATGGATAGTGAATTAACTAAATATAACAAATAGAAAAAAAATGTTTTAAAAATTTTGAAAAACTTGTGTTTTGTTGAGCTCCCGTGCCTACCCAAAGTTCCGCTTGTTGCTTGAGTACTTTTACATAACCAAGCCATAAGCTGATTTATTTTGGTAATAGTGAAGACATGACAGCACGAACATCAGCCCCAGTCTAACTGTTTCAGTAAGTACTTTACGTTCTTGATATGTTCAAGGTTGCTCTTGCTAGATCTTCACAGCTCTTGTTACCTAATCTAAGTTGCATATGTCTACCCATGCTGTTGACAAGTCTCCTGAAAGTATTGGAATCATACCAAGAACTTAAAATAATCTCAGGATAGCAAATGAAATTTTTTTCTCTAAAGTTAAGCTTTCATAATTCACTTTCACTGTGTAGCTTTCGATTTTCCTCAGGTAGAGCCCATATGTCATAGGCAAGGTATGTTTGAAGCTGAAATATTTTGGCACATATTTCTGTTGATTTGGGAAAGGATAGATTTAGAAATGCTTTAAAAATACAAGGAATGAAGTTGAGAAATATTCTTGTTTCTACATTTCAAAATTATACGGGGATACAGTATTGAAGATAATAATGATATCAATAACTCTACAGGATTTTAACCTGGGGCCAGATTACTTTTGTCCATCCAGTTTTAGGCTTAATCTTTTGTAGAAGGCACAGAAACTATTTCCCATGTGGGATTTAATGTCTCTGCTTTGAGAAAAAGAATACTTTCTGTCCTGTTGGGACAGATGTATTAATAGATTCCAATGTACTCTATGACAGTATTTAATGGGATATATTATTTGTTGTATTTTGAAGAACAGCATAGAAACAACTTGTGCAGAGGAACTCAGCTGAGCTGAACAGGAATCCCTACAGAGAATTCCAGACCGGAACAAAACCTTTTTGTCATACTCCTTGACAGGTGCATTCCTCCATACAACCATTCAATAGTTTTTTGAGGAACATATCTGAATATATCTGCCATGAGTCACCTGAGAGCAGTACAAGGACACTCAGTTTGTATCTTTGCTAAGCTATAAACATTTGCCCAATGTTTATAACACTAAAACACAGTGTTTTAAAACACCATGTTTTAAAAATGTTGATTATATAAATAAAAATAAATACTGGGAAATTTTACAATTAGGTCTCTCACTAGAGAGAGTATGACAACATAATCAGCTCTTCATTTAATGGTTTGAAAAGCCATCATAGTCTAATTAATATGCTACAATAATCCCAGCCACACTGCTGTTTTTTTGTTCTTTCCCTGTTCTTGTCCAATCTTTTTTCTGTTAGTGATCTCAAAGTTCTGCCGTCTGCAGATTCCTGCATATGATAGTATTTTGCATATGCCATATCATGCACACGCCATAAATTGTATGCCAGCTTTGTCAGAATTACTTAATTCCTGTTATGAGTGAATTTCATTGAAGTTCTAAAGGTAGTTTTGGAACACTTGGATTTGTGAAGCCAAACATCTGCACTGTTAAGTCTCAGTGATTTGTGTTAGGATATGCTTGTTTTCATCCGGTTCTGTCAAATACAAATAGGCAGGTTAGCCTTTACTCTCCATTTTACTCTACCTGAGAAAGCAGAATAGACTGACGTGGGTGGGGCTTTAGCCACCTGGCAAAAGTTCAGCTAGGAAAGTGGAATTAAAACAGTTGAAAAGAGTTTTAATGATGATCTAAATCCTGGAGGGAAACTTGATAAGTCATCCCATTTGAGTAATGAACACAAGCATTTAATGATCCTTGTGGGGAGAAACACATTTGAAACAAGAAAAAATTGACTGTTTCCTTAAATATCTTAGCATATGGATACGTGCCTCTTAGATGGACAGAAATTTAAAAGAGAAACATAGAAAAGGGACCCCCTGTTCAGTCTGAAAGCTGTGGTGCTTTGTGAGATACATGATGCTTTGTGAGAAGATCGAAATGATCACAGCCATTAGCAACACACAGTTGAGTGCATGCGCTAGTTTTGAAAAAATTGATACTGCATGACCTGTATGAGAAAAGTGACGTTTAATTCAGAGACGCTTCAAAAGATAAATTATTTAACCCCTTAGAGTTCTTACCAGGGAGATACTCATAACTCACTAGATGATTCTTTAAAGGAGTGGCAAAAATATTTCTGTTTTTTTCCCCCATCATCTTCGGTTCTTCAGTGTAAGAGATCTTTTAACTATAAATAAATAAACTGTGTTTTATGAAAGCCAATATTTGAGAAACTGGAATAGTAAATAGCACCATCAGATAGAATTTTGTTACTGACTTATGAGAACAATACAGTATTCAGTTGACAAGGGGCTAATGCTGTTGAGATTATATCAATCTTCATTATAGTTGGAAGGAAAAATGATATAACAATAATAAATCTGAATGTCCATGTGGGATATTTACTATGTAAATGTTTACTAAACAAAGACAGAAGTAAATGCAAAAAAAAAAAAAAAGTGGAAGGTAGCTCTAGTGAAAGCTGAAGTTTTATACAAGTAATTCCTTTTATACAAGTCATTACTGTGGCATATATTTTATAGTGTATTACCTTGGAGAAAATGGGAAGGCAAAACATTTTTATACCTTGCTTTTCTGCAGAAACCCCATTGAATATTATGACAATGGATCCATTAATATTTTGTCAGTTGGGAGAGCTTCTGAATAGTTATTTTGTGAGTTGCAGTTCTCTGAGCTTTCTGGGAGCTAATCACTTCGAGAGGGCAAGACAGGGCATAGTGAAAGGACTAGATTGTCCATCAGCATTTTCAAAAGTGCTAAGGGGCCTCTAGAGAGATGACATATGGCTTCTTAAAATGCAGTTCATGTGTTATCACCATCCTGGTGACATACATGCCCCTAGAAAGATTAACAAGGTTTGCTAGATATGCTGCAAGGTAAAAATACGTTGTCAGAACTTAACCAGGCTCAGAATGATGTCAAGTACAGATGTGGTCTTGAAGGAGCCTTCTTAAAACCAGTCACAGTTAATTTGATGTTCTTAAACTTGTTTCTGATATCTCTGCTGAAAGGCATGTCAGTATTTCACTCAGCAGCACTTTCAAGGTGATTTGGACTGTTAAAAAGATGCAGCATAAGAGAGGTGCTTAATTATAGGTAAGTGCATGAACAAAGTGTGATATAAAGTAATAGAGTTAATAAAAGGACGGTGACTAACACAATAACAGCAATATGAGTTTGTGATCCATATCTAGTAGACTTCAGATATGGTTGATAAAGATCCTAAATTAGTTTTCTAATTAATTGTTTGGAAACAAAATATTTTCATTTTACTTTCCTACTACTTTTGCTTGATTGCCATGCTTTCATTTCAATTCCATGTTTCCACTTTTCTGCTCTATTTCGTCTTTGCAATAATTGCTTCTGCTTCTTTTCCTTTTGCTTCCTTTCTGTAATTTTACATTGCAGCTGGTCTCCAGCTAGCATAACACACAGTGCATCCGCTTACATAACAAATGCCAGCAATCCCATGCGTTGTCAGTCATTAGGCAGTGTTTTTAACTGGATATCAGCTTCCCAAATTATTCTCACACCATCTGCTTGTTGAATATTTTTCATAGTTCATGTTTTTGGTTTTGTTCTGTTATTCTTTAAACTGAGACATTCTGCAAAAGTAACATTACTCTTTTGCTGTGGTATTAGAGTGTGGATGTTTTTTCACTACCTATTAGTCTAGTTTCTTAAGTAGTCCACAGTGCTGACATTCTGTAATTCTTAGTCTGGCAAAGCAAACTTTATCTGCCATCTCATTTCAGAAGACAAAATTTTCTTGTTTTTTGTTGAAGGGTCAAAGATTATTTTCAGACCTCCAAATGTATTATCGGCTTTTCTGTTGTTTATCTAATCTGCAGATTTTAACCCAACTGTTAACCTACCTGTTGGTGACATGGGAATATCAGTAGATTTATTTACCTTAGTCTACTTTTTGTATTGTTAACGGTATTCCTGAGACGAAGAACTGACCTCCTAGTTTCTCAATGCCTTTAAAGTGATTTCATCTATGTAATGAATCCATCCAAATCATACCTTTACTGCATTCTCTTGGTACCCACAGAAATTTTGTGAGGAGGACCCTTAGTGTTACCTATAGCACCTGTACGGATGGTATTTTTACTATGGCATGCACCCTGACATAATCAGAAATGAGCCTGGAGGTGCCCCAATGCTCCTGCAACCCCCAGGTGTTATTTTAAGGAACAAGGCCTCCAGTGGTATTAGAGGGGTGTTGGGAAGCTCTCAATTGGCTTTCAGCAAGTAGAGATTCTGATTTTGCCAAGTTGGAGAATAACAGCTTGTTGCTTGATAGCAGTACCTTTTATTATTTTCATTTATTTCTAGCTTTGTAATGTGTTCTTATTTATAAGATAAATACTTTTTAAAAAAAAAAAAAAAATCTATCTGCTGTCACCTATGTAAATTGTGGCATAGTAACATATATGTGTACAAACTGTCAAGCCCGGCAGAGCTTTAGTGGTTTGTGGGTTGTTTAGTTCTCCATATAATGCTAGGCCAGAAGTAATTTTTCATTCTCACCTCAGTTTTCTCAGTTTTCTCCTGCACACATCTATCTCTAGGGCTTGGTTACCACATTGATATAACTGGTTATCACTGCTCACACGTGGAAATACTTAGTGGTCTGTAGATTGGATGGAATTACCAGAAATTAGAGTAGTTCTGCCTGGTCTTGGTTGAATAGTTACTTTGTGATCTAATAATTTCTCCTAACAGAGGGATATAACTCTTCAACTCCCCTGTACAAGTACCCACACTCAGGATTCTTTTTGCACAGATGCTTCTTTGTAACAGCTCATAAACTTTCTAAATTTCTCTGGACTCGCTTGTTAGTGAGCTCATGAACACAAAAAGCTTGATATGCAATACCAGAGACAGTTCACAAAGATGTTTATCCCATTCTGAATTATCATCGTTGTGGGCATCTTATTTTCTCCATCTTATCCTTAGAAGGTAAATGTCTGTAAGTCTTTTTAACCATCAGAATATTTTTCCCCAGTACAAAAAAACAAACAAACAAAAAAACCAACCAACCAAACAAAAAAAAATAAAAGAACACCAAAATTTTTAAGGGTGACAACTTGGCTTCCTCAAATTTTCTGTGTGGTTGATACTTCCCCACCTGATGGTGAAAATCAACCAATATTTCTCCATTTTAGGAACATTATTTCATTAAATATTTTCAAAACTGAGTCTTCTGATTTTATTTTATGAAAAATACTTCTTAACAGGCACCAGACTTTTGTCCCTTCCCTGTCATGCAGCAAAAAGACTTTCAGAAGCCTTCTTCAGAGGCTGTGAATTTGTCCCCACAGCTGTGCCTATGCAATGGGAGAGATGTGGGGCAGAGAAAGAGCCACATTTCACCACCTTCCACCCTGGACAGGATAAGATACACAGCCTCTGGCACCATGGTTTTGCAGAAAGCCAATGACTTAAAACTGAACACACATAAGTTTTACATGAAAACTCACTTTCCCAGAGAAAGACTTTAATTTCTTACAGTAACAAACATTGTTAATCTCCTGATTGCGTAAACCTTGTGTGAACTCTGGTTCCAAGTTGCTTTATTCATCTTTTAAAAATGTGATACAGTTGTACTGGGCCATGAGGGAGCACCTTAGTATGATGTGCAGTCAGAGTTCATTGAATGGGTTAATTGCCTGCACTTATCTTTTAAAGCAAAGGTATAATGTTTAGAAGAAACCCTTTTATACCATTTAACTCTTCACAAAGGTGACGGAGCTTTTAGTTTCCAAATGTACTAGGGCCATGAAACTTTATGGCCCAACAAATTAAAGTGTCATGATTGGTAATTGTTTATTTTTGCCACTGAGAACTGTAAATATGCATAATCTAGGAAAGATATCAAATATTATGAGAATAAACACTTTTTTTTTTTTTTCTCCTAGAGATATTTCAAACTGTACAAAGTCACTCATTGCATAGAAAGAAACATGGGGTTGGTATAAATTCTTTCCACTTATTATACCTGATATATTGCCAAATTTGATTTATGATTGTAGGTTACTATTATTCCATTGTTCTTTTCTTGAAGGGTATAGTCCTGACCGAAATCCAGTTCAAGCTACAAGCTAATACTTATAGTAGGCATCTATTTTTATTCTTGAAAAGTGATTTGAAGCAAAAGTGATAAAGTGCTCCTTCCTTGTGGAAAAAAGTGGATGTGGAACTGAACTTGTGTTTTGAAAGACATAAATGACCTGAAATGTTCAGCAGTCATTACTGTCTTAATGTTCTCCTCTGTCACTAGTATTCTTAAGGATCTAGACTGTGGGATAACATACTTCATTATGTTTTCTAACATCAGTTATTTGTTAGCTTGCAGGGTGGTTTTCCTGTAAGTCGCTCAATATTGGTATGCTAATTTATCTATGAAGTCAAGGGTTAAATATTAGTGTACTTCAAATGGAATTTGATAAATTAACTTAGCCCACTAAGTGTGCTGAAAAGAGCAACTTTTAAACACTGAGATGTCCTTCCCTTTTTCGGTCATAGAGCACTAGAAAACTAGGTTTAAGAAAGCTGTTGCATATAGAAGGATGAACCCTCAAAGACCTGAATTACTTGTATTTGCACTCTACATTTTCTTCAAAGAACAATTTTCATAAAGATAATGGAAGTTCACAATTTATCCTTCAATTTTTTTCTGGTAAGAAGTACCACAAGCATCATGTCTAGACTAGTTTTGGTCTTCTAAGTGCCCATAATTGACAATGCTGTTGATACCAGCTGTGTATGAGTTACAATATCCTGAAGGCTTTCAATTTATTTTAACTTTTTTATACATTCTAGAAGCACTTTTCATTTTTTTTAGACTTTCGACATAACCTGTTTTCTTTGAATTATTATAGAACAAACAGCTAGTGGCAGGTAAATTATTCAGAAGAAATTAAGCGGTACCAGAGAATTTAAAAAGACCTTTTGGCTTTCTTTGTTGTAAATTTGCAAAAGTAATGCAACTGTGAGATTGGAAATGAAACTTGAATACTAATATATTATTTACCTTCCCTCTGTTTGACGAAACTTTTTCTTTCTATCTCTTCCTAAGACTTTCTCACAGCCACTAAGCTTGTTCAAAAAAGTGTGGATTCTTATAATTGCACAAACATGCATGCACATACACAGACACACAAAAGATAGATAAAAGGGAGAAAAGATGTTTAAATGAATGGAAAGAGGTAAAGTCAAGAATTCATTTTGTTTGTTAATTTTATTTTTAATTGACTGTAGCTGTTCTTTCCTTCTGTCGGTGCATTGTAGTGCAAACCATTGTCCTTACTTCTCTGCCTGGAAAGGATTTTATTAATTATTATTTACTGTTACTTAAGCACAGAGTTCACCTTGTGCTGTGTGTGCACAGGATAGAGCTCCTGATAGTACTCGATGTAACATGAGACACAGCTAGAAATACGCTGTGTCTGTGTGGGGGTATGTGCATACACGCTGGTGAACTTACACACATGTACCCTGAGTATATTTTTGGCTCTTACCTTCAGAGGTATAGCTGAAAAGGTACAGCCCGAGAGACTGCCCAAGATCCTAAGAGAATTCCTAAAAGAAGCAGCCCTAATATGTGCCTTAGGGCTTTGAGTCTTCTCCTTATTGCTACCAGTTCTGAGATCTCCCTGGGCTCTCACACGTATTTCACTACTTCCTTGGTAGAGCTGCTTAACTAACTACTACGGCTGGGATATTTGGCTTGTCTGCCAAATTATTATTTACTAATAAATGGAGATAATGTGTACTGTTGAATATATTCTTTAAAAAAAAAAAAAAAATGGGGTAGGAACATAATTCAGAGAGAAACAGAAAAGTGAATGCAAAGTTGAAGATTCTCTACTTTCTGGTTCTTCTCTTTCTCCCTCCACAAATTAACACTAAAACAAGTCTTTTGCAAGTTTTATAATCTTTTGTTCAGATGACATCTGTATTTTTCAGCAACCTCGGTCCCCTTCTTCTTTCACCCCTGTTCTCATTACAGTACTAACCTTTGTAAATTTGTTGATTAACTTCTGCCCTCCGTCATTCTCCCCACACCCTTGCCCAGCAGTCTTTGACTTGATACAGGTCAGCTTTTGCTATTATACTTGAGGATTACTTTGGAATGGTCATTTGGCCTGGAGAAGTCATAATGAAGGCCAGAAACTAATCGTGGAGTGCAGCCTCGCATTCTCTCATGCTGGGTATCTCTGCCTGTGTATGATTTGTGAGGGTAGTAAGGTCTCACCATTCAGTTGTCCAGCATGTTGCCACATCTGACCTGAGCAGCTGTTGTTGGGTCGATTCTGCTATAAAACACCCATTGCATCTTTTATCCTAGAGCAGAGAAACAGTGTTTCTTGCCTCCTGTATCAGTGGCCCTTTCAATGAGATCACACTGCCTCCTAGGAGCAGAGTGAGCAATGACACAGGTGTCAAGAGATTAGTTGCAGGGATGATGAACAGAATTGCAAGTTCTCAAGGTGTAAGTGAAGGGGATATGACTTATAAAATATAAAAATGTTTTGGATTGATAAGGCACTTTTTAAGGGCTGCAGTATTAACAGCTTGGTACAGTTAGCTCCTAGTCCTCTGCTGAAAAAACAAGGGGAACTGCCAGTACCCTATACACAATTAGTCTAGAAAGTGCCTTATTACAAATGTGAAAAGAGGATTTTTTACTATACCAGTCCTTCTTCCTTGTTTCTAAGGTAAATGGATTTCATGGCTTTGAGTTAAAATGCAAGAGCTCTAAGTAAATAGCTTCTTATCCCATCATCAGTCCAGGAAGAACAGTGTCTCCCATTGTAGCAGTGAGCAGTTTGAAGAAAAAAATCCTACCCCACAAAATGATATAGAATGTGTCGTTTTCCTGAATGCTCTTTTACAGGGTGATCAAGAGGCTTTCATTTAGTGAATACATTTGCTCACTCAGTTTTGGAGAGTCGCCCTTCATTTATTCTTTCCCTTTGGAAGTACTTTCGAGTGCAAATTACTGCTATCAGAAGCCTTGAACTGAGAGGCTATTATTCTCCATGCTCAGATTAAATTAATTTTGAACAGTTTAATGCAGCATGTCCAAGCTGCAAGTCCAAGTGGTGTCAAATCTATTTCTCTGCTTTTTTAAGCTACACCTTCAAGGGCAGTATGATTCATGGTGAATGTGTTCTTCTAATGTCTTTTGCTAAGCGTTATTATTTTCTTTCATTTGCAAGTCATGAGGCTAAAATGTTAACCATTTTCCTTCTAAATTATATGAAGAATGCACGATTTTATACCAGCCTGATTTTCTGAAAGAAGTTTATTATATTTGCTTGCTATATATGAAATAAAGGAAAAATAGTCATGATGCAAGAAAGGTTTTTTTTAAAAAAAAATGTAATGGAGAAAAAGGAGTCACTACAGGCACCTACAATGTTATCTTGTTATCTTTGTGTTAGAAAGAAATTGTCTTGATCAAGGTCTTTTTAATAAAATTCAGGGGGGGTTAATGATTGGCTATATAACTCTATGCTTTCTGCCAAGTTGTAAAAACAAAGCGTGACATAAACATATTAATTTTTCTCTTCAAACTGAAGCATGTCACTGTCTCTCCATTGCTTCCTGTTGCTAAAGAGTCATTAAAAGGTTGTAATGAAGGTTTCCACGTGTTTTTGAATCCTAACTGGCAATCAGTTTTGCACAGCGGAGAAGTGGAGAATTTATGATCTCAACAGATCCAGTCTACTTTCTGTGGAGGGTACTTGATGGCCAAATAAATTTTCAGATCCACATTTACAAACCCATTCTCTAGCTTAGCAGTTCCCATTTGCATTTCCCATTTTGCATTCTTGGATATTATTGTATTCTGATATTTAGGTAGTTCAGTGTTTTCTGATGTATTTGAATACTTTTCCAATACCATGTTGACATATGGTATCCCTATTTTTACTTCATTTTGCATGTCAAGTAACTCTTGTTGCTTCCTTGATCATATGTATCTTTAAAATTTTTATAAGATTATGATAAAGAGTACATTTGCATAGTCCTAAATATCTAGTTGGGTACTGTGTAGCCTCTCTACAAAATTTGGCATATACACAATTAGATTATGAACATAAGATAACTGTCTGACAACTAAAGTCACCTGTATTTTAAGTGACAAGTCATAGTAATATCTCCTGTAGTAACTGAGAAAGGGGAATATGTAATTCCACCTGAAAAACAACCCCTCTTATTTGAAGAGTGCCAAGGATGGATTTCTCTGAGAAAATCTATCAAATTTTTATGGGCTGGAAAGCAACAACTTTCACATTGAGCAATTGAGGATTGAAATGTAACACAGAGAAAAATCTGTTCTGTAACTTATACAATATAAGTTGCAAAGATTTTGTCCTATATTCATTGCCTAAAGAATAGTTATTATTACCTGATCTATACCATTGAAGATACGTATTTTAATGGCTTACCTCACCATTGATAAAGTGCTGATGGGATGCATATTATTCACACAAGCTGACAATCCTATGGCTGAGTTTTCAGAGATGACTGCTATGCGTTTCATTTTCAAAAGCTTACCTATTGAGTTGAAAATCTGGATGAGGAGTTTTTCTGCTGTTTTCAAGAAGGTGCACTTCAGTAAGCTGTTTACCCATTAAGAGTGGGATTAAGTAGTTTTGTGTATATTTTTTTATACATAGCTAGGATATATGCAGAGTTGTAGAATCCTTCATGGGCAAGGATAAATCATGCAACAGATAAGGATCATAACCATCGCCACCATTTGGTCATTTTAGCCACCACCTATTTTGTTTATATATTAGGACAAATAATAGTTTCAAAATACCATGATCATCCACAACATCAGAATATCTGTGATATAATTTTTTTACTTTTCTTTCCCTTTTATTGCTATGACGTTTAATTTATTTTCGATTTTTTTTCTAGAGAGAGGGAGATAATTATAAGGGATTGAACCAAGAGCACAATCTATTTGTTGTTCTGTTTGCAGTTTTAGATACAAAGTTGAGTTCCTAGATAATTTGGCAGTATCATGGGACATTAATTACTCGGTCAAGGAAAGCTGCAAGGGTACCTTTTGTGTTTCAAGTGTAGAGAAGAGTGATGTGCATCATACCAGAAGCAAGGATTTGCTGGTTGTGCTATGACATTGTAGAGAGAGGTCTGTTGCTATTAGGAAGGAAGGTTAAGGCACAGTGCAGTGAAGAGACATTATGCCATTCTTATAAGAGAGTGACTGAGAATAAGACCATGGTACTAATATCCTGGTAAGATCTTTAATATTTATAATTTTAAAGAAAAACTGAAAAATGAAATGATGCAACAACATGAAAAATTACAGCAATGCTTATCACAGCGAGAGATCAGAGAAGCAGCAGAAACTGTTGCATTGATACAGTAAAATAAGATACTGGATAATGAGCATTGGATACGTCCTTATTGTATTTACTGTGGGTGAAATAAAGTATGACAGAGGAGATGTTTGCTCAGATACTTCTAAAGCAATTTTAAGTACATTTAAAGTACATTTACAGTCCTTGGCCAAGTAACTTTTCAGACTCTTAATAATTAGGAAGTGGTATATTTTAGATTAATAAGAAGTTTTAATAAAAAGGCTGTATGTATGGGTACTAAGACTGTAAATTCTTTGTTTGCTTCATCTATGAAATGACCATAATCTTTTAAATCCCCCTGTGTATTTTGTGTGAAATTTACCTGGATTCATCAGGGCGTGGCAAATGAAACACATTCAAATGCATTTTATTTATGTGCGATGTCAAACTGTTGTTTGTGGGACGTGGTATAGTAATTTTTATCAAAGGGGCTGGGGACTGTTTTGCAGGTGAGTAATGCTGTCCCACTAATACTGTCATCAGTTCAAAGAGAGAAGACTACTGGGAAGGTGCTGTGCATCATACAGGAATGTTCTCTCTGCATTATTATTAGTCTTGATTTTTCTCTGCTCAGTCCTGCGGTTATTCCCTACCCTCCTGCTGTAGATACTCCCTTTTAATAGCATCCAGAAACCAAGCATTTGTCAGAATAACCCACTGGAGTGATACTTCTGATCTGTCCAGGATGAGAGATTTCATATTTCAGAAAAACCTGTCTGCCATTTTTTCTGTAGACTGTCAAAATACAGGGAAAAATAAGCCAAATACCTGTTTCTATCTTTATCCCTCTTGTGCTACAAAAGAATTCTGGATATCTCAAAGAAGAAACCAGTTTGTTCTCCCTTTGTGAAGATTAAACACTTTTTCTTTGGACATATAATATAAAGTCAAGAATGGGATCTTCCTAAAGTTTGTTACTATTGACAAATGACATTTTCTCATACAGAGTTCAGGACATTCTAGCATCCCTTCTCAAATTTTTGAGCACATGGCATAGCTTAGCTATCTATAGTACAAGCTCACTTTTTCTTCCCTTTTAAAAATATGACAGTGTAAAAATATTTTAAAAGACAGGTCGACAGACAGTTTGTATTTCACTTCACATAGATCTGTTCCAATTTCTGTTAAAGACACTGGACACAGTCCCTTGATCTAGTAATTGCCTTTGGGACATAGCCTGAAGTCCCTGGAGTTTTGTCTTGAGACTTCATTTAAAATTTCCTTTACAAGCAAAAGGAAAATGCGTACTACTTTTCTTTTGTGATTTTGCCTTTCATGTAAATTCTAAGGTTCCTATGTAATATGAGAAATAATAGCATATGTAATGATATGAATATTTTTATATCATTAAACTTTTTTTATCATAGTCTTACCCCACTTATTGGATTACTCTGCAACGGGTAGTGCTAAAGTGTTTTTTTCATTAATAGTTATGCTGCTATTGGCTCATATCTTCACAAGAGAAGTCCTTTTGAATGAATTTAAGCATATCCTTTTCTAAATATATTGGCATCTCTTAAAATATATTTAAGTTTACTAATGAGATGCAGTTTTCTGCAGTAATTTATATTACAGGGATTAGATTTGTCATCGCCCAAAAGTTTAGGCAAGGAACAGTAGCTCTATCTTCGGAGAGAAAATCCTTTTAATAAGAAGTGGTTTGGGATTGCTCCAAAGAATTTCTTTTTAAATTATTTTGTTGTTAATTTTATTTTTGAAATCTTTGATAAACAGGAAATGAGATCATCTGGCCCATGAAACTAGGCAGAGAGATTATTACAGATGTAGTAACATTTTTTGGTTATTTTGAAGGAAGGAAAAGAAGAGAAGGTTAAGCAATCTGAATAAAGAAATTAAACTGAATATGGACACATGTACCAAAACAAAAAAGTCTTAGATTAATTGTTACCATTCCTCTAACCTTGTTACAGGCACCTATCAACCTCATTATGAAGGATGGACTCTGTGTCCATCTTTTTTTTTTTTTTCATCTTGAGAGTCAAATAACATCCAGTGTAGATTTTTCAAATACCACCATGACTCTTGAGATTCCCTTTTTAAAATTCTATCTAGCTGGAAACTTACTGAGCATTTAAAAGAATTAGGGCCTTTTCAGAGCAGTAAGTGAAGTTCAGTCATGATTGGAAGTCTTTCTGCTCAGTATCTGCTCAACCACCCCATTTTTCAGGGCTTGTCTTAAAAGCAGAAGAACAAATGAGTCTATGGTGAAGTCAGGCCATGCCACAAAACAGATACTATAATAAATTTATGGGATGGAGATGGGTTAACTTGTGAGCATGTCAGTGCAAAAGGGTGTTCAAACACCAGCTTCAAGGAGTGTCTGTATTTTCGTGACATTGTATAATTCCCACACTTTTAATAAGGTGTGAATCTGATTTATAGAAGCAATTTTCATAGGGCATTTTTGAGCTCCATACCATTTTTAAGAGTTTGGTCTCTAGGAACAGCATAATGAAATCACTAATATGATCAGAAAATCTCTAACAAGATAAACAGAATTCTCATTCTTCTTCCTGTCGCTAGCACTGTTGAAAATGTTTTCCTTGCCCTCCTCATCAACCTGCTCATATCTCACAGGGGGTATATTTGACATCTGCAAAAGCCATGTGCCAAGTCTGAGAGAGCATTTTTCATGTGTTAGCAGCTAGGTCTAGTGCTGAGTGTGAGAGCTGAGACACTCATTTATGTAAATCGTATGTGATTTGTGAGGAATTTAGTCACTGTTGCACACTCAAGACCACAGTTTTTCACAAAACCCCTCATGAGCTCAACTTAAAAGGTTATGTGAGAACAGTTAATCACGGAAAGAGATGGTTTCTGATGCTAACATTTGAGCAGAAACATGCAGCTGAGTCTTTATAGCCTCCAATGCCCCTTTTGCAGTTTACCTAAGGATGGGTTTTGTTCTAGCATGAACTTGAAATCAATATTTATTTTGGTGCACTGACAAAAATGCCAAGGAGGCCAGAGTGAAAAACCATAACAAATATAAAAACTATATGAATAGAAAATGTAGTCAAGCTGAAATAAAATGACATAACACTACATTAGGAATCTTAGCTAATAGGTCGCTTCATAATGTAATTGAGGGAGCCTATGAAAATTAGATTTCAACATAATTCAGGACAAAATGAATTTCAGAACTTAGAGGCATCAGGTGCCAGTCTCTGTATTTTACTGCTAAGACCTGATGATTTGATTGATATTTCTGAAAGAAACACTACTGAGATCTTCGCATCCTAGAGAGATGACCAAAATAAAATGTTGATCAGGTTCATTGACTAGGACAGCCCTCTTGTTACCCTGGGACACGCTCGTGCCTATGTTAGAAATTATCGCTGGGGCATATTACTGTCGGAAAGTACAGATTTGAGGGGTTGATTGAAGACTCTGTGATGACGTGTTGGAGTTAAACCTCTGGCTTGCAGGGCCAAAGGTAGTGACCAGTTGAAGGAAAGCAGAGAAAGAGCAGAAATGCCTGGAGGATAATGTAGTAGGGGCAAGTAAAGAAAGAGAAGATGATAAAACTGCTACTCAGCTGCTAGGTGTATGATAGGAAGAGGGAAGGTCATTTAATTAGTCCAATTGCTTACAAAATTACTTGTTTCTTAAGACATCTTCTTTTGAGTAAATCCCACTCTAGTTATATCTCTACCTCTTTCATGCAATGAGGAATTGTAGAAAAAAAAATCAGGCAAGCACAGAAACAGTAAAAATCTTGGATTCACTTTTATTTCCCTCCTCACATCAGTCATCTGATTTGCTGCTATCCTGATCTCTTGATGTTTAAGCCATTACATTACCAAACAGTAATTTGACTTGTTATAGCCACTTTCACTGTTGGTTTAAAAGAAAACAAACAAAAAAAAGAGAACAAAACCAGAAACCAAACCAAACCCAAAAAAAACCCAAAACCAAACAAAAACTGTAATGAAAATGTATTAAAGGTCTAAGTTCTGACATCCAAGAAATTAGAAAAAAGATGCACCAAGTTATTTTTAAATACCAGTACTTTACTGTGACCTTAGATGTTGAGAGAACTATGATTACATGTGTGTAAAATGCACTTGGAATCACATACTTAGTACAGGTGGTTGGTTTCTATCTAGAATATAGCTAAAAGTTCAAAATTTATAATAGTTGTTAGTTGCTTTCTTCTAATTTGGTAAACAACATCCCAAATTAGATAAATAAAGGGAAGAATATCATGTCTTCCAAAAATGTGAATCTTTCTCCCTTTCACTGAAGTACAGTCAGGTCTTTCCGTTAAAATCTTTTTCACTTTAGCCTTGTTGAGTGTGAATGGCCTGGTCCATTCTGCTCTATTTCAATTGATGACCATATTTCCACAGTGCAGAACCAACAGGATTGTTTCATATCAAAGATTCCTGTGGAGCAATTTCAAAGCCTAGTTAAATAAATAAAGAACACTATGAAATACAATCTCTTTCCGTTATCTTACCAACCTCAATAGCTGCCTGAAAATGGATTTTCAGCTGGGTTGAAGGACCTGTCCCATTATCTTGCTAGCCTACATGAATTGTCCTGATGCAGACTTTGGCACGACAAGTTCAGCTTGTGTACTGGCTGGAGATTCCCACTTCCTAGCTCTGAAATTTTGTATGGGAAACCTGAAATAAACAACTGCAGACTAGAAGGCACCAATGGAATGAATCATGGGTTTTTCATTTTAAAGAAACACTGCAAATTTCAGCAACTTGATTCAGTTCTAGTCTTATGTAGAAAGGGATGAGAGAAGCTTGTCTGAAAGTTAAAAATTCTTCTAGTTGAAAAGAAATAATTTGCTGCTGTGTTAAAATTTTCTAAGAGTAAATCCTCCTGTTAATGTTAATACTAGATTACCTATACTTTTTAGAAAAATTTGACTTGCTTTTGAAAGATGTCAAGAACCACCAGGGTTGGAGAACAAGTGGCGTTTATTCACTATTTGTGATTTTCTTCATACTTCACATATTGTTTTTTCTGTGGTAAAAGAGAGAATAGGAAATGGGAGACAAATTTGAAGGCAGGCCAGGCTGAATGTGACATTCAGAAAAATGAACTTAGATACTACAAGAATAAACCCAAATTGACTCTTGTCACATCTTATCAGCTTTGAAAAGGAAAGTAAATGAGAATCTTTCCCTGCTAACCATATTTTTAATATCTTCCTTAGAAAGGATTTGAGTCAACTTTGTCCCCTTTTTACAAACCTAATTCATCTCCTAGTTTTGCATTCCAAGTTGGGAGTAAAATGTTGTTTATATAAGAAAAAAAAAGATCTTCAAAGTCAAAGCATGAGTTATAACATAATGAAAGCATAAGCTTAAAGCTAGGAGAAAAAAAAAAAAAAAAAAAAGAAAAAAAAAACCCACCCTGTGGATAAAGGTTTATTTTTAAAACATTGTGAATTGTTGTCACTCACAAAGCAGCACTGAGAGTATATTGAAAACCTACAAAAGATCAAAGAACTTCCATATTCTGTCAATTCTGCATTTTTAGCTTAACTAGTATATCAAATTAATCATTCTTTGGCTTTTATTTGAATGTGAAGTACAATAATCAGTGCTCTAAAGCTAATCTGATTATGTAGTTTATTTCACAGAAGCTCTTCTATCTCTTTTTCACTGAAGATTGGCCAAAAAAAAAAAAAAATCAATGTTTCTTCTTCATAACTTTCAAATTCAGGAACATTATCTATTAATTATGTTACTGACAGACTATATACTGCCCACCTTTAAAAATATTCAGAACAGCAAAATCAAATAAATGGTTTTCTCCTTCCTGAAATAAGGAGGATGCTGGGACTGTTAAATTACTGAAGAATTAATAAAAGCCTAATTATTTTCATGAGCAAATATTGCAAAAAAACTGCAGGTACAGGCATTTCCTTCTATATTATTTTTTGTGCTTATGCTATGAGTATAAATGCTATGAAAATGCAAATTAATTACTACAGTACTTATAATATGCTGAAACTCTTCTTTCAGAAGGAAATCTGCTTTCCTTTCTCACACATCTGGTTTGTTTTGTTGTACATATTTTTGTTTCAGATTTCTATAAAACACCCTTTAGATTTTGAACATCACACTGATAAACCAAAGTATATGCAGTTCTGAATTTATTGAAGTTCATCTTTTGGAAAATAGGAATTTTCCTGGTCTGTGTTAATATTCATAGCACAACACCATCATGGCAACACATTACAAAAAAGTATTTCATTGGTTTGGGTCCAAATAGAGGTATATTTACTTTTGTATTTCTTCCTGCTTCCCTTATCATGAGAAGCAGAAATTCCAACCTGCTTTGTTAAAAAAATATTAAAATGTGACTTTATATGTCATAAAATGTGGTTCAATTTTCCCCTATATATTTTACTGCTTATATTGTCAACTTTATGTAAATTAGAGCTTTTAGTTATTTAATAATTTCTTTTCTAACTGTATTAATATGTTCTGTGTATATTTTTAGACTCTTTTTTTCCAGTTTCATAACTAGAAAGTTCTTTTAGATTGGCATTATTTCTGTTATGTTTAGCTTGCATGTTTCAGCAGCTGATGTGGAAAATATTCAACAAAATCCTATGGTCTCTTCTATGCAAAAAGCAGCAGGATATAATAATAATGATCCCTCTGGCTAGAACACCTCTGGAATGCTTTGCTCTGGCCATCCTGGATGAGGAACTGTTTTCTTCTCCAGCCAAAAATGAACAAATCTGCTCTCAGTGAAGTGGATGCCCTATTTTGTAGCAAATAATTTAATTTCAGCGTGGAGTTTAACAGAGTACGTCCTGCTCTGAAACAAGTTCCAGATGCAGACACTGAAACTGGTTTTCCTTTTCTACTTCTTTAGTGCTATATTGTAATGGGGGAGAGGATTCTCTCTCTGTGTTTGCTTGTGTCCTTATGTGCTAGTGAGCTATCTGGTCCAAATAGACCTGAAGTTCACCTTACATTTTCTTATCCATGCTTCTGAAGGCTGTTCTGCCTTGAATGGCTAAATTAGCTACTTGCTGCATGTCTCTGACAAAGAGGTACTGATATACCCTTAGGTTTCATTCATGTGACATGTAATGGTAATTTCTTATCCCCCTACCTGCTTAGTATATTGTGGAAGGAGACTGGAAATGAATGTTTACTCTCACTGTCTCATGCAAACTGAGTTGATCCAGTTTTAAAGACTCACTATTGGTGTAACAGAGGTTAAAGTTTGGAGGAGGACTGCCAGAAATGTGACATATGAAGACTGAAGTATTGGTACCCTATCCAGAATTTGGAAAATGAGGGAAATTAAAATATACCAAATACAAATGAAAAAAAAGCGAGAGAAATTGGTGGAGAATACTCATTTTACCATCTGACGATTTTCACACCCTGGAGCTATGCCTCTGGGGTACTCTGTACCTGTGACACTTTGCCAAGGGTGCAGGTTGGTGGTGCCAAGCCCAGATCTGCCTGTCCCTGCAGACAGCACCCACCATTTCTCTCAGCTTTGACACCTACAAAACGACAGCACCACTTTTCTTCCCATCCAATGGAAGAAAATGTATGAACTGAAATAAAGTGCTTTAGTTACACATTGGAAAATGATGAGGAGATCAAGAAAGGTTTAAAGATAAGAAGAGGGCATACATATCATCTCACTAAGCCTGGCTATCACAGGGAGGTATTAGTACCTACCCCCTTGTCCCTGCTATCAAGCTTGTCAGGACTGTTATATCATCTGAGGACATAGTCCTCTGCCTTCCCTGAGGGTCAATTGTTTTAGTGCCAGTCACATTCTTTGATCAAAGTTTCAGAGTGGAATCTTATACTCCAGTCATGTCATACTGTAGAAAATGTGCTTCAAAAATACTAATGTGCTCTCCTGGCTGCGTGAGTCCTACAAGTTTCATCTATCTGTGTCTACTTGGGGAGGCTAGTGTAAGATTTGGCTTATAAGTATAATTTAGACTGCAGTACCACAGCCAGCAAATATACATATAAATAGATAAATTCACAGTCTTCATGTATTTCATAGCTAGAATTTCTTTTTCAGGCATTTTTTATTTATAGCAGTTTGGATTTTTCTGCCCTTTTATGTCTAATAATGAGTAATTTCTAATACCTTTCTTCACAGAGGAATTCCTTTTTGCCCTTGGCCAGGGGTACTTCATGTGGGGTATGTAGGTATTACCTCCTCAAATAGTTCAGAATACAAAAATTGCCAACCAGAACAGTAGCTCAGCTATGTGGGGTATCCTTTTCCTTGGCAGTAGACTGTGCCAGATGCTGCACAAGAAAATAATTTGTTCCAAACCTCATCTGGGAACAAGCTTATGCCCTGAAGTTCATCGTTTTCACAACACATGTCTTTTGAAATGTCGCATTTGCTTTTTCCACTTATGGTTTTAGAGTTATGTCAGCTCCGTAAATCATCTTTGCTCATCTGAGTTTCAGGGTTTTTTTAATAGCCTGTGTTTTTCATAGTTTGTGCCCTTGGTAACCTTGAATACTTTTTGTTAGTTTTTAAAGTGGTTGGTGTCTTAGCAGTGATAGTTTCCTACAACAGAGGTCAAGCTTTTACAGTGCGTGTTTCTCTTCTGCACACATAGCACTTAATATGAAGAAGCTTTTCTGTTTGATGACATGTTTCTCTGTTAATAAGTGTGGAGGGCCTAAGACATTTTATGGTAGCAAATCCTTCAGGTATTTATGTTATTTATTTAGATACCTATTCTTTCACTTTCAAAGAATCTTCACTTCTTGATTTTTTTCCAAAAATACAAGTGAGTTTTTTATACTAAAGGCAGTTTAAAAAGTTATGTTTGCACAGGTGAAATTATAGCTTGCTCTTTATATTTCATTGCAACACCACAATTGCAAGGGGAATGTTGACCAGAAGCAAACCAAGAAAGTTGAATCAACCCAGCTGAGTCTAATACAGTTTTTTTCCTCAGTGTTTACCATTTGGAGTAATCTGTCTCTTGCCATTGCTAGGGAGGATATTGGGGGGACCATAGTCCTAAACTAGGAGGGGTAAGCCTGTGCTCAAGTGTCCAGTGCTTTGGTCACCAAAATTATTTTCTAATTTCTTTATATGGAATAAACAAAACATGTGAGAACAACAGGAATTCACCGGTGCTAAGAGACTCTGCATGGCAGATTTCATTTTATCATTTTATGATATTGCCACAACCTTGGTAGAGAAGGGCAGGGCAGGAGATGTCATCTACCTGGACTTAGGCAATGTTCAACTCTGTCCCATACAACATCCTGATTTAAAAATTGGAAAGTCATGGATTTGATGGATGGACCACTAGGTAGATCAGGAACTGGTTTGATGGCCACACTCAAAGGGCTGTGGTCAACAACTTAGTGTCTAAGTGGTAGCCTGGGCAGTGACAAGTATAGCGACAGGATGAGGGGTAATGGTTTTAAATTGAAAGAGGAGATGTCTAGATTAGATAATAAAAGGAAATTATTTACTGTGAGGATGGTGAGGTACTGGAACAGGTTGTCCAAAGAAGTCGTGGAAGCCCCATCCCTGGGACTGTTCAAGGCCAGGCTGGATGGGGCTTTGAACAACCTGCTCCAGTGGGAGGTGTCCCTGCCCATGGCAACGGGGTTCCAACTCTAACCATTCTATGATTCTGTGATTCTATGATTCTAATAAAAGTCAGATCAGTTCCAGTTTTGCATATCAGCTGTATTAGCATGGCCAGTTTCTTCTGCATACCTACTTTTTAAAAAAATCTGTTTAGAAGTTTCAGTGCTTGCTCTAAAAGTCTCTTTTTTCACCAGATTAAATATTGAGAAATAAAACAAAATATGTAAATATAGTATACCCAAAAGCAAAAAATTAATTTCCAACACAGATGGGTTTCAGGAGGTCCACTGCCAAAGATTTTAAAATTCTTGTGCCAGGGGGCAATTTGCTTGCAATGGAAGAAAATGTATCCAATTACCCTTATGAAATTATGAGTTTTGCTCCCTAAACAGCCATTCAGTGGAATATGTGAGATGAAGGTGCAAGTCATGACTATCTGTTTCTCATATTCTTGAGAGACTGCTAGGTTCAGTGTGTGTTGTTTCCCTAAGTACACAAAACATGAGGAAAATAAGTAATACGGATCATAACCTGACCAACATTACACCGCAGGTAAAAATTAGTAACAGTGTTTTTTCTATATATGCTATACAATCATTAAAAATTAAGCTTTCCAGATACGATGCTGTATCTGGAAATTTTCCTGTATACGATGCTATAAGAAGTGTTTCGCTTCATACCAGATTCTTCTGGATTTGCTGACTGAAGTCCATCCTGATCAGTTTGATATCAGACTCCCTGCAGCCACCAGGGAACAGTGGCAAAGCACCATAAGTGTTTACATGGGTAAAGGTGTTTGATGGGTACGTGAATAACACTTAAAATGCATTGGGTCTTTCCCTTCCCTTGATGAAACAATTTGTGCTTGGCTTCTCTGTTGCTCATCTATATCAAACTCAGGACATTCTTATGCAAGTAGAGTTTCTTTACAAGTTTATTCTGAGAGCAGATGTATAAGTGATGAAGCTGGCCTTCACACTGTAAGTCTATCTCTCTCTTAGCTCAATGTCCCTGCTGCTACTGTGTTTTTTAGTGCTTTGAGCCTGACGCTGAAACTCCTTTTTTAAAAGCAATGTATCAGTCCTTCTATTGAAAAGCCATAAATATGGAATGTGATTGTGTAATATAAAAATATTTTCGTATTGATTTCTTTGTATAAATCATAAATTCCCCACACTATAGCTTTGTACAGACTTGGGAAAAGCGTGGAGCAAGATGCTTGTCAAGCTACCACCAATGCTAACAGTCCCAGAGCTGCAGCTCATATGTATTTATCCACTTGCCTACTACTTTTGGAATGAGAAACATCACTAAGGGGTATCTATACCCTAATAGCACCTCTGATTTTGAATCCTGCAGAGGCCTGATCAAACTAATTAGACTTTCTTTCTTTAATTTTACTTATCTATCTGGAATTGTCATTCAGTATGAATCCCATAGGAATTTTGGGACTTTTAATTAGCAAAACATTGTGGTATCAGAAAGGACTCAATAGCAGTTAGGAGAAAAACCTACAGAAAAAGGAACAGAACTGGGAGCAGGAAAAAAGAACAGAGAAGAGGAGGGACAGAAACTAAACATATGAGAGAGCCCAAGCTGAAGGGACAAGTGGAGCGCAGAGGGCAATGGAATTCTGATAGAAGTTGCATAAGAGACCCAAAAAGATTTGGTTTTCAAGTAAAGACTTATCTCTTTGGGCAGAAATGAGGGAAGAGTTCGTGTTATACAGGTGGCCTGAATGAGCTCAGAAGATTTAAAGTACATTAAAGTTGTAATAATTTATTATTATTTTCCTCTGCCAAACAGTTTCCTACAATACGGTTCCTTTGTCTAATTTTGCTGTATTGACATGTTTGAGTATTCTGCTTGTTCTAAAATAATTACAGAGAAATAGACTAGAGAGCAGACCTTAAAGTATATTATACTTAAAAGTTTCCCATTGTATAATGTTTTGCTGCATATCTCACGCATATGAGAAATAATCTCTATATTTGTTTAAGCTAAGAATATTTTTGTTTGGAATTTTGTGTTCCTCTGATTTAATTTCAAAGAAAATATCTCTTACATCTTTAAATATCGATCATTGTTGGAAAAATAAATGTGATGGATAGGTAAAATTGAAGTGGCTGGTGAGTGTCAGAGCTCAGACAGTTGTCTCAGACAAGTACTAAAAAGTTGGGAAGAAAATTCTTTCTTTTATTAAACTCCTATAGAATAGAGGTGATCCAGAGTGTGTATTGGAACCTTTCAAGTCTACAAAAATACTGCAGAAACTGATGAGAACTGGTAATTCAATACTTAGCTTAAAGAATGATTTCTTATATGTTTCTTTATAATTCTATTTATCATTTCATTGAGTCTACCAGCAATATGATTTAAGAGTCTGACAAACACATTACCCTCTTTTACCACAATTTCCTCAAATTCCTTTTTCCAGCCTCTCTCTTTGATAGAACTAGAATGCATAGTAAATCTTGTTTCATTTTGATTTTTCTTAACTCACCCTCTAAACTTGATTCATCCATTTTTGTCTGAATTTAATAGGGCAGAATCTCTTGAAAGATAACTGGGGTGGTTATCTAAATAGACAGAAAAAAATTTCAAGTCTCACCTGACTAGGCTCACTAGGTTTCTGTCCAGGCAATAGTCAGAAAGAAAATTTCCTTTGATGAACAGAAACAAAGGACTCCCAAGACAATGGTAAAGGCTGAACGCTTTTAGCACTTAAAAAGACAAATTATCAATGCTGTAAAAATATTTAAATATTGTAAGATCTCAAAGCAACACTTACTAACCTCAATCAAAAATTTTCTCATCTTTCATAAACCATCTACCCCCTCTTGATTTGGATTTTACTAATGTAAGTTATAAGCAATTTATGAAATCTTTTGTATCCCAAACTTGCAAGTGTGGGATACATCTTCCATCCTTTTTATGTCATTTAAGATATGTGAAAGCTGGATATATTACAGTGATCCCCTTTCTTTAAAATCTGTCATTTTAGAAACTGTACAGAAGATTTTTAAATAAAAAGAATTGGGTAAATGGTAGTTCTGTCATAACCAAAATAGGTAGACATCCACAGGAAATGTTTACTTGCTGTGAGACATTTCTCAGGAAAATTTGAGCCAGGTTGAAGAAAAACTTCCTGGAGAAAATCCATTCTCTGAGTCCCTACCTTCCCACATATAAATTGAACTGTTACAGCCTGCATTTCTGTTTGGGTTCAGGGCAGCTAGTGGTAATCTGTTAATCTGCCCTTGTCATGGCAAATTGTTATGAAGTTCACATAGCGGTATATGGCTCAAACAGGTTTTGATCCAAGAGAAAGACAGTAGGTAGTCTTGCATAGCTCCCTTTGCTAATAAAATTGTCATTGTCTTGTGAAAGATTGAAGGTCTATCCTCCCTCACTTGGTCTGGAAAAGAACATTGTGCTTTCCTATAAGGAATATGTTTCAAGTGGAGTACAAGAAGGTTTGTCCGTCTTCATATAGTGACAGTTATTTCACGTATGTCCTTACAACTTTTCTTTCTTCTTGTGGCATCAAATTTGACCTTAATTTGGCTCCTAGCAGTAACATTATAAAATATGCATTTGATTGGAGATATTTAGAATATGAACTGCTACAATTTTAAGAGAGTAAAGCAGATGGCATCAGATTATCTCTTAAATTTTCATCTGCTAATTTGAAAAGGTCTTAATTCAAACCTTCTCTACATACAGAAATTGGATTCGGTACAGCAGCTAGTTCATGTAACAAATTTCCTTGGACAATGGCAGAAAGATGCTCTACAACTCAATAAAAGGACTCATTTGAAACACTGGTAGTCACCCTCTGTGCCTGAAATGCATGCTCTCAAGCATAACATGTTCAGCATTATGGTACAGTGAGAATACACACTTCCAAGCTTAGAGACAGAAGTGGTGTAATCTACTCACATGGGTAATGTGAGAAATAATTATTTAATGCTCATGAAGCAGACAGAAAATTAAAAGTGCTATAGAGTGGTTGCTATTAAAAATCTTTACAATTTGACTTTGCAATTAGATTATGTTATCACAGTATTCCCCTTTTACTCAGCATAGGAACATCTAGGGAATATTACAAATCCAGGAATGCAGCAATGGCATTAATTGCTTGCAAATGTAATTAAGAAAAACAATACCAGTGATCTCTGATGATCATGAAGTACCCATTTACTAGAGCAACTAGAGTTTAGGGCTGAAAATATTCCATTTTATAATATGATTTTATATGTCAATTATAAATGATGTTACAAGATCTTACACTTCAGACACTTCTGATTGCCTTACCATAGATGGGAATGATCAGATTAGGAAATTTTGACCTCATTTAAAGCAGCACTGAAATACACTTTGACTTTACTAGACAAAGTTTCATCCTTAGTCACTTGCCAAAAGCTATAGAGGGAGTAACTGTTATAGAAGAGACAGAATCAGAACTCATGGGTATTCTGGTTAGAGCTGTGTAAAATGTTTTCAGAGTAATTCAGAATTCTTGAAAATGTTCCAGTAATCAAGCAAGGACATGAAAGCAGATGGATTTTAAAATCTATCTTAACGAAGGAATGAATGACATCTTAAAAATACGTTTTGATACAAAACTTTGATATCACTTTTTACCTCCTTTTTTTTTTTCTACTATTTTATTTCTAATCAAAAATTGGAAGCCTGGGGTGAAATAATTGTTCAATAATAATTGTTTCACATCAGTCAATCTTTAGTTCATTTATGTGATCGCTTGACCATGATTCTTTATTTTAAATAGACTCAGAGCCATGCACTTCAGTTCACAGTTTTTCAAAGTGAAGAGTTACCTTAGTCTTTACATTTTTCATTCCACCACCACCCAGTACAAAGCCAGCAAATTGAAGATAACTAAGTGGTACATGTGCTTTGTGATATGATCCAGGGATTGCACAGTGGAACACATATCTATAGGATTTGTACAAATGTTGTGCTGTATTAGCACATAGGAGTCTGCTAATTTTCATTTTTTCAAGTAATTGAGCTATACAATTAATTATACAAGGACAGATAAGTATCCTGTGAACACAGGGTTATTAGCGTTTCATAGCAAAGGTTCAGCTGGCACACTGAATGGTAAAATACAAACTGAAAGTGTAGATGCAATGTAAGGAGCCCAGGGCAGGGGAAGGAAATGGGAACAAGCATGAATTACTTCTGTATTTTTAGATGGTAGTATTCATAGTTGGATATTTTTGCAATACTAAGAGTCTTTGAAACATTTGGAGTAACTCTATCGACATGTCACTGGTTTTGCCAAGGCCTGGGCGCAGCTGCTTGGATGATATATCACACTAACAATACCATTTCTCGCTCAGCAGTTTCCTGCTTTGCAAAATTTCTCTGCATTTTTCTTTGGGGTGGCGTTTCTGTGCACTGATCCAACTTCAATGGCTTCTAACAATAATTTATCAGAGGTTGCCAGGCAGGGTTAGGGCTTGTTGTTAAGACCATGGCACAGCCTTCAGAGCTTGTTTGTGGCTCTTCACTCTCAGGCAACATCTTTGAGAGCCTTAGCTGGCATGGAGGAGTGGGAGGGTAAAAGGTTTTAGTGGTGCATTGGTGGGAGTGGGTAAGTCATTTGCCTTTTAATGTGCAGCTCTCTGTAATTTCTGGGATATTCACTATGGTGTTGTGGACAGGTATGAGACTCATTCATCTAAACACTGTCCACATGCGTGTAACTACACTCACAGGAACCTGTACTGTTCTATGAATTAATTTTAATATTATAGTAACTACTGTCTAGTAACATACAGGTTCCCATGGTACTTAGAGTATTAAATTGCAGATGAGACCTCCTCGGAGAGACGCGGTGTTCTGTGCCATGCAGGCTGCATACCCATTTGCTGCTTCAGGGAGAATAAAAGCTCTGCTTGATGTATTGAATAGCTGCAGCCTGACTTCACTGTGCTTGCTCAAGAATTACTGTGCAATACTCTTGGTGACCAGCAGCACATTCATTTAAGTCGGCCTCCGTTTGAAGCCTAGTCCAGGAGCTATGCAGTTCAGTGATACTTAACATATTTCCTTAGTGGTTTCTGGCTGTTGTGCAGATTTTTTATCTTTTCACTAAATACAGCATGGGAAAAGCAGTAATGCTACCAGTAAGGGCACTCTAAGCCTAACCTTAGATTAAGTAAGAACGCCAGCACAGGAGAGTGTCAACATTTTTGCATTCCAAGCTAAAATAGTCTTTGCTGCATTTTGTTAAACAGATCTTTAGGGTTGTATTTAACATGGCCAAATGAGTAAATTATTTTCAAGAAATAGTTTAGGATTTTGACCTCTCTGTTTTTGTTCTCATGCTGCCAGTTTGCATGAGTAGCTTGTTGTCTACCTGCCATCTAGCTTGCATGCCAATTCTTTCCTGCAACCTTTTTAAAACAGTTTAAGAACCAGCAATAAGGTCAGGATGTGTCAATAGAATAAGAAGGGCAAGATTTTTACACGTCTGTGAAATTGATTGGGCAACATTTTTACCCGTCTGTGAGACTGATTGGTGGGTGCCTTGCGGCACGCATCGTCTGTAATTTCTGTGGGGCACATACAGTTGCTTTCTGCAAGTGCACAGCAACTGAACAGCAGTCTAGCACATCTAGGACATTATGATTTTTTCTGATGCTTCTTGTCAAGTTTCTTATTTAATAAAAAGGGATTGAGCATATATATATAATTCATACATGAGCAGTCAGATATTCATAGGTGAACTTTCTGTGCACCCATTGTGTATTTACACACATACTTCAGCAGAATTTAAGAGAATATTACCATTAATACCGTACAGTTTGATTATTTTCTGAGTTATGTTTCCATATCTTACTCAAATACTAAGTCATTACATTTAGCATTCAACTTTGATCTGGTTTCTGTTTGCAATTAACTTCCAGTCTGTAACTGAAATGAAGCAGGATATAAGGAGATCCTGGAAAAGGGGGTGCAGTGGGGTGGTTGTGCCTTTGAAAACCAATGGTGTATATGATACGGAAATTTACACTTCCAAAATTTTCCTGTTTTTACAGCACATCCAGTATTTATATCTATCTGATAAACTACCCTTATTGTGCAGTTTTGAAAGTCTTAAATTCAATCTGCCAAATAATTAATCTCCTCCTGAGAAACTCTATAGACAATTATATTTTACTTGAAATAGATGCTGCATGTGTAAAAAATTGCTACATATAACTAAAAATATCTTCAAAGCTTTCAAATCTGCACATGAAAAAATGAAAGTGTGCATACATCATACTGGTGTAAGCCAATACGAGCATGTGGAGCTAAGAAAAATTCATGTTAGAATAACTTGAAAATGGCCAAGAACAGAGATGTGCTTCTTATCTTTTTCTACTGGGATTCTGTTTTTTTAAAAGAAATTCTTGAAGCTAATTAGAAGTTCACATTTACTTCATGCCTGTATTACCATTGCTATTTCCTGTTGCCTGAATGGTTTGGGGTGTTTCAGATACTGTTGTTCAGTAGAGAACAGTGAATACATTTATTTTAGCAATAAATGTCAACATCACAACAGTTTTTGATCCTGGAAAATTAAACATGTTGATTTGAAAAAAAAACCCATGATGTTAAAACCCCGAAACCCTCAACAAGATGTACACATAGTCATAGATGCTTTTAATTTTAGGATTGTTCTTTTTTTCTTCTGTGGAGGTGTGCATATATAGGCATAGGACAGGTAAAGGAAATAAGAATTGTATAAATAATTTATAAACCCATTATAAAACATTTTTAATGTGAGCTATCTGTAGAATATATGACATAATAACTATGAGGAGACGAGATGAAGCTGTGGGACACAGAGCATTAAAAACACAAATGTGAAGTACTGTGTCCCACTCAGTTGCACCTGGTGGGGGGTGCAAGCACGTGCAATACCTGCACACAAATGTGTACATTTTCCCCATAAGACAGAAGTGAGCCCTGCAGACACACCAGCACAAAGCACCCCACAGAGATGCACTACCAAGGAGTTGCAAAACTGCCCTAGTGGCAGAGGGGAATGTACAGATTCTCGTTAGAGATCCCAAACCCTGAGCAGAACAGTCTTGTGGAAAAGCTTCCAAATTGATTGCCTTTGTGTTTGACCTGTAGTAATAGCTCAACAGCTATTTAAAGTCTCATGGGATGCTGCTTCCAGCAATGTTTATGGTTTTCAGCTGCTGAAAGCATGTCCATTTATATGTGCCAAGCTGGCTTGCTTTTTTTCTATAAATATCTGAATTAGCTGTGGGCATCATCTCTATTGTTATGTATTTGGTATATTCTGTAACTACCACCAGCATTTACATACCATAAATGTCTATGATTTTACTGCATTATAAGTAACTGGTATTTCATTACCCGTTTTTCATTTTGACTCATGAAAAAGTAGAGTCTCTCTTTCAGGTAATCATGGCATTTTAATGTTTCAAATCAAGCACGTTAGCTAACAGATAGGAAGTATTTATTTTGTGGTAAAAATATAGGAATAATGGAATAGCACATAGTCACAATTTGCAAATATTGTATTCAAGAGGATTTTGGCTCCAGGATTTTGCAATTCTTCAGTCAAGCAAAGTGTTCACCATTTCTTTATTTCTTCATTTGCTTTGTCTGAGACTCTTATTAACTGTTAAATGTGAGACAGGACATTTAAAACAAGTAATGAAAAAAGGTAAAAATTTGAATTTAATTGGAAACTCCCCCAGCAATTTGGCTACATGTAGCTTACTACCTTAACAATCTCTTAATAGACTAAGACAAAGTGAAAATGGAACGTTGCTGTGTGACCTGCTCAGCCTTCCAAAACTTTTGGATGAGGTTTAAAGTGTGCTATTTCACAGCTGCCTTAAGGGAAAAGAAGGAGTTTTCAGATACCTTGAAACAAGGGTAGTCTGGAGAATCCCTCTAGAGTATTCTGGGAAATACTAAGAAACACTGAAAAATGAAGAGACTCAGAGAGACTTGACACACCATAGTAAGATCTATAATAATATCAGGTTTTTAAGTTTGGGTGTGTTCAAATTTTTACCAGTTATTTTATCTTTTTGTTTGTCATACAGATATTTTGTTACAAACAGACCCTTTATTCCTAAATGACCAACCTTTTTTTCTTATGTCTGCTTACTTTTTAAGATGCAGGGACAGGGTGAGATGCTGTTGTAGGAAAAAAATCTGTGTAGAGAAAACTTTGCAGCAACTAGTTAATTTGCTGCTGTTAATGTTAGCTGCCCTGAAATATTTGATCAAGGACTTATATAATCAAATTGGCATCCTCCACTCATTTTTGCAGTCTTATTCTCTTCATCTAATGTTTATTGTTTGTAATTAGCTGTTAATTGATGTTGACTGGACACACATTTCTTGTGCTGTTTTTTCTTGCTCTGTAAACTATTCATTTCAGTTTCCCAAAAGTGGGGATAGATAAGGGAGCATTTGGCTATCAACTTGAATTTCTGGGGTTTATTGATACATATACCTGAATATTTTCTTTTCAGATTTCACATATACGTTTGTTGGTTCTGGATATATAGTGGGTTCTTAAAGTTGGACTTGCCTTTATAAATAGGGTTATGAAAGCAGAGTGTCGAATATGTTACAGAGACTTTTGCAGAAAGTCAGTAAAGAAACATAAGAGGGAAGTAAGCAAGTGAGGCCAGTGTGAGATCAGTGGCACACGGTTTGGCATCTGCGTAGTGGGCTTTGCTCTTCCATGTAACGACTGAAGGGACTAAAATCCTGCTCAGATATGGAAATGCTCCCTGAGCAATGAAGGAAGGTTGAGACACATGAATCAGTGACATACTGTAAACGAGAAATGGAGTGATTCTGCCTGATTTTGATGAGAGCATTAGGGTGACGTGATAGATTGAGCTGGTATTACTGAGGTAGGGAAAGCTTTCTATCATAAAAGAATGGATAGACAAGGAGATAAAATAATAGTATGCTTTGTGTCAACAAGAAATGTGAAATGTGTGAGGAAATGTGTGGAAATATAAAAAAGAATGAATGAGTTTTCTCACCAGCACACCAGTCTTTGCATAAATTCTATTGTTTACTACTTGTAAGACTTAGGATTTATTGTCTTTCTTATGCTTTTCTTAGACATACAATGACTTATTGAATTCAGTCCTTCAAACATTTAGTGCTTCATACCACAATAATGATGTCTGCAGCAGGAATACGGGCAATAATAAGCAACAAGCTTCAGAAGTAAGAGACTCCTAGAGTATCCCTGCACTTTATAAAGTTCATGCATCTGAGTATCATTTTTCTTTTAGAGTGAGGATCACATTACAATTAAATAACATACCAGTACTAGAGTCATTGTGTGCCAAGAAATAGTGCTGTAATGATCTCTATGCAGTCTGCACAATTTTTTATTTTACGATTGATAAGATGCATCAGGTTACAGTTGTCTCTGGGTACTCATCATAGATGATTAGACCTGGGAGTGGTCTCGAGAGATCCTCCAGTTCGTTCTTATATCCCAAGATCAATTAAACCAAAAGTGTTCCTGAATAATATTTGCCTAACTTTTAGCTCCATTTAAAAGAAGAAAAAAGATTAAAAAATCAGCTTCTATTAACTCAGTTTTGAACCTTTAAATATGCTAATGAGAGGACAAGAAAAACTAGCTGAATTTTCTTTAATAACAAACTCATCTGAAAATTACCTCTTCCTCTTTTTTCCCCTCTGTTCTTTCCCCTGCAGCTTTGGAACTCAAATTTCACATATTGTGCTTTTGTGTAAATATATTCTCCTTTGATATTCTGATATAATCCATCCAATTTTGATTCTTTACACTAATTATTCTGAAATAGTCAGCTTTTATTTTTAAATTAAAAAAAAACACATTTTAAAATATTATTATTTTTCACATTTCTTGGCATTCCATTTTTTTTCTTAAGCTGAATTTTCAACTGGTAGTTGTTTTTTTTTTTTCATTTCAAAGCTGTTTAGATTTGGATATACATTAATTTAAATATGAATTTAATATAAATTAAATATTAAATGATATGCTAAATGCATGGACGAATGTATGGGCACCTTAGTCTATAAGAGGAGCAGGAAGCACCACCCAAAATCAACATTAAATAGCTTCATCATAATACCTAGTTTTCACCCATTCGTATCACTCTTTAACTTCTCACACTGAATTTGTATGTGAAGGCTGTCTGCTCCAGTCTGAATGTACTTTAAAAAATGTCAGCAAAAATACTATACAAGTCCAGGATGAGACAAGGAGAAAATATATTGGTTTCCTCAACTAAAAGACGATCTCATACTTCATAATGTCATTCTCAAATAGGTAGGAAGAAGAGTAGCTGTTATATCCAGGGTATTATTCTTGAATATTTAATATGAATCTCTGAAAATTAAATCCACCTTAAAACCTTCTGGTAAATTCAGTTTTTCTCAGATTTGATTTTTGCAGCAAACTTTGAAGAAGTTTTATTCTCAGTGGGCATGATCCAGCCCTGAAGCCAAACAAGACTTTTCCTGCAACTGCAACTTTTGATTGTATAGTTTTTGCCAGAAGAAAATTAGATCACGTGCTGGAAAGCTCTCCCTCCTGTGTCCTCCATAGCCCCTAAGCGGAGTGCATGAAATAGCTGAAGTTTCTTACTCTTCAGCTGTCAGTAAATATCTGAAATAGTGTGAAAGCTTTGGATCCTTTTCTAGAACTGGTCCACAAAGAAGTTTGCAGCACTTGGACCTGTGTGATGAACCCCAACACTTGTAAGGAAGTGTATGGTTTTAAAGACGGTGGATGTAATAAGAGAATTTAGGGGGTTTTGTTCAAGAAAAAAATACTGAAAGAAGATACATACTGGATCAAAGCAGAAGGCTGATCTACCCCAATATCTTGTGACAGGTAACTACCTACAGGGGATGCTTAGGCAGGAGCAGAACAGGAGAATGTAGTGATGCTCATCTAGAAAACTCTCTAATTCTCCAGTAGCTTGTGGCTCAGTGACTTCAGTAGAAATAAAACTGTTTAGATCCCCTGTCTCATTTATTTCAGCAGCTGAATAGAATTCAGTGAATGAGGCAGGGTGTTGCAGGAAGAACAAAAGGTGTCCTCATGGTTAGTGACCTGGAGAATTGGTTTTCTTCATGCTCCTGACACACAGTAATGCTATGCTGGTTACTAAACCCACACTTGATAAGGGGTTTACCTTAGCTGTGTATATTCTGGACATCTGACCTGGGACTGTAATGTATACCAATGCTGAGACCTCACGGCTGCAACTGAAGTAAATTGCTCTGCCTTGGATATATAAAGCACAATATAACAGTAAATCAGATTTTAGATTTCTGGCTTTGCTTCTGCTATCTTTAGAATAGGAATAACAATACGCACTTATCTCAGATAGTTGTTATGAATGTGTTGTGAAGGACCTAAATACTGCATTGATGAGTGTCACAGAAAGGCTCTGAAGAAATTAATCACTTAGTCTAGAGGGCTTGAATAGCATACAATAAATAAGGCATGACACCATACAGTAAACAGTGGGGATAAAAGCATAATATTGAATAAGCGTCACCAAGTGATTTATTCCCATCTTGTGCACTGATTGAGGGCATTTTTTCTGCAGAAATATTCATTTGGGGTTTTTTCAAAAGGAGACTATGAACTGAATTGAGTATACAAAAGTAACACATCTGAATCATGATGCTGCCTAATTCTGAAATTGATAGTAATTTGAGCAGTTTATTTCTAGAAGAGGAATACCTTTGATTCATCTGACCTTCTGGAGCATGTAATCATTTTATATACTTTTAAATATGTCTGCTGCTTATTATTTAAGCTGTTACTTTTCTCACACACAGAAGCAAATCTTTTAAGACTTTAGAGAGCAATTTTATTGGATGATTCTATGAACTCTGAAGTGTTATAAGACCTTACTATACAGTATAGCAACTTTGACATCATCACCAGATTTTTTTTCTCGCATATGGAAAAAAAAATCAACTAAAATTAGAAACAGATCAATTTTCAGCAGGAAGATACAAATTATTCTCTGTTATGACTCTATTACAGTCAAGCAGTAACAACAGAGGGGAGTATGATATTCTATCTGTATATAGACAAGTGAATTTCTCTTGTGAGTCATGCCTGGAAAGACAATTTAACAACTTACTGGTATTCTCAGTAAAGCAGTATTTTATTGAGTGGGTCTGTTGGCTTTTTCACACAAGAAGTGTGAATTTCCCAAAGGCCTAGTGATTTGGAAGGTGCTATTTAGATTTATTCTTATCATTATGCTAGAGTTAGTCTGCATCATGCAGTCAGGACCCAGGTAAAATGTTTGCTTTCTGTGGGAAAGTCAGGAGGCTGATGAGTTTCATGGAGCTTATTTGCCAAAATATTCTATTCTGGTGAATAGGCATCTAGAGCTTCAACATTTATTTTTGTATTGTTCAAAAAAACCCACAACCAAAGACCCAAGAAAAAATAAGAAGAGAAATAAGATTCATGTTAACATCCCCAGAAGGAGCTAGCTACTGACTTTACCTCCACTTGCCCTGCAGAGTTTGCACACTTGGAGTTTGTGTGCATTTCTACCATTTTGAAGCCAAATTTATTGAGGTGTGGGGCATTTTTTTCACAGATATGTTCAGAAAACAGTATAGAAATTATATATGCACCAGCCAGATGTTTCTACAAAGTTGTAGACATTCCATTTGGGTCATGACTACAGCAAGCAAGCTATTTTCAAACTGTCTTAGCTAACATTTTTATTAACACAATAATCAAGAACCTGAAGTGAGTATACACAGGATAATTTGTGTTCAAAAGCATACACAGCTCCTTGGAGTCACAATAATGTTGATAAACTCAAAGAAGCTATTAACAGTGCTTCTAAAGTGAATAGTAAAGATTAGTAAAAAGGAAATAATTTTATCATTTTATTTGAAAGATTGTACTTTTAATAATGGAGTTTTCCCTATTGTATTGTTACTGACATGCATTCAGTGTGATAATGCATTTTATAAAAATAAGCTATTGAGGCCTGTTTTAAAACCCAATGAACTGAACAAAAAAATTTATGCTGACCTCATTAGGCCAGTTCTTGATTATTCTTGAAAATTGCATGAAACTCAAAAAAGCATCCAGCCGCAATTTCCTCTTAAATCCTTTTGAATCCTTCCAAGTGAGACTGCATCATCTCCAAAGTTATCTTTCCAGAGCTCAAAGTGTGAACAGCTTCAATCATTACGGCTCAAGTAAAGCTGATGCATATTTGTCTCTTCAATAAGTTAATGAGGATTTAAGCTGATTTTTGATGACTCTGAAAATCACATAATTTTTTTATGAAACTCGGGATTGAATCAGAACAGCTTGATGTAAAACCTGCTGATGCTGACTATTAGTATCGTCAGCAGTTGTTCACAGCAGAACCAGACTGAGCAGCCAGAGAAAAGGATGCAGAAAATAATGGTATACCATGAGAGTGGTATTCTTTACATATATTATAATGAGGATGAGCAGTAATCTTTTCCTGTGATCAATATTGGAAACTATGATCTTGACCAAAAAAAATGCTACTGTTATTGCACGTCTGTTTTCAATTGTATTCAGTGAATACATTGGATGACCCATAAAAAATATTATTGGTAAATTTCAATTAGTTATCTCAATCTTTTGTTATTTTGCTTGTAATCTAATTCCTAGTTTAATAACTGTTATTTGGACTGAGATTTTTACAGGTATTTAACAGGATGCCATCATGAGTTTAATGTGAAAATTATTTTGAAACATTTCAATCGACGTGGAATTATAATTGTAAATTTTGTAATTATAATAATTGTAATTTTGTACATTAATGATAACATACATACACTGCACACATGCATATTGTATATAACTACTTTACAGTATGCATTAACGTAACCTGCTTATGGCCCACATCCTTCCTGTATACACTGACGCTGTTACCTAGTTAGTATATTTCAGAGTTAAAAGAAATGGTTCAAGATTCTAATAGTAATTACAAATCATTCTTCTTCTCCATAATGTGGAGTACCAGGAATATATTTTTCTTTTTGGTAGTAAACATATCATGCAGCTCTAGTTAGAAGACCATGCTCTTTGGATTTTACGGCCAATGTAATCTCTCTCAACTGATTAAGTACTGTAATTTTGTTGGAGTATCTGAAAAGGCATTCAGGCAGTTCCACAGAACTGTATACATTTTGAATGTGTTTGTCTCAAATTCTACAGCACTCTGCAATATGCTGAGATCTTTGGAGTTACCTTATAATTGTAACCCCTTGCTGCTGTCAAGGAATCTCTATACAGCAATTTCAGTGATTGCTGCAGAGAAAGCTGCTGCACGCTACTGAATACTGCAATAGTAGTAAATATTTTAAAGTAATTCAACTAGATAGTGGTTTATTTACAAAACATTAATGCAGAAAATATTGTTTTACCATACAGTAAAATTTCAGTGTAAAGCCTTAGTTCAGCAATTAGTATCTTTTTTCTCAGGAAGAAAGAAAAGATGAAGTTATTGGTTTGCTTGCTATAAATTTGGAAAGTGTGCAGACTATTAAAAATTAAGAGTTTCCATCACCCATCTGAACTTCTTTCCATCCAGAAATTTTGCACTAGTGATGAATAAGTTAAATGTTTAAAAGTAAAATTTCTACATATAAAACCTGATGGAACACAGCAATAATAAAAATATCAGAATGTTGTCAAATACCTGTCAGCACACATTCCATGTCATCCACACCATCCTGAACAGAAAAGGCTTCCCTGTGGACAAATAATTCTCTACTAACAAATAGGCAGGGACTACAGCTCTTACTAGCTTTGAAAGAAAATTATTTTAAAAATAAGCTCAGAACTGCTTTCAGAGTCTGTGAGCAGAAGACTTTCCTATAGTAAGCTTCTTAGACCTAGTCGGTAATTTCTTTGTTTCCTTTACTTTCTTGTTTGTATTTCCGCCTAGAAACCACTTCTCACTCCTATTGGAAAAAATATGGGATTATTGAGGAAAGAAGGTGTTTCCTTTTTTCTCCTCCTTTTCTCACTATCTGGCATATTCTTCTTTTTGTTCTCTCTTTGGAGAGAATAATTTATCAAGTTAGAAAAAGATTATCTTCAGTTTTGTTAACATCTGCCTAAATCTGTACAAGCTCTAAGTATGTCACTTGTGTTACAGTGACAAAAAGAAAACAAAATTTCGTCAAAATAAATAGCACAGTATCTGTGACTGAAAAGATTAGTTAGATAGGTTGTGTGTTGTGAACCAGGTCAGTATCAATAAAAAACAGAAGGTTTTTGCAGAATCACCCAGGCAGTTTCCAGAATAATTCAGGGTTACTTAGACTAGAGGTGAAAGTCAGATAGAGTTCCCTTTTCTGCAAAAGAGCATTCAAATTTTCACTAGCAACTTCATAAGGAAGTCTGAATACAGATCATTCCTTGTGAATATGCAGAGTGATTCACATCACGTTTCTTTCAGTCTCTACTGTTTGCACTGTTCTGTGTTATAAAAAGAACTTAAATATTTAATAAAGCAGAGACTGGGACCATATCCACCATCTACTAAGTAAAGTAAATCCCAGGGCCACCATCTTTACTTTCATGTAGTAAATTGTGATTTACATTAATTTGAACTGCTTTTGGTTTTCTTAACAGTAAGAAATCTTTCATTTAATCTGGATTTTATTTTCTTCTGTTTTGAGGAAAAGTCGTTCTGATTTGGTTCAAATTTGCCCTATTTTTCATAACAACAGGATAACCTATTATTACTTGAAAAGTAATTTCTGAGTTAAAACCTTTCCCCCATTTTTTTCCCCCTGTCCAGTCTGGCAGTTTAATCTTCATTTTCATAATTCCTGATTTCAGGTTACTGCTACTAACAACTAGTACTACTGTTCAGAATAGTAATAAATATAAGATTCTCCTTTTGAACATTGCATTAGTGAAGCCAGATACATGACCACATAAATCTTTGAATCCCGTTGCACCATGCAGATTATTGTGACATATGTACTTGTTTAATTTTACATATTACTGCTTTAATTAAAAAATACTCAATGTTTCCCAGTTTTAATAATCACCAGATCTAAAATGTATCTATAGTCTTTACAAATCTTTAAAGTTGGTATACCTACATGTAAATTTGCAAATAGTATTATAAGCATTTCAAGCAATATCTAAATAATCTTCAGTTACCTTTATTTACTTCAGATGTCTCATGACTAGCTATAAATTTGCCCAACATACAAAAGTATGAATATCTATAGTAGATCTTAGGGAAAAATACACTTTTCACTAAATAAACACTTTGCCAGTACCAGGAAATTATTTACCTGGGTTGAACCCTTTACCTCTTACTTTTATTTCATTTTCTCAAGATATACTGTCTCCTGAACATGTTGTAGGATCCTGCATTGTAAAATAGACTAGTGCTCCTAAACAGTATCTAAAATGACATTTTTATTAAGTTGGCATGAAGCATGTTTCTGAATTGCTTTTAATATGATAATGTTTTGCAGTTTACTATGCCATAAGTGCAGCTTGGCAGTTGATTTTACATTAATATTTCATCCAGAAAAGGACATGAGTTTGTAATTATAAATAGACCTGTTCAACAGAAAGAGACAGATGATTCTACAGCTACTAATTTTCCAAGGAAATGATATCTAGTTGAAGAACGAAGACAAAGATGTGCAACTGCAGAGAGACATCTGCAGATCAATTTAAACAGCATTACAGAGATCTAGCTACTTTTCATAGTGGATTACTTGGGGGTGGCTCTGATGCTCAAATTTTGGTTTCTTGGTTTCTTCAGCTATCTATTTGCAAAAGTCCTGGCTCATCCAGGGGGTAATGCCAGGCCTGCCTGTCTTCCTCCTCAACCCTTAACTCACTCACCAGCCAGCTCACCATGTAGCTCACTCTGTTTTAACTTCTTAATGCAAATTTCCATATGGACTTTTATATTCCAGAACAGGAGAGTCCAGATAAAAAGTGGTGTGAATATGACCTTAAATTTTAACTTTCAGAATTTTCCTATGTTCTGAATGACACAAATATATCATCCATATCATCATCATGCAAAAATGCCTGACCTGTGAACATCTCAGGCAGCTCTGAAATTAATGTGGTGGGGCTCCTGAACTATGCCTTTTCTGACGCCAAAAATGTATCCGTATGGCATTGCACTGCTGCACGTTGATCTGAAAACAGGTCCAGGTGTAGGCCAAGCTAGTTCACACTTCTTCGTGATGGGTTCTATGATGTAGACATGACAACAGATAGAAAGGAACACAGGCAATAGCAAATTGTAAATACTTTAACTTCACTCCTGCTCATGTAAGCAAAATATGATACTTGTAGTTATATGGAAAGACTTTTCCTGATTGTTATTGTTTTCTTAAACTGAAGAAAAATTAATTTTAATTTGATGAATAGCCATGAATATTTAAATGCTATCTAAAATAAAAGGGATAAAGATAAAAGTGATAAGAAACCTGAGTGTTCGGTTAGAAATCCTACTGCCACTGCTAGAGTAGATATTGTGTTGCACATGCTATGCACAATATAGTAAAAAACCATTGTGTAAAATCTCAGTGAAAACCCAGGAGTGCATTAAGAAACCAAGACTTATAATCAAACATCTCATCTTGCTTTGGTGCATGTTTTAAATAGTCTTAGTGTTATTTAATTTTGTCCAGTTCTGCTCAGTGGTCAGCATATTGCCTCTACACCAGGAAATAGTAAACCCTACAGCTGCAAAACTTTGTTTACACAACTGATTCTATTGCAATCTATTCTTTTGTTATGATGTTTTTAGCTTTGTCTTACTCTACTAGTATGTTGAAAGCACCATATCTTCCAAACACACACTCAAATGACCTTAATTAAGTGAATTCAGCCCATGATAGTCAGTGCTACACATGAACAAGATTAGCCCTGATGTCTTTGGCACATTCCAAAGACTGTCCCTAATGTACCTGCTAGAGGAAGTTTATGTATGTAAGATACAGAGACAGAGTGAGGCAGTATGAACAGGCTACTGTGATTATTGATAGGGGAAAATGATTTATCCAGTTCAATTTTATCTGACAGCTGTGATAGTAATTGCTATGGACACATCCAATAAGAGATAGGGAAGCTGTACTGTAATGTCATCTGTTACTACACCTTATTTGCAATAAACTACTCTGCTGTGGCTTCCAGCCCTGTTTAAGACTAAAATTATGCCCTTGGTTGTACCTGTGCAATTATCTAGCAGTTAATTAGCAGAGAAGTCTCTCTATGTCCAAATGTGACCAAAGATAAATGAACCACTGCAATGTGAACATATTTATGTGTTTTCACATACACATTTTGAAACATACACACACAAAAAAATAATTAAAAATTAGAAAGATTCATAATTTGGAGAAAAAAGTAGTAGGCAATTGGAAAGGAAATGGAGGGAATACACCTTGTGTATGTAATAGCTCTATAAATAAGAAATAAGAAGTTAAGAGTTGAATTCTCTCCTGAAAGAACTAAACAGGGTATAGAGGTTAGAGGCTAATCTTTCCTTCACTGAAGTTAATGGCAAGCCATCCATTAACTTTAACAGTAGCTCGATTAGCCTCAAAAGGATTCCACTATAGCAGGATAAAAGAATGAAATTATTATTATGGAAGAACACACGGTGTAGAAGGATATTGACAGCATAAATAAGTTGGTATGAAAAGAAAGGGGAAAAGAATATAAAGCATTTTCAATTATCATTCCTGTTTTTGAAATGGAAGAGAGGAAAATGGAAGAATAGAAAGAAAAGCAGGGAAGTTGACGTTTATGTGGATACATGGCCAGGAGTAAGATTCAGCAGTGTCAGGTTGATGTCTAGGAAAAAATTTCTTTACAAATACATCTGTAGTATATTTATATTAAAGGCCAAGTGAAAATTAGGGGACCCACCCCAAGAACTAAAATATAAAACTTAATTTAAAATATATAAATAATAAAAATAATTAAAAAGGAAAAAACAACAGGAAAGAAAAAAGAAAAGGACATAAGAATACATAAATTTGCAGCTTAGATTTGCCTCTGAATTACTACATGGTTTTTAGCAAATTGTTGTGGATCCTTAGCAATATTTATCTGTTTCAAGCATTAAACATTAATGTTGTTCAGTGGTTTGAAAAGAATAGAGTGCTAGAAGACTACTTGTTTATCATTAAATCATATTCCCAGACCAAGAAGAAAGTTGGAGTCTTCAATATTTTTTCCTACAGCTAAAGATAGCATGCTGCTATAATATGAAGTGGAAATAAACAGCATTATTTTATTCAATTAACTGTTCCTTTTTGGTAGTGCTTTTAATTCATGTGAGTTAATACTGACACCAAATAAAATCACCTATTTTCTATTTTCTATCCCAAATAAAAAATTTTGTCCCTTCAGTTAACACCTCAGTAAACGTTTCAGTATCTATCCAGTTATAGCTATTTGTATACTTCCACTCGTTAATATTTCTTGCATGTTTTTCCCCCTATGTCCCCCCTTTCTGTTTCAATCCCACTTATGCCAAATGTTTGAATTCAAAGGCAAAGACTTCACATTCTATCCCTTTCTGTTGACTTCTGAATGAATAACTCAGTGTATGTATGGGCAGATTTTCTTTATCTATAATGAATTAACGCTTGATTTAACCTTAGAGTGTCTGTGCTTTCGTAAATACGCTTTTTTGTAAATGAAGAATTTTTTCATAAAGATTTTACTTTTAATTTGCTCAAAAATGTATTGTGAAAGCAGCCTGACACAAAGGCTGTAAAAACGTTTCTTTTTTCCTCTTTCTAAACGTTCTTCTGCAAGAAATATTTTCAGTAATGCAAGTGGAAAAAAAGGTGTCTTAATTTTGACAGACTGGCTGCATGAAGAAAACAAAAAAACAGTTATCTTGAAAACAGCCAATAACCAAAACAAACCTGCAGTATAGGTCATGAGTTCTCCAATGATTCATTTCTATTTCATTAAAGAGTAGGAAACTGTCATGGCAAATTCAAAGAGATTCTGAAAATGGAAGGTCTGACTCCACTTTGATTTACATTTTACAAAGGAGAGGCTTTAAATCTGGCAGCAGGAGGGAAATCTTTGTGTCAGAAATACATGTTTGGCTATTTTTATGAAAATCCATCTGTACTTGATGAAATACTAAGCCTTTGAAAAGTTTTTGCACGTGCTCAGAAAAGATTTGCTAGATGTGAAAAGGGAATATAGGACTCAAAATCTGCACTCTTCACTGGTGTGGGCAACTTCTGCTGCCTTGGACTGCCCAGTTCCAATTGGTTTGAACTGTTGGCAGTACCTTACCTCAGAGCTGCTGCTCCCAACTGCAACACGCCATTGAACTGGTCATGCTTTCTTAAGAGATGCTCAGAAGGAAGAGAAAGACAGTTCTTGCATGTATTTCATAACACTGGTTTGACAATTTTCTTCTTCTCAGACCCATGATTCCATGTTGCTGAGAGACTGATGCACCAAGAATACGCCTGTGAAAGGCAGAGGCAAGGAAGGAAGATGGCTCTTCATGTGACCCAAAACACACATACTTTAGTAGGCCGTGGTGACAGAGGGGCTGAAAAAAGCCAGGAAAATTAAATATAATCTTGAAACATTCTAGCAATTTTTCTATGGTGAAATCAGTGTAACCAAATGTGATGTGCTCGTCAACAGATAAGAATGCCTTTTAAAAATAAGGTGCACAACTGAAGAAAATTTAAAAGTGTCACCTTTATAAAAGGTGAAGAAAAGTAGTAAAACACATCCTACTTCAAAATAGAATATGCTTTTCCTGAAAAGACTTTATAAAAAAAAAATAACTTGCTTGCTTTATAATGTGTTTTTGTTATTCTGGTGTCCAGTAGGCAAAAATGTGGTCAGTGCATTAGGCTAGGACTTTGCGAGACTGAATTCAGGTCCCTACCATGCCATTGGTTTTCTGTGGGAACCTGGAGCAAATTGGTGTTATCCTTTCTGTACTTTGGCTTGCTGTACATGAAATAGAGTTAATTCTTTGTTACCTTGATGACTTCTGTGAGATTAAATACATTAAATATATTTATATTCTCACATAAAAAGTACCAGACAGGTCTTTGGATAAAAAACAGAAATAATCAACCCTTTCACGCAAAAGATGTTCTATAATAAAAGTGACATCATTTTTACAATCAACTTGCTTAAGTGCATATCCTACTATTAAAAGAACATAGAATATATCATGGCAAGGAACAATGCTGTAATTATGCTACTGGGCTAAGAGAGTTACTCAGACTTTTCAAGAAGTTTCTGCAGACGTGGAAGGAAGGAACAAAGTTACTGGTGAATTATCACTGATGTTGGTTTAAACATACCAGGTGTTTTTAGAGAAGCAGATACACTTCCTACTACTACAACAGCACAGGAAAGAGCTAGAGAAATAAATTACCTTTCCTTTCATTAAAAAATAATGTGGGTTTTTTTTAATAAAAATCTTATTTAGTTATCTACAACTAAAAAAAAATAAATTCAGATGTATAAATTTACTTACATTTCTAATCTGTTGACAGCTTTTTGTGACAAAGACACCTCCTCTGATTTCCTTTACAGCCAATTGGAAAAAAAAAAAAAGCGAGAGGAATAGTTCTTTCTTCAAACATAGCCCACACTTTATATTGTTTATGCTACTTCTAAAATGTGGTCAGCTACTAGCACTGTGTAATCAAAATCCATTTGTGTCATCCAGGCAGCTCCTTAATAATCCAAAACATATTTAACACATTTATCTAAATCCAAATTTAGTCAGCAGGTGACTTTATCAGCTAAGCAGTAGCTAACTAATAAACAACTAAGAAAGCTGGCCTGACTGTTTGCTATGACAACTGGAAAATATAGAATGTGCTTTTATGTCAGGTACCTGTTTCTTTTTCTCTGACATTAAAAGATAAAACACAACAAATCCTGCATTTACCTTTAGTGATCATTCATTATATGCTACAGAGCAGAAACACGTCATTTACTAATAGTTGTCTGATCCTACACCTTACCAGTGTGTATTTTAATTTTGCTCAGCTCTGCTATTACACCTGTCAAGCAAAGAGAGTTTGTCGAGCTCTGTTTCAGATTGCCATGAGAAATACCAGAGCCTGTCAACAGGGAGACAGTGATTTAATTGCATGTGTGGTTCATAGACCTAATTATGAGATTGTATAAAACCATACCCATATACTTCAAGCTTGTGAGGAGGCCTAGTTTGCATTCCAGAGTCTGACTTTAAGCCTCTTACTTGCCATGCTCTCATGTCCTTTTTCTAATGATGCAAAAATTCATAGAAACAAAACAAGATTTTTTTGTGTTGGTTTTTTTTTGGTCATCTTTTAAACCAAAAACCTGTTGTGTGTTTTGTATGAAAGGCCAGGACAGTATGTTATTCCAGGTTCCTATACAGAACCCAACCTTCCCGTTATCTGTCCTTATCAAAGCTACTCTCCTAGTGACTCGGGAGTACATGTGTCACTGACTTCTCCTGAACTGCAATGGGCCTATTCATGTGTAACGGATTCCCTCAGCTACTTGGGTTTCACTCAAATTTAGTAGCTAAAATTGAAATACTTTTTACTGTGATGCTTGTCCCCATGTGTACAAAGAACTGCCTGCCAGCATATGAAATACTGATTTTTTTCTGCTTCCAATCCAGTCGACAGCTGATGGATATTTTTTATGTGTAGAGTTTAATTGAACAAACTGTGGATTTGATTTTCAGAATGCTTGTGAATTTTAGTTAACTGTTACAACAGATTATACATTGCAGTGACTGTTAATATTGCTACTAATAATAAGTTTACCACTAATTTCTTTACAGCCTTCTGTGCTGGTTAAAGTAGGCTTTCTCATTATGCACAAGACAGGATACTGGACTCTACTTTTTTTTTTTTTTTTGTGCTATTATAATTGTGTCCTGAGAAAACGGGTATCTTTGCACCATCAAAGACTAGAAATCAGTAATTAAAAATAAATAAATAAAGAAAAATACAAAAAAGCAAAGCACAAAGTCAAATAATAAATATAAGAGGCATTTCAATTACCTGATATGATAGTTTTCAGTTCAGTTCTTCCCCTGCCTTTTCCCCAACATTGGACACTTTTATGATTCAACTGGAGAGGGAGCTGGGCCATCTTGTCTAGACCATGCTTTTGCCATGAAAGGTTGGACCAGATGATCCCTGAAATCCTTTCCAACCTGGTATTCTATGATTTTGAGAGAGTTTCTTCTTAGGTCATGTTATTGGATCAAGTCTCTCTAGCTTTTCATTTTATTGTATATAGAGGGAACATAAAGCAAGTGGGGCAACAGGAAAGGGGACATATAAGGTAGGTGGGGTGCAGATTTTATTTTCTGGTTGACGCACTCCTCCTGGAGCTGTCAGCTGAAAGTGGGTATAGGCTTGGTCAGTGGTTCTGCCCTCTCCTAATCTACTTATTAGCCAAGAGAAAGTCAGAGAGCGCACAAATCCCCAAGGCAGTTTATACCCACTGCGCATATGTTACAATGGGGGGTGCATGTGTGCAGAGTTCTGGGTCTGTACCTCATGCACGTATGCATGCATCTAAAACTATACAGTGGTATTCTATTGCACTGATGTTAAGCTCAAAAAATGTGTTTAGAAATCTGTAATGTGTCACTTGATAGAGATTTTTATACAGGATGATGTGTGTGTGCTAATTTTATCAATGTGTGATGGATTTATTAAACTGAAATGGTTCCATACACTGGGGGTTGTTTTCAGTGAAATTATTTTGCTGTCTTGTCAAATAGAGTACATTTTGTTTGAAATGAGAGATCCTGCCCCGTAGTATTTCACATCTACCCAAACAATGTAAGTCCATTATTGCTTGAGCATCGAACAAACTCTTACTTTTTTTTTTTTTTTTTTTTTTTAATATTACTACATGATAAGAGCAAATCCCAAGCTCACAAGTATTATTTTGTATTTGGAGCAGTCTTCTGTGGGATAGATGCTGCTGACTTCCTGAAGAGATCAGCTGTGCTGAATGACTGCAAATAATCATTAAGTGATGAGAAATGCCTGAGCAAAGTCAGTTGAGGTTCCTTTCTGTTTATCTATATGCTCTGGGAGAAGACACTCTATGTTTTGCATACCAGAGCTATCTTGCTGCTTCCAGTTAAGAGCAGAGGAAGCAGGAGCTGGTCCTGATTCCATGGGAGTGAAAAAAATTTTAGCTTGAGAAGCCTCATAAAGTTGTGGGTTTAACATCACAAATAGGTAGGTTTTACTCTTGATAAGTGTGCTATGCAAGTGCTTCCCTTTGCTAATAGCTGGATTCAAACTTGATGCTAGGAAATTCTAAGTTGAGTTATTCTCTTTATAGTTAAAAAAAACCCTGTAATATGAAAGTACAAATCTTTGAGCAGGATAGAGGTAGGAAAGGCAACATCTTTAAGATGTTAGTCTAAACTCTAAGATTAAAATGAGTTTCTATTGCAATCTTTAGCCCAATTTTAACATCCCATAGAGAACCTAGAAATTCTGGGCTACTTGTTTTTTCCTCTGTGGACATGGCAAACCCTGCCAAAATTAGCAAACGTGAAAATCAGAGGACAGGAGGCAGTGTCGTGTATTTGAATTCTAGAATTGCTTTGCTTGATGAAATGCTAAAGAACAAGGTTTCCTTTGAGCTATTTTCTTGTCAGGTTTTCAGGCTTGGGGGAAAAAAAAAAGTGATTTTACACTATCAAAAGGTGAACTCTGTTGTCGAACATTAAATGTGAAAATCATATGCAAATGAATGAAAATTCTCTTCATGATTGAACGTATCACTGGCTTTTACTTTAGCCTTTTCTGCCTTTGTGATTACTGATGTCAATTGTTCAGATGTGTAGTTGGAAAAGTAGTTGGAGCAGTTTTATGGTTTTTGTGTTTATGTAAATTACAGAAGAACCAGGAAAGCCGTCCTAGAACTGTGAGCCAGGCTTCGCTAGGATAGAAGTGATGCGTGATTTCTGAGTGCTAATTTTTGATCAGACAATTATTTTGTGATAAAGCTTTCTTATAACATGAAGCAATCTGGCTGGTTTTAGAAATGTGTATTCAGTATGCTCGCTATTGCAGAAATAATATAGAGAAAAAATAATACTATTTGCTTTGTGTTATTCTGTTCTAGAAATAGTCAAGTAACTTAATGGTACTACATGAAGGTACACTTGTGTTCTCTTACAACCCTAGAATTTTCACTTTTTCTTTTCACTTTTTCTTGCTGTATCTTAGACTAAATAGGAAATTCTTCAGAGGAAGCAGACCATAAAGGACTATAGTTTCATACCGTAGAACCTGAAATGCGTTTGTGACCTTCCAATATTTTCTGTGCCTATATCATGTATTAAATATTGTCTTCTAGTAGCACTTCTACATCTGTTCTCTTCACTACGCAGTTGATGGTACTGGTTTTGTTAGTAAATAGTTTGTAAAAACAGTAATAAATGAAAGAAAACAGAATATTTAACTACCTTTGGCTTGGTCTCTGACATGATGAAAAGTTTCCCAATACATGTAGCAGTAACAGCTGTATTGCTTTGTCTTTAGTTTTCTGACAGAATTGTTGCAAGATATTTGGGAAAAAGTGAAGAAAATTAATGTAAATTGATGGGTCACGTGGAGAGAATGATTCTGAATTCTGCTATGAAGGTCATTTTTCCTCCCTTTTGTGGTGGATTTCAAACTTCATGGTTTTAAAAATAAAATTCTGAAAGGAGATAAATTTTGCAAAACATTGTAAAGTCTGTACCACTTAAGATTTGAAATTCAGGTGTGAGTTGATGTCTGGCATAACACTGGTACGTGATAATACGAGATGTCCTTTGATATAAAGTTCAAAATCCATAAGTAACAATTTTTATGAGTAGAACTTGATATTAAAATGTTGGTATATTTTTGATTGTAAATGGTACCGAGTTACTCTGGTAACTCAGTTCTGTAGTTGTACAATACATGTAAGGAGAAAAAAAAAAAAAAAGAGCAGTCCATTAAGATCATGTGAAGTATTTCCAAAAGGAATAGAGAAGAATGAGAGCCACTGAAGGCATTAATCTTATTTAGAATAGTAGGTACAATCTGGTCATCCTTGTTCAAGAAAAATGAATTCAAATGAGAACAGATGGAAATAAGTGCAATTACGATGATTAAGTGAACAGTGAATCTATCACATGAGAAGACGTTAAAGTGTGTTATATGTTATATAATAGGATCTACTTGTTTAGCCCAAGAAAATGAAGACAGAAGCACACAATCCATCTTTATAAATAAAGCGAAAAGTTAAGCATGAGGCAGGAGGAGATGGTATTGCTGACGCTCAGATAAGTGCTTAAAAACTGTCATGAATGAATGCAAAGTAGAAGTGTCTGAAGTCCTTCAGTAGCAGTTTTTTGTAGGATAGCATGGAAAAAATTGCTACACGTGTTCTTGGTTCCTTCCCCTTACTTCCAGGCAGGAGCACAGGTCAGAGCACCATCTCACCTGGTAACAGATTATGTAAACCAGAGGAATATGTCACATTGAAAAGACTATCACAAACTTTAATGACAGTTGTGTTAATAAATGTTTTCTCTTTATTGGGTTGTTTCAGGTATGGGGAGAAGTTCCTGGGAGTGAGGCTTTTTAGGGTTTGGTTTTTTTTTTTAATGTTTCATGAAACATTGCTAATGTAGAAGTACTAAGTCAAATATTAAGGCAAATGAAATTAGGTGAAGTATAGAAACTAGACTACGCAGATGCTTCATATGTGACAGTGGAAATAAATTGTTGATGCTCTTATTACTTTTAATGAGTATTTGACACAGAATTCTCCAGGAGACTGAAAACTGTGAATTGAGATACTGTTCTTAAAATGAGAGCATACATGAAAGGTTGAAAATTAGAGTCCAGATAAGTGCAATATTTCCAGGACGTTAGTAGAGAACAGTAATTCACGGTTGCCAAAAGGATACACTTAGAAAATTATAACTTAAAGAGCATGAATAAACAAGGATTTCTGAAAGGTGAATCATGTTAAGCAAATAAGATTACTTCTTCACAACTGAATGGAAGAAGAGAAAATGCAAGATCTAGTACTTCTCCATTTCAGTGAAGCTTTTTCCTTTTACTAAAGTTTCATGCAACAGATTTTCATATAACCTCTCTGAACACAGAGACTTACTTAAAGAGACAAAACTTAAGGTTTGGTTTGTTTTTTTTAAAACACTATCCATGTCTTGCTATTCTGATTACTTATCAGTATTTTGGGGGATTGTTGAACAGTAGAATCCTTTTGCTTTCTTTATTGGGATCATTGTCTTTAATATTTTAGTTATTGATTTAGTTTAAAACATGTAAGGCAATAAATATTTCAGATGGTACTAAAGTAAAGAGATTGTTTAAACGGCAGATGGTTGTAGTTGCTTTACAGTATAATTTCTGATAAATTGAATGAACAGACCAAGGGGTGGAAAATTAAATGCAATAGATTTGAGTTAAGAGTTAAGTTATGCTCCTGGGTTAGAGTATTAAACATGTTAAGCAGAGCTGAACTAGACATTGAGTTAGATAACAGTAAGGAAGAGATGTTCAACACATGCTTATTGACAGATTCAATGTCAAACGCTTACTTCATTGTGTAGTAGCAATAAAGGTTAATGTGTCCAAATGGACTTTTAATACGAAATTGAACTTATTTTATAAATCAGTTCATACAGAAAAGCCATTAGACCAAATTTCCCTGGTTTGGTCATATAATTTGTAAACGTAGAAATCATATCAGGGAATAAAATAGAACAAAGAAGCAGGTTCAGTGAAGTTGATAAATGTGGGAATATTTTGTCTAGAGAGGTGAAAAGGAAGTAATACACAGAGGTTGAGAGCACCTTTTTGGACCATAGAACTCAGAGGAAAAGCTACAAATCCTTCTTTGAGGACAGAGGGTCTTTGAGAGAGGACTGCGGGACTCTTTTTCTGCTTACTGTTCAATTATATTTTGCTATTTGATATTTCAAAACTTGACACCTTCCAGAAGTCCTCAAAAGTGAATCCTGAGAAAAAGCTTGGCAGTTATGTTCTAATCCCCATAATATATATTATGTGGTTAATTTAATGCATGAGTTGCCTCACTAAGGTTGCTACAATACTATGTATATCTAAAGTTAATAGCATGAATATGCACTTCACAAGCTTCATTGATCAGTTTTATATTTAGATGTAACTAATAACCCCTTCTGTGAGTTGGGTGGAATTTTCCTGCCTCCTGTGAATTTTAATGTGTCTATTAGGAAGTCAGGAGTGATTGTGACTAGGATTTTTTTGTTGGTTTGTTGTTGTTGTTGTTTGTTTCCCCCCCCCCCCTGTTAAAAATGTAAACTGTTTTTAAAGTGGGCTTCCTTCTCATCAAACTATTCCATTTGCTGACCTTTATACCCCCATGAGATGTATGAATCTGGTAGGTTCAACCACTTGACAAACAGGATGACTTAGACTGAGGTGCTGGTCCAGCCTCCCATTCAGGTGGGGAGGTGGCCAGTGGCCCTGCAGGAGGTGTGGAGATCAAACATGACCAAAGCTGACTCATGATTTAGTGCTGTAAATGGCAAATAAGGCTTATGCTATGCTTTTGAATGAAAAATAGGTTGTTTTCTCTTTGTGTCTAAAAAAGCTGGCACTGACCCTTTTGAAAGGGATATACTTGTGGGCTCAATAGACAGAGCATCATGACCCCAGTCACGCTATCCTGACAGTTATTTAGATGTTATAAATATGAATCATAAGATACTTGCTGCAGCTATGGGCACCATTGTTTCAATTAATGTATGTATTTTCTTATAAACCTTGTTTGGAAACCTGCATCCCCTGTGTATTAGATGTTAGTCAGTTCTATTCAGAAGGAACGTATGATGAGATAAGATCTTGAGGGTAGGATTGTCAAAATAATGAGTATTTGCATATGCAGCTGAAGATAAAAGAGGATGTGGCTGCACTCCATCTGAAAATCAGACCCTTAATAATAACTTCTTTATCTATATGAGATACAAAGGTGTTTTGAGCTGAGCTGTTGCATTATCAATGGAAATTCTTTGTAGGTTTTTTCTGTCTTAAGCTTTATTTAAGATTGTCTGTAATCAAGGAATATTTGTGTGTACTTCCTATTGTGTACACAGGATATTTTTTTTTCCACTATTTTCTCAGGGATTAGTGATCATTACAAAATAACAACAAAAGGATGACATGAACAAAACATGCTGTCTAATTCATATACGTGGCTTAAATGTGCTGCTAATTTTTTTTTTTCTTTGCAGTTGGTGCTGCATGTATTATGGAATGTATTTCTCCTATTTAGACAATGCTAATTTCTACAATGCTTTCAGAATTAATTATTAGGAAAAAAGTATTTTTTAAAGATAACTAGCATATTCGGTGGGTAGGGTAAATACTGTAAACATGTGAACTTGCTATTCAGCCTTGATATTTTAACCATATTTTACTGTCTACTGGCAGAAAAGCAAGCAAACCACAGCACAGCTTTATCGTACCACTGTTCAGCAATTTTTATATACTGTTTCCTTTTATAATTTGAGACATGATAATGATTTTTGCTATAAATTTGTTCATAAGTATTCTTACTGATGGATGATGCATTCATTTCAGCATCAGTGGACAAATAAAGTTATCCACGGGTGACTAACAACCTTGAATAAATACCATTTCACTCAGCAGCTATCCATAGTACCTTAGCAATGCAATTACATGCCAGGACCTATTATCCCAATTAATGGACTGTTTTATATTCACTGTGCATTATACTTGAAACTCTTCAGAGGCCTGGCCTTCACTTAGCCAGAGGCAAAAAAGAAATGTATAACAAATCACCAAGAAAAGGCTTTCATTTACTTTCCAAGATATGTAGCATGTAATTATGCTTTAAGCGTAACTAGGACGGCCTCAGAAATGCCCTTTGATTTAAGTCACAGTAAAACTATATATTAAAACCATGATTAAATATAGCTGTCTTGTTTTCCAAGACTATTGTTGGTAACTGAAAAAGTAGATGTTTTCCTATCATCTTCCTACATTATCTTTTTTGTAATTATTTTGCCAAGGGTTAAGTTTGAGGGATATTTATGGGATTCATATAGCTTCTCTGTTTCTAAGCATATGAAATAAGAGCGGCAATTCATGAGGATGTTGTATTTGCTGGATGGATGAACAAATAAAATAGTCTACTAAGAAGTACGCAACCTGGTGTTGTGTTGCCACTTTGTAAAATGTCAGCCTCGGGCTATGTTTTACGGGGCTGGAATTTGACCACTGGAGTTTCACTCAACTCCCTCTGGTGGTTTCCAAAGCTGCATTACCACCAAAGCTATAAAATAAAACATAGTTGTATTTCTTCTCCTTATTGTAAGGAGCATTGATTGCTTCTTATTGTATATTATAGCAAAGAGGCAGTCTATTACATAAATTTATTGCATTTTCTTCATGATAATTACTGGAAGTTATTGAACAAGGGCAGGGAGTTATGACCAGTAAGTTCCTGCTGTAGCTGAGGAAGCAAATCCACAAATATTTAGAGGATCTAAACAGCTGTAAACAACACTTCCTGTTTACAGTGTATAGGAATTTACAGCTTACAGTGCATCTGAGGATTTCTTAGGAATCATGCTCCAACTGCTACAAATTCAGGCTTAATATATGAACTGCAGTAAAAAGTCATCTTACATCGTATCACATCGGTATCTTCTGTCAAGCAATCTGACAGCAGTTAAAATGACCACTAGATTCACTATTTCCCTTATTCAAAAATGACATTACTATTTCATGAGCAGCTGCTTAGAAAGCCTCATGAAATCTGCATGAATACATTAATGCCTGATTGCTCTTTTTACATTCTGTAAAGGAATCTATCAATGGGGAAAAAAAAAATCAATAACGTAAGTGTCCCAATAGGTCTGCAGATTCCAGTAAAATACAATCCCCGAGTCATTGTTCTGTAATTTCTTTTCACAAATAATTTGTTCATATGTTTTAGTGTATATGGGCAACTGTGCCCTGCCAGCTGTGGGCCACACAGGTTTGCCACACTAGGCTTGGCACAGCTGGACCTCCTGCAGAACTGCTCCGGAAAGCACTTGGCTCACTGTGCATGCAGAGGGCAGCCCTGCTGTGCCACTCTGAAATTTTGTACCTCCCACAGCCTTGGCTTTGCTACACACCTGCAACTATATCACCTGTACCCAGGTGACCCCCTTCCCTCCTCCAGTCCAGCTCACAACATAGCCAGAGAAATGCAAAGAAAGAGGTGGCTGCCACAGCCAGAACATTCATGGAGCATTCTTCTCAAATTTCCTGGGAGGCCTGGTTGCCTCAGTCCCTTGTCCCCTGTACAGCTGGATGTGTCCTTGTCACATGGCATCATATCAGCTGTAGGGAATAAGGAAAGATGGCCAGGGGCTGGTACAACTGCTCTTGAGTGACTAGCTCCTGAGAGTTTCAAGGAAAAGAGGGTGAGCAGGTGTCATCTGCCCAGTGGTTATAGCTGTAACCCACAGTACCAGCTGAGTATGAAGTTAAAAAATAGATGCCAAAAAATGCAAAGTGTGAATTCCTGTTTTTCTAGTAGTTCTCTCATCACCTGAAAGAGAAGGGGGCTTGATCTGTGACATGGTTTCAGAACCTGATGTCTCTGCTAGTATCTTCTTTCTGTCTCAGGTTCCAAGATATCAGTGAGGGCACTGCTTGGGATAGCTGAGTTACTTAGAGTTATTCCTAAATTCAAACAACTCTGGGATTCATGCTTGGATGAAAGACTCCAAGAACAGAATCATATCTCAAGCTAATATGGTAATTATTTCATAAACATAAAGCAGTGGTCCATAAGTGTGTGTAGATAAAGAATTTTTACTGACTTCAAATTCCAAAATTCCTGATTTTTAACTTGAATTACTTCGAAGACACGGGAGGTTTTGTTAACAGGCAGGTCACTTATGTAAATGCATTAGCATATCCCAAAGTAGCGCAGCTGTCCTACAGAAGGAATGCTACAGGACTAACCTAATAAACATTGATTTAAATATAGAGACTAAAAGCCAAAAATAATTAAAATAAAAATTAGTAACTCTAGCGATTTGTCTCTAAATATACGAGTGAACTTGTACAGTAGAAATAAAAAGCTAGCAAGTATATTAACTTCAATTAAATGTTGATGACTTTGACAAATGATGCAGTCTCAATAAATATGTGATCTTCATATTGCTCTTCATTTATTGACACCCTCTTCCTATTTTGAAGAAGATTCATCTTCTATCAAAGACTTTTATTGCTGTAGTATTTCACAACTGACTAGCCAATTTCTTCCATTACCTTCATATTCACAGCTGAAATAAAGAACTGACGTTATCCCTAATGACTATTTATGTCAGATATGAAGACAGGAAAGGGGGGATGTGGGAGACTTGATAAAGAAAATCCCTGGCCATTGTTCATTGTTTCTTACTTCAGTTTCAGCTACAACATTGGAGTGGGTTCAGAATTTTTTTTTTTTCTTCTGACCTATTTTTCTGGGTTTATTCTCAGCCTTTTCCCTATCTGAAGGGCAGGAGCTGAAGATGGCCTTTGTTGAGTCTTCAAAGTACTTTAAAAAATTTTACTGCCTAGGTAGAAGCGTAGGCAATTTAAGCACTTTTATTTCTAGGATTTCATTGGGAGAAAAACATTTTACAAAACTGAAAAATTATTTTTCCCCACTTCTTTGTGAAGCTGAAAAAAAAGATTTAAGACATAATCAATGGAAGTGGTGATAGAATTGGACTGGAATGTTAGTCTCTCAGTTTTAGCCACCTGTAAGAGAAGAAAGGAAAAGGAGAGAACCACATGGTTTTTTGCTTCTGCAGCTACTTTTAAACGTCCCCTTCTTCTAGGAGAAATGGGAGAAGGAATCTTAAACAGCTGGTGCCAACGTCACTACACAGACAAGTGCCCTTGGTATGTGCTCTGATGTATGGCTGGAAATATGCAGGATAGTAAATGTCATCACTTCTTCCTGTCTTCCAGCAATTCATTGCTTTCCCAGTTCCTTAGTTACAATTGCCCAGACAGAAAATATATTTTGGTTGTCTGTAAGTATTAATTACAGAGCCCTAGACACAGTAAGAAAATTTAGTATCACTGCTGTTGATATTGTCCAGTAGAAAGAACTCAGTAATAACAGTAAAAAGATAAAAGGAATTTCTTTTTCTAGGAAAAAGAAATTATGGACCTATAAATAAATACTGATTTATTTATTTATTTATTTAATCTCCCTTCCACAGTATTATTAACACAGAAAGAGTGGCAGTCTCCTGTCCAGAATTTTACTGGAAAATCACAGAGCAATGAACTTCTTTCTAGGCCACTAAAATGTTGTGATGTTGATCAACATATAAATAAAAAATGTATTTTTTTAACTATCACATATTGTTATAGTACACAGTTAATATATTAAATAATTCAGTGGATGTTTCTCTGTGTGCTTCAGAATAACAGGCAGGTTGGGTATTTTTGCTTGAAATCACATAAAAATACTCATAGTATGTGGAGGAATGCAGCTTTTTCTATAACAAAATGAACTTTGGTGCCATTTGACTATCACAATAAGACATTTCCAAGAGTGTGGTATTGTAAGATAGTCCTTTTATTGGATCATTTGAGGCCGGTGGGGCATGTGTTATCTCATTTTAACACATGCCTTGTGGGTTTTTTTCTTTAAGTAAATGATGGATGTTTCCAGTCCAACAGCTTTTTTCGTGTGCAGAGCAAACTAAAGAAGGTGAATAATGTGACCATGGGAATCTTTTAATTTAAAAAGAAGTGTTTCTTAATTAGAGATAATCATAGAAGCTTGGCAGGAATGCTCACCGTATGAGCAAATCTCACCAGCTGCATTGTGCTTTCTATAGGAAAGGTCCTGTATGTAACACACCGCTTTTACTTAGCTCATTAACTTTTTCTAGTGACTTTTAACTACCTTTTCTGAAAAAATCTAATTATTTTTTAACTTCTATGCTTACGTTCTTTCATTAATATTTGGGTTTGGGTTGTGGTGGTACTTAAGTTTAGATACACTAAATTAAAGAATGTTAAGTTTAGACACACTAAATTAAAGAAACTGTTGTCTCCTGAGGGAACTGCAATTGTACAGTATTCCTGTACAAATTTATGTAAAGAAAAGAGAAGGAAAAAGGGTAGCGAGTGCTATGCTGTTGGAAGCTGGCATTGCCTCGGGTACTGTGAAAACAGGGGTTGCAAAGTGGAAGAGCTAGATCTACTGCTGGGTTGCTGTGAGACTTTGGGGCACAGCTTTACCTGTCTTTACTTGTTCTGATACAATTCAGCTCTAGAAATGCTCGGAGAACTTTTTGTCGGTTGTAAATAATGCCTTCAGGAGTGGCATCTCATTTCCCTCTTTCAGATGCACCACCCTTTTGCTTAACTGTGAGAGTCGTGGTTTATCCAGAAGACTCCGCTGTAGAGCTCGTCCTCCCAGCCCCCAGTTCTGACTGTGTTGCTCCTCTCTTTGTCTCATTTTTCCTTTGGCTCTTCCTCATCAGATATATAATTTTATCTTCCTTTTTATGATTTTGCACTACTTATCCCCTTTGTTTTTAATCTTTCATCAGCAACTAGGACATCAACTTCTGCCTGTGATTGGCAGCGGCTGCTCAGCTGTGTGCTTTCTTTCATGCTCACTATTGAACTTGGGGAGCAGCTCTTTCTGTAAACATCTAAACCAAATCATTATTCTGCCTCAGATCCGCACTGCTCTCTTTTGTTCAGTCGCACAAAATTTTTCCGTGCTTCAGCTTCTGGTGCTCTAAACCCATCGCCTACTATTCTGGCCTCATATTTCCTATGACCATCTGCTGCATTTTGTGTAATATTCAGATTTCTGGCTCTTAGAGTCTTCCCTCAAGTGGAAATAAAGAAAATAATAGTTATGTGTTTTCCATTGGGAATTACTAACTTGTGTGGTTTATGAAGTGTAATCACTATCAATGGAACTTGTAAATCATGTTTTTGCAACGAAAAGCAATTACGTACAATAGGATATAACATACACTTGTGATTACGGTTATAAATGACATCTTTTCTTGCAACACTTGAAGTATCCCTTCTTCATTGTATTTTAGTATTCCTTATTATATTCTACCAGTGGCGTAAAGCAGAAAAACGTGACCTAGTGTAAAAAGGAAATTCAGGCTGTGAGTGGGGTCCTCCCTTGCTAGTACTTCTTTTACCGGTGTTCTGATTTGCAATAAGTGTAAATTACTTTGAAAATTACTTTGAAAATATTCCTTCCACTTGGCCATTTCATAGCAGTGAATTGCATGGCAGCCTTAAAATTACAAGGAAAATAATGAAGACACAGTGATCACAGAAGTAACAAAAGATATCAATGCATTTTTCTTTCTTTCTTTTTTTTCTTTTTTAAATACAGCTACAGTACTGGTCAAAATCTCTTATTATCAGAGACAAACTACTACTCCAGATAAAAAATAATAACAGAAATAGAAGTAACTGCACATGAAAAAAATCTATTACATAAGATATGTTCATCAACTGATAATGCAGCTGAACCCAGTATTAATAAAGATTGCTATTCATTATTTGAATTTGTATGATTGACCACTTAAAGAAATTACTAGTGCTATAGAAAGGCTTGTGACTAAAAGGGAAAAGTCATTTAGTTCAGGGAGGTCTTGTAGGCCTCATAAAATAACTGTTGATTATAATTATATGCTAATCTCTGAAATATTCTCTTGGGAAGTAGAGAGATAATGAACAGGGGAAAAAAAATGAGCTCAAACTGATACACTTTCCTAATACCAAGAATATACTTTTGCAGCCTATTGCATGTTGTGAGAAGCTCTTCAAGGCTTAGTTTTTTGCAAACCTCATTTCATCTCATAACTTATACTATGTAAGGCAGAAAAATGTGTGTTCTCAAAGTTACTTACATAGACAAGCCAAACTATATTTGCATTTCCTCAATTTTCTGCTTTTAAAAAAATCCAGTTTTACCTAAGTATTTAGACTTAACATAAGAACAGATCTGAACTTCTCCCACATCAGACAGTAGTTGTCACTGTGACTTCCAGTGTCAATTTTTCATTAGCAGCATTACCATGTGTCAGGAGGAAAATATTACTACTGTAACAATTGCTCTTGACTTTTAACATGTTACAAATTTGGTGATTTTCCCTGCTGCTTACATAGAACAAGAACCTGAAGCGCAAACTCATTTTTGCTCTGATGCAACAGAGAAGCAGCTTTCGCGGTTTTGTCATGGAAACTTTGGAGTTGTGTTAAAAATCGTACTAGGAAATTATCATCTAGGAAAAAAATCTCAGCTCTTCCTGATCTCAGCTTTAGCGGTATTGACACATCAAAGGCATGTGCCTGCGTTATTTTCTTACTAAGCTGAAAGTGTTTTAAATGAAAAGAGGTTAGTGAACGCTGATAGATACCTTTGTCTCTGATGAGTTGTTGGAATTTCAGGGTAATATTAGGCACATCTGCAACAGTATAAAAATCTTGTGTTTTTCTCACACAATTAAATCTATAGAGGAGAACCATGGACACATTAGAAATATTCCCCATTGCTTTACATGTTCTTACCCTACTAGGCTACAGAACTTTTCTGAATTTATAAATACAAAGCCTATTTCAAGAAATAAAATCTCACATTCTGTCCTTAGCCTAAAAGATTGTGCAAGTGCAGCAGAATGCATACATGTTGATAATTTAAATACTCTCAAAGCAGATGCTAAAGATATATTGAAATGAAGGCTAATCCAGGAGTGCATCACTGTGTCTATCGGAACAGATTTCAGGTGTGTCAGGCCTCTGACAAGTAGGAACATGTTCTGGGTTTGTGGCTTGGGTTTTTTTTAAGAAACAGAAAGCCTGGAGAGCAGTTTCCCAATACTTTTAAGCATGGTGTTCTCTGTGGGGAATACCACAAATGCTATCACTTAAGGCAAAAATAAGAAGTCTTAAGATTAATCAAAGTCTCTGTTATTGCCTAATATTTTCCACAGAATTGTATAATATTGCAGTTTTTTAAAAATCTGTAATCTTAATGGTGCTAATTCTATAGTTAAGATATCATATTTTTCTGGTTTATAATTTTATTGCTGTTACTCAAACAAAATATCCCATAAGAAAAAATAATGCTGAATAACTTCATGGAGTTATTCTTTTAACTATAAATAAATCTTTGTATTTTACAGTTCTGCCTGAGAAATATTAATATTTATTAGAGTATATGTTAAGTATCACAGGATAGCATGACACTTCTTTGCCTGTTGACCTGTGAACACTAAATCATGTGTAAGATACACAAACAAACCCCCAGACTCATTACATGTTGACTTAGTTCTTTAGTAGTTTATTTTAAAGTTTTAGGAAAAGATTTAAAGATATATAGAATTAGTATCAGACAAAATGATCCTATGCCTAAGGTGTCCACTTATCATAAAACCAGGCATTTTTCTGTCCTTAAGGTTCAGTCCTGTTACAGGCTGAATACTTATGCTGGATGCTGAGCACTTTCATTACGACTCATCATATGGGATGATGTGAAATCCCAGTGGAGTAAAATGCTTCCCTACTGTAACTTCATACTTTAGTTTTGACACCACTGACCTCAGGACAGTGATGGTTGGGATGAATCTGGCCACTTTGCCAGAAAAATGGTGTAATTTCCAAAAGAAACAATGAACTCCAGAGCCTTAAGTTTTTTATTAGCAAAGTTTCTAAAATTAAATATCTCTACTGTTTTGTGTGAATATATTGTGAGTGATGAATATATGTATTTATAGACAAACCCTATGAAATAGTGGATCTATGTATCTATAGCGAAAGTGTATTAAAATCTGGTATTTCAGAGTAAACAAACTGCATGTCTAAAAAGTTACAAATACAGGAATATTTTTGCCTTTTTTTTTTTTTTTTTTGAGGTCAAGAGTGATTGGCCACAAATCAAAAAATAGCTAGAAGCAAACTAAGATTCAGCACCACCAGACCGATTTGCTAGATATAAATTTGCATGTGTTGCACATGTCCAGATGTTCTTTTCAGTTCATTACTGGCAAACAGCCCGATTTGTCTAAATTGCATTTAATATACAGCAGTTTGTAGCAGGTGTAAAGAAAAAAAATGTATATTTTGTAAATCTCCCATGGGAGTGTCTATATAATTACAATTGTTATTTTAAATTACCTCTATAGTATTAAAAACATATAGGAGAGAAAAAACTATTGCATTTAAGCTTTCTGTTTTCAACCCCAAGAGATAGTGGTCACACAAATCAAAGGAGGAGATTCTGTGGATATTATGAATCTACGTTTCAATGTGGCCTTTATGGTTGGCATGAATTCTCAGTGTGGGTCATTTCTCGATCTTAATAATAACTGCCAACAGTTTAAATGGAGCTTATAGGATGAAGAGTGAGCTTGTCCAGCACTCTGATAATATTTTCATTCCTCTCCTGGCATAATTATCATTCTGATACTGTACAGTCAGAAGATGCTTATTGTGACAAGAGCTCCAGTGGAAAAGCACTGATACCTCACGAGCCTACAAATGTTAACTGTCTGTGCAGAGGCTACTCAATCTCACGCAGCTCTTGCCCAGATATCTACAATGGGAACATCATGCACACTATGAGATCTCTGTCTTTCTCAAAACTGTCGTTTCTATTACAAGCAATGCACAGTACCAATTTCCTTAGAAGGCAAGCTCTGTTGTCTGGTACCCAGTTATTTTTTGGTAGTGTCCATGGAAGGTAATGGACAGAACACTGTATCAGGACTCAAGGGGCCTTTATGTGTCTCAGCTGGAAAGTGGGGATACTGATACTCATTTCAAAGTTCTTTGAGATACGGAAATGGAAACCTCCAAATGTTAGCTAGCAGATGCTGTTACCATTATTTGGTGAGGAGATGCAGTTTCTGACAATGAATTTATAAGCACGTAGCAAATACCAGTGCAAATTAAGGATATGGTTTTCTATTTATTGTGTGCACTTCAGAAATTCTCTATAATGTCTCATGAGGTAAAAGAGTAATGCAGAACACAGGAAAAGTATGAAGATACCTATTTTTAACATCTTGATGAATGCATGAACATATTGTGAGATAATTTTTAAGCAACTTAACATTTTTGGCTGGATGATTCTATGAACTTACCTTACACTAAAAAGGATGGATTACGCATGATGCTTGTTGAGACGTAAGAGATTGACACGGTGGCTCAGACTGTCTACATACATCATTAGTTAGCATAGTGATAGTCCCCTTACAATTGACTTCCTTCTTGATGGCTTTGAGCCAGATGTGCAGTACTGAACTAGGCAGAAGTGTGATTAATATTGAACAAATATAGGTGTTGCACTTTGAGTGTTGATTCAACCTATTTCTCTAGAACAAATCATTTTAATTTCTACTGTGTTAGCAACAGCAGGCTATTTGGAAAGAGATTTTTGAGGTCAGACATGCCACCTGGCAAGTGATGTAGAAATTTGTTCGGAAAATATACCAAAATTGCAGAGAATTCTTCTAATGGGAATAGGATAAAAACATAAGCACTCCTGCTTTGGTTTACCTTTCTTTTACATTATAGTAGTGTTTAGTTGCTATAATATTTAAATCAGGATAATTAACATTCATTTAAAAAAGAAAAAATATTAATTGACCCCTCAATTTCAGTGCAGTAAGCCTAATGTTTAGAGCATAAATGCACTTGTACTGAAATCTGTAAAGACTTCCTAGGCAGAAAAGCTGTAATGGTCAGATAGCCATCCTATCCCTCTTTTGCATACAAGAAACGAAGTTGTCTTATCTAAGGCTGTCCAGCAAATTAAACTTTTCACAAGCAAGCAGTTCTTCTGACTGCAATAGCGTATTGCAGTAGTGTATCTTCTGACTTCGGAGCGTATTGCTCTGTAGCTCTCTGTTTCACAGCCCTGCAGTGGTTGGGCAGCTATTGCAGAGGACCTGGAGAGCTAAACTGGAAGTAGAAGCAGCATTTTATCATTCACTGTTTGGACTTCTACAGGAATATTTAATATATTTATCTGGGGAGAATGTCCAGATACATGTTTATTTATGCCCCTTTTCACCTGCAGTCCAGATTATTTTCTCTGAATCCTGATTTAAGAATATTTTCTTTATCTGCATCAACTGAAATACATAAAAGTATTTTCTGCTATGGAGTTTTCATGAACAGTTTTCTGCAGAAAATAAGAATATAAGCTGTTTATGATCATCTGTTTCTTCAGGAATCAGCTCGGTAAAGGACGTTTTATGTTTAATGATCCAGCAATTCCTGTAGTTAAACTTTCAGAAAAACATGGGTACTTTTTCAATGCAAATAAAATGGTGAAGGTGTTTTTTTTTTTGTTAAAACATAGTTGTTTGTTATTCCTCATACAAGATATATAGTCTTGTTTTGGTCGTGATTGCTCATGCTACCATATGGGAGTTTGTTCATATCCTAGTTGAGCTAAAATCTGTTGCCATGTGTTTGACTACTCATGGTATTTTTTTTAAGGCTTGTCTGTTTTTCACAGCTAAATTTAAGCTAAATTACTGGTTTGCTTTTTATAAAAGATAAATTGAGATGTCAGATGTAATGATAGGACAGTAAAGAACGGAGAAGTTAGTAACTGCAATATTGCTTCTTTGTAATGAAGTTCTTAAATAACAAGTTCCAAAAAATATTTTAGAAGCAGGAATTATTATTCTTACTGAAACCCTTGGTTAATACACACAGCTAATTACAAAGCAGGTGTGGCCAGATGTGGCCATACTTGAAATATCCCAGAGCCTCTGATTTTCACACTCTTCAGATAAATAGCTTGATTTCTCATGTGTCCTTTAATCTGGCACAACTTTATAGGGAGGCATGTGGGAATCCATAGAGAAATTGTAGAAGTCTTTAAAGTATAGGAAATTTACAGCAATGTAAGTGTCAGACCTGCTGATGTTCCATGTTGTGGAAGAAGAGGTATATGCTAGGATCATGATGAAACTAATTTCTTTCTATTTTCATTTTCTTTTTCTCTTTTCTTTTTCTCTTTTTCGGGGTGTATGTGTGTGAATGTCCTTTTAATATTGCTGTATTGGATAAATCAGTCAATTCAGTAGGGGAGTAAAAGGCATAATTCGTGTTTTATTTTGTTTGCTTCCTAGCATCTACACTAACAGCAGATTATAGCAGCCATCCAGATTCTATACATAGGTTGACTTCATGTCTCAGTCTGTAAGAAAAATTCTTGACTCGTAAAATGTAGTTTTGTTTACTTGTATTCTCACCTATATAAATATGACAGAATAGCTTTATTTAAGCAATTTATTGTTGTTCTGATATATCACTGTTGCTCAACAAAACTGGTAAGAGTTGTGCGAGGGCTTTGTGTGGCAGTTAGGCATCCAGTTGGAAGAGCCAGTCTATGTGGGAGTGTTGTAATGCTCATACTCATTAGTTACCTTTGCAATTCAATGAGTTCAGTTAGACTGAAAATAGGTCTGTCAAACAAAACATGAAACTGATGACTGACTGAGAAACAGTTTGTTTCCCAATGTAATATCACAATTCTCTGCTGCTTTCATAGGCCTAGGATGACAAAAGTAATCCAACAAAACCAGAATTATAGGTAGTGAACACAACTTTGAAAATTATATGAATGGAATAGATGGATTAAAATAAATCTTAAAACACGCAACAAACTACGGACCAGATCTTTTGCTTTCAGAATATGAGTCTTGGGATCTAGTGAACACTGCTTTTGATAACAGAGGGTGCTTTGAAGTTTAAATTTATTCAGGACTTATAGAAATGTGTGTCAAGAAATTGTACAGATGTTTCTGTACTAAGCAACACTGCTGTGGATGCTGTTTTTTCCATATCCAGATGGACGCCAGAAGAGTTGGAGGGCAAGACCTTAGTGTCAGTACCATACTATGAAATTGTCATGAGTCTCATAAAATCCATTTATTCCCACTAATCCTTCTTGCTTATTTTGAGAAGTCAGACTTTTTTTTTTTTTACTGAGAAAATAATTTTGAACAGACATTGTGGGAATATGTTTCTAAGTAAGGTCAGTTCTATTAGCTGGAGCAATTTAGCCCCAAAATAGGTATGAAGTCAGGTCTGTATAATTATTTATTTATTTATTTATGTAGAACAGTTACTGTTTCAGTGTTCTCAGTTGAATTTTCTTTCTTCTTTTATTTCAAATAATCTTTCCATTCTCAACACTTCTGGAAGCACAGGTGACTACAAGCAGCAAGCAACAAAAAATTCACAAGTTACTGACTAAACTGCCCCTTACCTCCTATTCATTGCAGCTCTACTACACAATCCTCTTGACTTGTCTGCCACAGCCTTCACATGAAAAGCACTGGAGGGCATTTGACCACTGTGAATTCTTGCAGTATGTCACAATTGCAGAAACATCTGTGCACATAAAGCATATTAAAAATTCACTGACAAGACCATAAATCATTGAAATGCTAAACCCTGAAATATCAGTTTTGCAGTCAGTCATTAAACAAAACTCATAATCTATGAAATTATACATTCCAGTCAGAAATGCAATATTTCACCTCACATATAAATCTAGATGCTCACTGTTGCTTTTCTTTTGCAAAACACAAAGCTCATCAACAAAGATATTTCTGTCATGGTAAATAAAGTAGCTCTATCCATCATTCTCTTGTCAGAAATATATGCATTCCTAGTTAAACCTTATTTTTCTTATACAGATTGTCAAGTCTAAGGGACACAGTCTATGTTTGTTCTGCTTATGATTCCCAAGCACATGACTAATAAGTTTGCACATGGATGGCATGCAAAATATTTCTACAGGAACAAGGTGAGGAGCTACATTTTTCAGAGTGACGCAGCAACTACTTTGAGCCTATACTCAAGGCCACATTAGCTCGCTATTCCTTACCCATCATTGATATCCTCTGGTCTACAGGGCAACTCTCCTAGTACACTCCTGGAGAAAACTTGGGTACAACCTCTGTTTCAGAAAATACTGAAGTCTGAACTTACTGGGTGATAGTCTTGCTACTTGGCTTTGCTGTCTTTGGGTATCTTTTCTGCCCTTGAATCACTGTCATATGAATGGCCAAAATGGAAGGCCTGGAGGAAGCCTTTCCATGAAAGGTATTTTGATGTTGCCTGCCACAGGAACAGGTCACATCAGTATCCCTATTTAAGTTGGATCACTCTTTATACTCAAGGGCAACAAGATTTCAAGGAACTAATGCTCTCTCTAATGCTTGTGAGATGGAAGTGAAACATGTCTATTCTGCTGCATATGATACATTACACATCACACTGTTTCTACTTAAAACAATCTGTGTATATTAATGTATCTATGTATTTTCATGAAGTGTATAATTATAAAACAAATACCTCGCTAAAGCTTTTTTCTAATGTATTGTCTACTTCAAGCCAAGTTAGCTACCCAGAGGTAGTAAGTCAGCCTGACTGTACCACACAAACTGGAAAATTACTAACTAATTTAATTAGTAAAGAACTGTAACTGCTTCTTGCTCTCAACTAAAACCTAACGAGTGAGACCATTTTAAATAGAAGCGAACTATTTGCATGTTTTTACTAATACGTCACTCTCTGTAAAAGAAGTTTCTGTTTTGGATTGGGTGCCAGGAGGTCTCCTTCTGAAACAAGAAATGTAGAAGAACACATTTGAGTAAGTCTTGCAGACTTGCCATCCTGACCTGGAAGTCTCATGTGATTTCACAGTGTAAGTTGGTTTAGTATTTGATTGAAGAGAAACTCATTTGAAGTCGTTGCAAGATTCAGGGCTGTAACATCAGGAGATGAACTTACAAGGGAGCTGGCTCAGCCTCCACCCATGCTTCTCAAGTATTGCTGTGAGGCCAGGGATAAAGTGTTACTGAGGTTTTCCTGGATTTCATAAAACTAAGCAATTACTTCTGCTACTGCAAGGATCTTGGGAGAAAAGTTGGTTTACATGTAGGCAATCTTCTCCTTTTCTTCATTCTGTTATAGTTTCCCTTTTCCCACTTCAGACAGGCTGAAAAACGTAATTTTACACAAACAGACTAAGGGGAAAAGAAAGTTTAAGACGTACGTCTTGCCTCCAGGGCAGAGAGCTTGGGCAGGGTAAGAGCTGAGATTCTCAACAAATGCAGTCAGCAAGTTTCAGATCCACTGAAACTTCTCACTACCAAAGCTATGTTAAGCTAGATATGTTCATCAAATTCCAATATGCACGATATAGTCTTCCTTGCTGTTTCCATCAAATAGAGTATTGTGCTGTCATGGACCCCTATACTATTGGGTGTATTTAATCTAGTATGTGGTAGTACTGAAGGAAGTGGGGGAAGAAAGTTTTGAATTTTTTTCAAACTTACAAATTCAGCCTTTTTGATGGGATATCCAAGTGTAGATACAGTTTGTGGGAATGAGGCATGTCTCCAGAAGGGAAATGTTGTGCTGTTTAGGAAGCAATCTTTCTGTTGCACTCATTGTGTAATGCCTCAAATTGTTCCCTCGGTATTAGGACAACTGATGCTGATAAATGCAATACACTAATAGATCAAATAAAGACTGGTGGAGAAGAAAATGCACCTTCCCAAATGTTTTCATCTTCATAAACTAAAAGAAAAATGATAGCATAAATTTAAGATAAATGAGATTGTACTAGTATTTGTAAGATTCAATGGAGAAAAATCTCCGTTTTTGTGTATTTTTTTAAAATCCTCATCTTCTCTGGTCATAATCCTGTTTACAGACCTGATTACTGCTGCACACTAATTCTAACCATACAGTCTTCGTGCTCTGGTTACTTAGTTTAACCTCAGATTGTAGATTTACACATGAAATAAACAGTGGCATACTTCTGAACCCCTTGCATGCTGTCATAGATTTTAATGTCCTGAATTAATAGGAGAGAGTTGGCTGACATGATAAAACATGAAAGTAAGTCACCTCCATGCATTCAGATTAGCCACATGTTTCCACAAGGCAGAAAAAATTACAGGTAACTGTCATGAAAGTGAACTGTGTCTTTGTTGATCCCTCAAGTAGGTTAAAAAATACAGAAAAAATTAATATACATGCCATTCATGGAGTGCTTTTCATCTTGAAGGATTTTATGATTATAAAGTGAAAAGACTCCTAGAAATAGGAGGGTGATCAAAGCCATTCAAGAGGGTATTCAGATAATACCCAAGTTCTAGTAAACCTTGATAACTGAGTCTACTTATCAGTCATCTTAATTATTCTTTGTTGTATGGGTGGTTCTTGTTTCGCAAACAATTTGAACATGGAGAGAAAAATTCAAAGGACCCACAGGATAGATCAGGTTTGAAGAGAACTCAGGAGGTCATACTGCCCAACTTCCCGCTGAAGCAGGGTCAGTTTTAAAATCCATTCAGACAGTCAGAGCTTTATTGTGGGGTCTTGAAAGCTTCCAAGGGCAGAAACTGCAGCAGCTCTCTGGGGCCCTCTTTCACTCCTTGACTGTCAATTCCATGTCCTGAATCTGTCAACTGATCTTACCCTCCCTGCTTTCCAGTGATGGAAAATTCGGGCTGAGTGATGTGATGAACCTTGTTCTGCTTTGTTTTGTAAGTAGGTTTATATACAATGCAGAATAAATGCATGAGCTTTCATTAATTAGAGTACTCCTTAGAGAACTGGGAAGTTCTTTGTTTACAAAAAGATAGATAAAAGCTAGAAATTTGTAGCTAGAGCCTTTGACGGCTGGCTAGAGTGTAGTGACAACTGGGTCTTGCCAGGGAGGTTTTTGGAGCATTCAAAAGATGTTGGGAAAGATCTCTCTTTCTTCGCTTTGTTTAAGGTAGTGGCTTTAGTGACCGATTGTCTGAACGTTAAATCTATATTCTACACAGCCTACTTTTCTCAGCAGTCTTTTTCAGATAGCACATTTTCTGCTCTTCCTCACTCTGGAACTTGCCACTGTCAGGCTGAGCACAACTTCAGTAGTCAGAGGTCTCTGTGAAAAAGCTGTGAAGTACGGTTATTGACAATATTGATGTTTTAATTGTTCTCATTAAGTTCTAAAGTCTTTGCTGCATTAAGATAGTGTGGAAAGCTCTGAGGCATTTATTTCAGACTTTTGAGACTTGACAAAAAATAACCTGCTAACACTGGTTTCCAAACTGAATGTTTCCTTCACAAGAGCAGTCACTTAAATATATATACCCTTTTATATGCATATACATGCACACACACACAAATATTTTTAAAAATATACAAACTTTTAGGGCTTCCTGAGTCATATCTCACCCCTTAAAGAAGCTGTGGTATTTGTTAAGAGTTGTTTGGAGGCAGTTTTGATTTTTTGCAAGTCATAGGTATTTGTTCTGTTTCACTTTAAGCAGCAGTTCTCAGCCTATTTCCAGGGTTCTTGTCTTCCTTAGTTGTACCACAAATGTTGCTTCTTTGAGGTTCGGCTGCAGCTATGGAGATTCCTTTATTTATGGTCATTAAAAGCATCATCAACAAAAAAGTAAATGCTGAATGTACTTTCACTGATTTTAACATGTAAGAGGCAGGTAGCCATACTTGGTTGTAGAGGCTCCCTCTATTGTTAGTAAGTACCTCCAAAAATAGCTTTCCTTTGTGTCTTTCTGTGCTTGTGCACACTCATGCACATATATCCGGAACTGTGTTTCTGTAGCAAAGTGCTGGGGAGTTCTAGGATATATATTTTTAAAGACATTTCATGAAAGCATGATTCTGCTGTTCAGTGCACCAGCATAAATTTGTTTTCCTAGGTCAAATTCATATAGTAAACAATTGTATGCAGCATATTGTAGTCAAAACACATAAAAAACATGAGCTGTGTAGCTGATTTCCCTGATATCACGGTACCAACAGCTTTGTCCATTTTGCAATGGACATAAACCAAATCCATATTTAGTGTGCATTACAGTGTTGTTTTTCCTTGGCTTGTGACTAACATCCACAGATAACATTTCCACTAAACACTCAGTTTATAAACTCTACATGATTTACAGATTATCAAGGTTCAAAAATAAAATGGGCAATACAGTGATGAAAATAATGCTGTGCTGGCAAAGATGGATTAGGTGACCTCAATAGGTCTGCTACATTTCTAACTACACTGATACTATGAATTATATATTTAAATCTAAGTAAATATATGAAAGAAGTAATTGAAGTTAATGTAATATTCCTGTAACAACTATCTTGTTATTGCTTTCACTGGAGCTTAGTAGAAAATTTTATTTATGTCATTTTGAAGTTGAAACTTTTGAAATCATTTCAGCTTGTTCTTTTGGAAGCCATTAACAGTGACACCCTGGAGAAGTCAGAGCATTTGGATGTCCTAGACATCATGTATTAGACATCAGTGCTGAAGTCTTTGTTACCACCTGGATAGGTAGACCTACAGGGATTCTAACATACATAGCTGTAAACTGAAGAATACATGCCAATTCATGCTGAAAGTTGGTGTTTGTGTCTCCTTTGTTATATGACAATGGAGGTTGCTCAGCCAGATTGATTGTTTGAGCAGCTATGTCCCACTGGCTTTGCCTTCACTTGGCCTGAGACCAGTGAGCCACCCTGTTTCTTCCATGGCCCAGACTGACTCCTGCAGTTTTCCTTACTCTGAAAGTGAAGCCTAAAAGCTGCTGCTTCTCAGCATGCATTCCCTAAGCTCTCCAATTTGGATTTCTCCTTTATGTTTTATGGTTGAACTCGAGGATCTTAAGGGTCTTTTCCAATGTAAATGTTTCTATGATTCTGTCTCAAGTGGTGAGGATAAAAACATGAATAATTTCTCAAGAGTCTGAAACCACATTAGATTTTACTTCATGTCATGCTGGAATTTCTGACTATTGCTAATGGCTTTATAGGCACAGTGGTATTTTCTACCCAAGCATGTACACAGAAGTCCTGTTTCTGTGACCTTAGCAGTTAACTCACATTTACAGTGCAACTATTAGATGAAGAGGTGATTGCTCATATATATCCTAAAACAACCCCCACTCATGCATGTTTTTAAGATGGGACTTTCTTCACTGACTTGCTATTTTGCAAGCTGAAAGGACTGGACTTGAAATTTTAAAATTAAAACCAAATTCCTGTGTTTTGAACAATAGTAATGCAATAGTCCATTGGGTGGACATTGCCTAGACAGCCCATGTTCAAAGTAAGTTCAGGCACCTGAATAATCCTATCAGCAGAACATTTAAATTATCCTATAATGCAATATAATTTATGACTTGCATAGATGCAGCAGGTGCTTTAAGTCCTCCAAATTCACTGGCCTTGAATATATGCAGGCTTACAATGACAAAAGGTGGCAAATAGTAAAATTTTAATTGCACCCACTGCACTTGTAATCATGTAAATTCTATTACTACTGGAAAAAAGTTCACACAACTTTGTTCTAAGCAGTAATGATTTATAATATCATCTCTCACTTATATTTTAATTATTTGTTGGTGTTATTTACAAGTATCCCAGTAAAATGTAATAGTGATTAAAACGGTATTAACTCATACTTATAGTATTTCAGTTGATACAGAGGAGCATACAGAATACTTTTGCTTGGATTTTGCCTTGTTAATAAATATATTTTAGACTATTTTAATTGATTGTCGAAACCATGTGACTTTGTAACCTTTTAAGCTTTACCTTAGAGATCATACAAAAAGACCAAGAAAGTTTCAGATACTATTGTCAATGTTCACTCGACTTCAGCATTGCCTCTTAGGGTTAATGTAAATAATAGGTTTTCATTTTTTTCAGCAAATTTCTGTTCATATGGAAGAAATACCATCCACAGTTGCTACAGTAAACAATAAGAGCCTTTTGCAAGCCATACCTGAAGATTACTGCAACTAAACAGTGTTAAAGTAAACCACACAAATGACCTTACATTTTATAAAAGCACAGAAGATATATCATCAGAAAAGTGAGAGATCTATCCCTTAGAGTTTACAGTTTGTGCATTTAATTAGAAAGAACATTAAAGTAAAATTGTTCCCTGCCTGTACTCCTGTGGCAGTCTGTATTCTGACCCGTGAAAAAAAATTGCTCTTTATTGTGAGTTACTTAGTGAAGTCAAAACAATTAAGATACACTTGTAATACTGATGTCTTAAGTATATTTTGAGTATATTATTGCTCATAACTGAAGAAAATAGTAACAGTAAACTCCACGCTAGCATAAGCTCAGTCTGTTTTTCTGGTCCGTGCACGAGCAAGAAATCTGGTGTTTCTAGGCTTGCTCAGCAAGCACAACTTCAATTTTTACTGCTGCAGTTAGGGCTGAGTACAGGAGTCCAAAATGGGGAGGTGATCCTCCCATTCTTTTATTAATTAGAAATGAGCTAAATGCTTTGTTTTTAAGTTTACTTAGAAAAAAAAAAAAAAAATGTGCTAGTTGCATTAAATGTGCAGCTTTAAAAGAAGCATGTAAAACTACCATATTTTAAATATGGTAGTTCAACCATAATATTTAAAGTGTTTTTGGCTATAGAAATACTACTTTTAGTAATTTTGAAGTATGTTTGCAAGAATATGGGTTTTATTTTTAAAATTATTTTCAATGTTGAAAATGCCACATTGAATGCCAGAGGCAATGAAAAGGATTTTACTAAAGAAGTACTAATAATAACTTCACTTCTACCTTAATTATATCTCCTTTTTGGAAAAAAAACCCCAACCCTCTCTTATCATCCTTGACTGCCCTTTAAATCAGGACACCGTTGACACTTTGTTTCCAATTAACAGTAAAAACCTTCTTTGATCCCTTGACTTTTTTATGAGATGAATTTATATTTTCTAGACTAACATGCATGACAACATAATTCTCCACACTCATTAATATTCAACTTCTTCGCTTTAATGAGGGAAATGAAGAGGAATGGAATGTCATCTGCTTATCTAAAGCAGCAAGGACTTTGCTAATATTCACAGACAAAAAAACCCTACATTTAAATAACATTAAAGCTGTGACACATTTGGCCAAAATCAGGTCATTCAAAGTTAAGCCTGACACTCAGAGCTGCATTAGATCTCTATGTGTGGTTTTGCAGCATAAAAAGTTGGAAAATCTGTGTTCCCACTCATTGATTTTCTTTAGTATGCTTTTTGAAATAGGATTTGTGGAAAGGCTGGTAGGTTTATTTGTATACAATAAAGAGCCTCTGGCATCTGCTGATTCCTGTGTGGTACACTTGTGTTTCCCAGACAGTGGCCAAACTTTAGTGACATCCTCAGAGGTTAAGAAAAGGCACAACACCACTGAATATCTCTATCGTAGAACTTTACGGAAAATTCACATTTTAGTTTTGTCTCCATTAAAGCACCCTTGATATTCATGTAATACCAATTTTAATAGGTGTTACTGCTATAATTGGATTCAAACCAAGTGTATATACATCTTGTATCTATTCTGCAGGGGTATGTAAGTTTTTGTTGGTAATTTTGCATCTAGTTTAAATGCTGGATAAGTTTTGTCAAAATTAAAGTAAAATTCCCTTTTGGAATACTTAAAAAGAACATACACTCTTTCCCCATTTCCTTTTTCTCACAATTATTAGGAGATTTTATAGTACAAGAATATTAACTTTCTATGATATGAGTTCTTAAAACTCTAACTCCTCAGAAGGCTGGGTGTCTAAAAATATCCCTTAGTTATCCCCTAAAATAGCTGCTTTGAATCTTTTTAAATGCTTGTACTAATAATTCAGTAATATTTTAATAAGAGTTCAAATAATGCATGTTACTTTAGCACTTCTAGAATTACTTTCTCTTTTGTGATGGCAACTTGGTCCTGTAAAATGTGAAAATTTTTTGCACTGACTATTATAGATCTTTATAAAGAAACTGAGTTCTATACCAGTAATACTTTTTAGTCCATGATGGGAACTCTTAGGTCAGTAGCATTACTGCTAAAATGGAAATACTGGATAAAACTGTCAGAAAAATTCTCCATTAGCTTGAAAACCTGAAAACAGATGCGACACCATTAGTATGCAGGTGGGGTTAAATGGAATACAGAAAGCTTGCAGTCAGCTAAGGATAAAATAAAATAATGTTGAGACATAGAATCATAGAATGATTAGAGTTGGAAGGGACCTTAAAGAACATCTGGTTGCAATATACCTGCCATAGGCAGGGACATCTCCCATTAGACCAGGTTGCTCAAAGCCCCAGCCAGCCTGGTTTTGAACACTTCCAGAGATTATGGCATCCACGGCTTCTCTGGGCAACCTGTGTTAGTGTCTCACCATGCCTCACAGTAAAGAATTTCTTCCTAATATCTAATGTAAATCTCCCCTCTTTCATTTTAAAATCATTACCCCTTGTCCTCTCCCTGCACTACCCTATGAAAAGTCTCCCTTCATCTTTCTTGTAGGCTCCCTTAAGGCAGTGGAGCCTTCTGGAGACTCTGCTGGAGTCTCCCCAGAGCCTTCTCTTCTCCAGGCTGAACAAGTCTGACTCTCTCAGCCTGTCTTCGTAAGAGAGGTGCTCTAGTCCTCTGATCGTCTTTGCAGTCCTTTCTCTGGACTTGCTCTAACAGGTCCTTGTCCTTCTTATGTTGGGGGCCCCAGAGCAGACCAGAAGGGCAGAATTACCTCTGTTGACCTGCTGGCCATACTTCTTATGATGCAGCCCAGGATACGCTTGGCTTTCTGGGCTGCAAACACAAATTGACTTCATGTTGAGCTTTTAATTCACCAACACAACCAAGTCCTCCTCAGGACTGCTCTCAATCCATTATCTGTCCAGCCTGTGTTTGTGCTTGGAATTGCCCCGACTCATGTGCAGGACCTTGTACTTGGCCTTGTTGAATTTCATGAGGCTCGCACATGCCCACATCTCAAGCCTGTCCAGTTCCTTCTGGATGGCATCCCTTCCCTCCAGATACCACACCACACAGTTTGGTGTCATCAGCAAACTTGCTGAGGGTGCACTCAATTCCACTGTCCATGTCACCAACAAAGATGTTAAACAGCACCGGTCCCAATACCAACCCTTGAGGACCACTTTTCACTTGGACATCAATCTATTAACTACTGCTCTTTTGGGTGTGGCCAATCAGTCAATTCAAATGTAGTTAAATTTAAAAAAAATAATTGAAAAGTTAAGTCATTATAGCGTGTCTGATATATTGTTGCATTGGACTTAAAATTAAGTTTCTTTAGCAAAACATTCTGTATTTGGACAGTGTATGGAAAAAGAAACTCTTTTCTTTCCTATACGTCCTTTCAGACTAGTCTGTTTTGCAGCATTTTTCCTGATATTGGATGCCCTTCATCTTATGATCCTGATATCATCAAAATATGAAGATTTCTAGGAAAAATATGCTGATTAAGAAGTGATAGTTGAATCATACTTTTTCAAATACTTTGACAAGTAGTGAATTAATTTACTGTTTTTCTACAACTGTTTCTATAGAGCTGAACTTTTAAATATTGTAATGTTGGAATCTTAAAAACAGTTGTGACTGAATCCTGCACCTTCTATAATGGCTGAGTCAGACAGAAGCATATTAGCCATTGAATTACACACTGGAGTGCAGTCTCTGAAATATCTTATGTTCTGCTGGATGGAGAGATGTGGCTTAGACTGGGAGAGAGGCTTAAAGCTCATGTTGCAGACACAGTTAAACATGGTGCAAACATGGTTTCTTTGTGCATGAGGACATCTTCATCTTGCTGCCATATTAGTGACTTCTCAGCTGGTTTCATGCTTTGTGTGGGATGCTGGGGTAGGCAAGAGTTGAGAAAGCACCATGAGAGAGAGCCTGGAGGTGTAGGTGGAGAGCTAGAAGTGGAGGAGATTCCACTGTATAAGTCCTGTGCTGAATTTTGTAAGTCATATGATTTTCATGTCTATCCATAGAGATTCATTTCTCTAAAATAATAAATAAAAACCAAGACAGCAAATGGTTTGTTAGTTGTACATCTCATACCTGTATGCGGGGTTTGCTCAAGACTGTCTTATGCCCCAAGATACTCTTCTACTGCACCCAGTGCATAGTAAAACAGAGCCTTAATTTGGGGTGGCTCACAAGCCAACTAGAGATAAAGCTATGCAATACATTGCTGCAAAACAACTATTCAGTACATTCATCCTTTTTAACTCAGGGTTGCAGTGTAATAATATCTTCTATACAGATGACAAATTCAGGTGGGGGGAGCAATATATATAACAAAATGATTTTAAAACAGGAGTTATCAAAATGCTGTGAATATAGGAACATCCATTCAGTAGAGGCAAAGGAATACAGAGCAGAATTCTTAAATAACAAAAAGAAATAAACTGAGTATAGTAATAAAAAGATATTCACTTCTCAATATTCATTGGTGCCGTATCAAGCTAAAAGACGTATTTATATTTATAGATTGAAGCATATTTCAGATGATACAGTAATCTTCAAAAAGTAAATTTCAGTACTGAGAAGTCTGTATTCATAGCACTGGAAGGCATCTTTTCTTGAAGAGCAGACATAGCATAGGTTGCAGCATTGCAGTTTTATCAACATTACCATGCCATGACCTTCAAGTGTCATTATTTAAAAAACGGGATAAAGTTTCACACTGTTCCCTTTTATATCCTTGCGTCTTTCTCAAAACTGCTAATGAAGCCTTCACTTAATAGTAGTTTATATGCTGTTAACGATGTGTATATCTCCATCAAAAGCATTGCCATGATACAACTGGGGTGGTCAGTTGGAGCAGCTGCAGCGAGAATTAAGTCTCTTGACTCTTGCTGAAGACCATTGACAAGAATCCCTAATTTTCTTTGCACAGTACAATATTAACTTTTTGTTTTATTGCTCAGTTTCTCTTCTACCATGCAGTATAAAAGGAATGTAAATGCCAGTCCATTTCAACGCTGGGAGGCAGTTTTTATGTACAGTACTGTTGTTATCTGAGCTGGTGGTGTGCCACAGCTAGAGGTAGCAGGAAGACACATTGTTTATGCCAGCTGCATGGCTTCAGTTGTACTTATGTCTGATGTCAGCATGGTGCTGCTTCTCTGTATTTGAAATGTCCTCTGGATAAAAATTTCCATCACAGCTGCCTTAACCAATTGACAGAACATTCTGTCTGAGGGTGCAGATGTGCGGCTCCCAGAGCAGAGATGGATAGCTTCTATCAGTGCTAGGAGAAAATGAGCCTGTCTCCCAACCATAAACTGAAAGATGTTCTCATGATCAGAGATGAGAATCAGCGTTCACCAGTTCTTAGGAAGAAGGGGGTTCCTTTTTTATACTGATTCCCTATTCTGATGTAGTCTACATACCTAAAGTCACACTACTTAGAGTATCATTCTACATGGAAATGAACTTATAATAGCTTATAATAGCTAGGATATCTTCTTTAGACAGCTATCAGAGAGTGAGGGCAGGAAATCTTGCAATAAGCAGATCAACGTCTGTAGAAAGTTAAAGAATAAAACAGCATATATTTTCAGATGCATAGCTGCCAGTATAAACCTTTCCTTGTCTGTTAAGCCTTTTCTTTTGTAAATCATATGAGATAAGAGAAACCCTTTGAAAATATGGAGTAAATGGTACTCAGACTAGCTGACAAAGCTGTTGTAGATCTTCGGTGGCAGTAGAATTGCAAGCAGCATGAACAATACATAGGTTAAATGTAGCAACTCTGGAGATGCTGCAAATCAGCAGTATTTTTCCAAGAGGAATGCAAACTGCAAGACAAAACTTTGTCCAGAAGCTAAAGGGAAACTGTGATGTGCAAGAATGTCACTTAAATAGTCATCATTGTTTTGGTGAGCTATACACTTATTGTGCACTGTTTATCAATCTAGGAGCACATGCAGGTCATTAAAAATGTGATGCTTCCTTACACAGTGATACTGCTTTCTGTGTGTATTTCAGTGACAAAAAGAATTCTCTTGCCATGTTTCTCCCAGTTAGGCCAACAAAACCTGAAAAGATTGAACAGGGTCTTACCCTGGATGTTGGATCAGAAATATAATTGCTGATTCTCGATGAATTATTTCCAATTGCAGTTAATTAACAGCTGAATAGTTATACAAAGGCCAGAATTCTAGACAACATGCAGAAACTCGGAGGATGAAAATCCAAGATATAAAAAAGTTTCTGTAATCTATTCTCAAAATTTAGGCCTTCATTTGGAGTTCTGCAGCCTCCTGCTGAAGTAAAAGACTTAGTACCTCTCACGTTAGTAACATAGAAACCCAGACCCCATTTTAAACTACTTCATTATTAAATATTTCCTTCTTAATAATGTTCCTTAAGGGTAGATTAAATTGGTGATATAATTTTAGAACAGTGAAATTATAAAAGAATAAATGATGTAATTTTCTTACTTGATGATCTTTGACTAGATTATGATGTTTTGAGAGCTTAATCTTTGGACCTCAAAATAAATTTGGGCCCTGAAGAACAGGCTTTTTTTTTCTTTTTTTTTAACAATATAGAATTGTAATCTGGAATCATCATGGCAAGATACAACATGCCACAGTGTTATTTAAGGAACCATTTTTCAGAGTGGCTTTATAAAAAATACAGTTCTTATTAATGTTCTGTGTCATGCATATTAACACACTTTTAACTTGAGAATGCTGTACTTCTAACAATGTATAAGGAAAAAATATTTTAATTTTTCTTTTTTATTCATTATTCTTACACATTATAAAGTGTAGTAGCTGTCACACTTGCAAGGGTCCTGTCTTACAAGGCTGGTGAAAGCTGGATGCTCATTCAGAATTGTGTCTGTAACGACTCTTCCATCACTGACCTTTAAGACAACTATTCTTAGTTGAATAGTTATTTTGCCATTCCTTTACAGATCCTCTTTTTAAAACACTTATTATAACTGTATTTTTTGCTAGTTATATTTTATCCTTTGTGGGTTCTAGCATTGACTGTGACTGGCCTTATTTCCTGTTATCTTTTTACAATATATCCTCATTTTTTTTAATTTATTGGAATTTTCATTTCTCAGATTGAGGAGAGGGGGGAGGGGAGAGTGTACAGGCCAAAGAAATTTTTGCTTGAATTTCATCTTTATTGTTATTCTGCTAATTAAGCTTTTCTGCATCTTTTCCCAACATTCTTTCATTAAAAATACGTATCATCAGCTGATTTTAAAGCTGCTCCTAAGATATTACTGATATGAAATGCAAATGAGGATTTTCTGTTTGCATTTTAAAATCTTAAAGTAGAGTTATCATACAAATACATTAATCATTTATTTAATCATAGAGTTTTTCTCCTTTCCCCAAATTCATCAGTTGGATTTTTTCTGTATAAAGCAGTTATGAATTACTTCTTTAGACTCACTGCTGAGGCTTGGGAAAAGACTATGTTCTGCCTGGGACTGAAGGAAGGTAACTCTAATCTTTTACCTTTCCCCAACACACTACATTTTGAACTGGTGTATTTTCCAATGTAATTTGGGGATTTTATCATTTTTATGGAACATTCCTTTCTTTTTTATCCTATCAGTGTAGAAAACAATTCTTTAGAGTTGAAGCATATGTGCCAATAATACATTTTATATTACAAATCACAGAAGACAGAATAACAGTTTGCGATGCTGCTGATTAAAGTCTGTAATACTAATATCACATCAGAGGAAAAATAGTTTTGAGTTTTCCCCTGTGTCCTAAAATGTATTTTAATCTTATACTTGAAATGTCAGACTTTGAAGTAGAGAAAAGCAATGAGTGATTTCTCTTAAGTATCTGGAAATTGTAATGCAAAAGCAGAACAGCAGAGAGGAAGGCTTACTAGAACCAGGGTTACTGTAATCGGTGGAATATCTGGCTCCAGATATTGTCTGGCATAAACATCCTAGGTAAACAATTTAAGATGAAGTTTTCATAGATCTACCTGCTCTCTATTGGCCCCTCACCTGTAAAGTGGGTTCATCAGTGCTTACTGATGTGTTGTTATCTAATTTGTAGGATCTAGACTAGTGGAATGAGAGGATATTGTTTTCTCACATTCAATCGAGTTATTCCATTGACTTTACAGAATTAGTATGATCACAATTCCAGTGTTTCATGCAAGTGGAATAATTTACACTGCAGTAATATATTCAGTGGTGGTTTGCAACAGCATTAAATAAAATGTTGCTTCCTTTAAATGAATTATCAAAAAGAACCTGAAAGAAAGGGCAAAAGAAAAGGGAAAAAATAAATAAAATGATACCTCATGGAAAGAGAAAGCTCTTGATGAAAAGAAAATAAATTTTTGATTCATGACAACTAGCTGAATAGAAAAATATACTAGAATAAGATGAATCAGAATACCCCAGGCAAAACAGCAAATCGTCCATCTCAAAGCATGTACTCCTTGAAGAAGAAAACTCTACCAAAATCAAGAAGGAAGATAAAGAGCTATAAGAATCAAAGCGTGAATTAAGTAAGTTAAAATTAACTTACAGAACAGAGATTCTAACTCACAAACAAGTACACTTGTCAAAGTGCTCAACAAATATGGCGTATTTTTAGTGGAAATGTGAATGCTTCAAGATGATATGTATACAGCTGAAAGATAAATTTGTGCCCATTCTGCGCCACAATATTACTGGACTTCCAAAGAGAAAAACTTACCTGGAAAACTGACTGGATGCAAAGGAAACTATATTTTTCTTTAGAATTAGCACACTGTAAAATACTGACAAACTGCAGAGGCACTTAGGGTTGTAATCATGTATCTAATTTCCGTTGTCTTCTACTTCCATTGCAGTCACATAAGTACATGATGCTAACACGTAAGCTCTTCAAGACCTTCAAGTATATATATTAAACTATTAATAAAGTACAAACCCCCCTGGTTTTTATTGCCATGCCATTTTAATATAATTACTTCCTAGCTCACCCTCTGTTGTTAATTCTAAATGAATGTTTTCAAATTACAAAGTGCATATTGTTGTTAGTATAACCTGTTCTTATTATACGCTAATACTGTGTGCTAATGAAGTGTTAAATATCCAGAGATGCCAACTCCTTTATCCAAGGGAATATGAACACTATGAAATAGATGTGATACAAGACTAAATTGAAAAACATCTATTGATCTGCGCTTGAATGCATTTTTAATATAAATTAAATATATCCTTCTAAATTAAGATATCTAAATAATCTAAAAGGCCAGATATTAGGCTTATGTAATATCTTGGCTTCTGTCTCTCTACATTAATTCCTGTAAACTCTAGCATCCAATCCTACGAAGTGTCGCATACTACATAGAAAAGGCTGCATGCTCTTGCTTTGTACCTTGATAATAATAGTGTTCATCACTTTGTAAGCTCTTGTCTTGAATAATCAGACTTATTGATATCAGTAGCCTTATTCAATATTTAAAACTGCAGTTTAGAAATGTACTCATTTTTCATGTGAAGAAAGGAATCTGATGAAAGTCTACAGGGCAGTGATGTGCCTCAGAAATCGTTCTACTGAAATGAATTACTTTTTTGACTGAGTAGCTTCAGAAGGCATTCACATCAATATGGTTTATAACATGTGGAAAGGAAAATTGACAAGAATTCTTTGGAAAATAGAAGCAGTACTTCCTCACTACTTCATAAACACTGAAATACACATTCTTTTATTTAAAGATGAGTGAAGGGGTTGATATGTTCCTTGCCATCCAGCCTTTTTAAAAGAATCAATCTTTCTGAAAACCACAGAGATGCAAGGGTATGAAAAGGAAAGGACATTGTTGAATTTGGAGTGTGCTGTCACAGAAACAGAGGAGCACATTAGGACAAGCCCTTCCACAGACTACTTTTAGTAGGTGTCCTTTCTCGGAGATTGCTTAACTCAGCCCATTTAATAACCTGTTCTTTACCTTTGCTTTTGAAAATGCATTGACATTTGCCCTTCTTATTTCTGGAAGCAGCCACACAAATCCAATAGACTGGGTCCAAGTATGGAAAACAGCACTGTCATAAAGCTTAATTTCAATAACAAGCTTCAGCAGCTCAGAAAATGCATACTCTTCATTCCCCTTAAAATGGAAAGAAGTATCATTTAGCCTTTAACAAGGAAAGTGGTAATGAGTTAAAGATTTAGTGCTTCTGTTTATAGGAGGCCTGTGTGAGATTATCAACTGGAGAAAAGCTTGGCTTTGTTTGATTGTTTTTCCCAGTCACATTTGAAAGAAAAATCTTAATCATTGAAGATAGATTACTGTCAATTACTTTTAAAAAGTCGATTGATCAAAAGAATCTGCCCAATAAATATTATATACATATCTTCATTACAGCTAAATATCAAATATGTTATTTTCTAAATTGGTAAAATGACCAATTATTACTTTTTTTTTTTTCTTCTGTTCTTTCCCACAGTAACATTAGAGCCTTCTCTCACTCTCATGAAGTACTTTTCATTAGCAGAGAATAATATACTTTGCAAAGGTCAGTGTTGTTCTAACAGATGAAAAAGTGAGGTCTGGAATACGGTCTAGTTGCCACACTGGGAGTAGAACCTAATTTGCAGAGACCTAACTTGGTGCTTATTTCCTAGGTTAGTAATTCCTAAACAACATAGGCAGCTTTTCTTATTTTTGCATTATTCCCACATCATCAGTTGGGAAGAAAGGAGTAGCTGTAGGGCAGTTCAGACTTTTTTTTTTTTTTTCTGTTTCCCCTTTACCAAGATTGATTCCAGCACAACTCACTGCAGTAATTCCCTTGATCCTTGCAGCTTGCATCCCAATACAGTTGTGGTCCTCCTGCTCTTTATCTTCATCAAGGGCTGAGGGAACAGGATTCCAGAAGAATGTCAGCAGCTAATCTTGCTCCCAAAAGGTTGAAAGGCATTACATTTAGTTTCAGTTGCTGAGAGGCTTGACTAGTAATCACTTTTACTAGTTTTGAGAATAAATAACTGTCTGTAATTCTTTATTCTCCATGATCACTGAGAGTTTTATGGAACAGAAGCTCATTGTGTGTTTGATAGGGTCATGTTTTAGGCCAGACAGGCCAATGATGGACGACAGGGTCTTCTCAAACATGGGTTGTTGAAGAAAGAGGGCTGACCCTTTGATTCCTCAACTTTTATACTGAGCATGGGGCAAATAGGATGGAATACCCTATTGGTTAGTTTTGGGCCACTTCTCCTATCCACTCCTCCCCTATGCTGTTCTGCTTCTGACCCTCCAATGGGGCAAATAACAAAGTTAGCTGACCTTGGTTGTTATATCAATAAGTATAAGCAAGAGCATCTCTGCATACCGTTCTTTGGTATTGACTATAAACACTCTGAGAAACAACATTTTTCTGCACAATATGCTCTTAATTTCAGTGTTAGAAGAGTTAGTTAACTTTCAGTTAGAAGAGGCTTAGCTAAGAAGTAAAATTACTAAACAGAAACTTTGTTCTGTTTTACTTCAAACCAGGACACTACCAAATGGATAATTATCTCTGATAAGGTCTTCAAAAATAATTTATTACTTTTTTTTTCAGCAACTTTTGTAAAATTATCAAATAATTGAGAATTGTGGCAGTTACAGCAATTCAAGATCTGTGAGAAAAGGAAAAAAATAAACTCCCAAAATGCAATCTTCAGCTGTAAAGACTTAATCAGATACATACTGTTTAGCTGTGTTGTACTGCAAAGCACAGTTTCAAGGAGTATTACTGCACTCTTCCATTTGTCTTTCAACTGGGCCTATATGTTATTATGATTTCTACTCATGACTCATAGCATTTCTACACTTTTCTACTTAGATTGACATACGTGATTCATTTTCACAACAGAAACTTGTCCTATGCATTTCCACAGACATTAGTCTCTTTAAAATAGTATATAGGCTTAAGGTTCCATCATCCCAAATTCTACAACTCAAAGCTATCAGATCTCCTTTACTTTATGGACATTCCATTTGTAGACCACAAAACGAGTAGTAATAATTCTACATTACAGGTTCCTATTGTGTATATATATATGTGTGCTTATCGGTTTGCAAATGGCTAAATTGCATATAATTCAGCCATTTATAAACAGACCTTTCAGCTAGTCATTAGTTTTTATATCAAACATTACGCTGAATTGTTTCAAACTGATTGTCCTCTTCCCATCCATTATACAAACAACATAAAGAAGCCTTAAAGGAGTATGAGGGAAATCTATGGTATTTCAGTTCTCATTCAAATGAGAAGGATTGTCTTTCTTATCCATTGCTCTATAGTGAAAATTAAAGTTCAGGATTTTGCAGTTAGGATTAATAACACAAACATTAAAATTTACCTCAATTCTAGCAAAAGTGTAAGTTTGGCCTACTCTCCCATATCTCCACCCATTATTTAGTCAGGTTTACATACTTAATACATTTTCCCAAAGGCAATTGCAGATTTATGTTATATTCTTCTTTCTTGGAGTACTGGCTGGTCTACAAAGTACTACTGATAAAAATTATATATCAAACAAATGAGATGCATGTCAGAAAGCTATAAATAATGAATTAAGTGCTAGTATACTCATAAATATTACAGAAAAGACCAATAGGTTCCAAGTATTTCCCTTATATTTTCTTACTTAAACCACAAGGGCATGATGCTGTTTAGGAGGCTGAATTATATATATCTGGATTTATAATTAGTCCAGCTATTAACCTTTTCTCCAGTTTCTCTCTTTGGTGATATACTGTACTATAAATTCCGTAAGAGATTACCTTGCAGAAAATATGGTTTTACATAAATGCGCCATGCATATTTTATCATCACTTTTAATTTATTTATTCTGGGTCTGATTCCTTACAGTCTCGTACTGATGCAGTCTTACCTGTGTGAGATGGATATGAACTAGACCAAAGCAGAATGTTCTGACCACTTAAAGCAAACATGCTTTGAATGGATACGCATTACATGGGTTCCATAGGGAAGGAACAGAACCTAAGTTTTGGAATAACACACATGGCAGAAACTACAGGCGGACCTATGGCACTAAATCACTGGATAACAAAATTAACAAATCTTATTCATCCCAAGCCGATTATTGCCCAACCAGATGTGTAGATTGGTATACCCTTACTTTGTTTTCTGTTCCTCATTTTGACTGGTATGAAAATTGGTGATGTTCAGCTTTGCAGGAAAAAAGTTACCTAGCCAGTTTAGACAAACCTCAGGCACTGAGGGGCATGTTTATATATATATATATTCCTCTGTGTGTGTGTGTGCAGGAATTTCTGCAGTTGACCAAGACTTCTACATCTAGATCTCTAAATGGGTTACTTTTAAAGAAGTTGCACCAGAACCTTCTGCACAGAGTGGATAACAGCCAGTAAATGGGTGCACATTAATGCTGCATTAGTATAGTAAAACTGCAGCACTTCACAAATGTGCCAGAACACAACCCAAACTGGACTGTTAAAATGGCTGCACACCTATTTTGCTGTCTACTCAAAAGTCAAAAAAAAAAAAAAAAAAAAAGATATTAGATTATCTAAGACTTCACAGAAACTTTCCGGAAAAAGCAAACACAACATTGTTATGCTGTGACAGTTTAAAATGTATCTGCAAACAAGAGTTTAAACTCAAGGCACCTGTTTTAAAGATATTTTAATCCATTACTCTGTTACTTCATATTTTTAACTTCTAGAACCGTGGGTTTCTGCCTATAGGGATTTCAAAAGTCAAAACTGACAGTACATATTTAACTATCATAACCACCCAGCAATTATGTTTAGCTTTTGCATTCTCATCTAACTAGCCTCGCAATCTAGGAAATTCTATGCATATTGGGATTTCTGTAGAAGTTAGCATTAATGAAATAGAGTTTTAAATTTCCCTAGGCTCAATCTAGGCATTAGGAATATAAATGTAAATTAGCAGAGAAGAACTAGCAGCCTTGAATACTAACACTTTCATCACCTTACTTTTAGTTAAAAATGTACTAAGGAATGGGGGAGCCAGTCTTCTGCCCTTCGCACCCCCAAACTAAATTAATAATTATCAGATTATTTCTGTAATTTTCTATACGCTAGAACACTGAAAGACTCAGACACTTTCCAATTACAGATTAATACTGTCTGTCTGACAAATAATAGCTGTCTAATTCTGTTTTATCTTGAAAACTGCCTCTAAAAAGATTCTCTTCTGCTTAAAAAACAATTATAGGACAATTGTGACCACAGTATTCTTCTTACTTTGCTTTTTTAATCCATTGCAAATCTTGCAAATTCTTTGATTTTTCCTGACATTCATATAACCCCCTGTAGTATATATTTTCATTGTGTGCTCTCTATGATTGTGAGTGTCCATACTCTTTGCTTTAGGAATCCTCTATCTCCACCACCACTGCAATTGTGTTCTGATAGCAAGCAAGTGAAAATATGGTAAATAGTAAGAATATTAACCTTGTACATATACTATTATTTGATTCAAACTATTGATATAGCTAATAGCAAAGTACCAATTCCAGTTATAAAAACTGAAATTTGTATACTTAAGGAACTGCTTTTGAACTTTTCACAGTGATTAAATGTTTGTTATTGTTATGACTATTTGTTAATTCTTTATCTACTCAGAAAGGCTGATCTCCTTCAATATACACTGATAGCAGTGACCCTAATTAGAAAACACTAATTCACTGGAAGGGTAATGATGATATAAACTCCACTTTTTGAAGCTCAAGTGAAGTGCAGAAATTTTTGTCTGCATTTTCTGTGGCTATTCAGGATTATTATTTCATTGGAAGAATAGGTTGAATTAATTGAAAGACTTTTTTTTTCTTTGTTTATTTTTTTTAATTGGTCAGAACAGTTTGTTATAAATATAGTGATTGTGAAGGTTTTATATGCAAGTATTTGTACTTTGTTTTCTTTTGGTGTACCAAAAAAAGTGATCATAGAATCATGAAATAATTTAAGGTGGAAGGGATCTCAAGAAATTTTTTGGTATAACCTCCATTTGGAGCCTGATCCTTTCAAGTTTGAATATCCCCAAAGACAGAGAACTCAGTCTCTCCAGGCAACCTGTTATAATATTTGACAACCCCTCAATGAAAACATTTCTCCTAGTTAGAATTTCTCATCTTCCAATTACGTCTGTTGCCTCTTCTTCTGTCTCATCTTTCTGAACTCAAGCCAGAAAGTCAATGCCTTTCTTGGACTGGGGAGCACACAGTCTTAGAAACACTGCAGAGAGGCACGGGATGAGTCTCCTCTACCTACTGGACACAGTCTGGCCTGCTGTTGTCCTTTGCTGTAGGGACACTTGAACTCTCGATCAATTTGTTCATCAGGATCCCCAGGTGCTTGCTACTTTCTCTGCCTTGTCTCTGGACTGTACAGGTGCATGACACTATTGCATCTGCATGCGAGGACTTTTTGTTATTCTTTTTTGAACGTCATAAAGCTCTAGTGAGCCTTAGTCAGTAAATGGATCACTCACCCCAACTTGGTATTATCCACAGACTTGCTGAGCATGCATTCTTACTTAATGTTCAGGTTGTTAATAAGATACTAAATGTTCTTCTGACACGAGTGTGCAATAAGATAAAGAATCTGACAGGTAACTACATGGATGAATGAGTGAATGTTGTGTGTTCCTGTTTTCCCAAAACAAACTGTATGACATCACAATATTTTAAAAGATAAAACCTGGCATTTCTTAATGAATCTTGAATAGATATGTATACACAGATTTTCCTGAATACTTGCAAGATAACTATGCAAAACATCAAAAACGTCTGTGCTTTGAATTGCAGTGTCTTAAGTTATTAGCTCAAAAAAAAAAAAAAAAAAAAAAAAAAATTACCTAGTTTCACTGTATATTATTGACCTGAAGATTTTGTGTCATGATAGGTTTTCATAACAAACATAAAACTGAAAGAAAAACGGACTTCCATTCTAAAATTTTCTATTTGCTCCAATGTAAGTAGTACTACAGGATGAAGATATCTAAGGCAATTTTCTGCAATGACTTTCAAAATTTTCCATAAATTCTCCAGAAATTTGCCCTTTTATAAATTGTGTCCTAAGTTTTGTTTGGCAGTGGGTTTTGTTTTTTTGGGTTTGGTTGGGTTTTTTTTTGCATTTTTTAAAGTCTCATATATTTTTAAGCACAGCATCCTTTATTATGTCCCTTATCAAAGTTCTGACAGTTTGGATCTCAGTTCTGAGGACAGTTGAGCGTCTTCCTATTAAGTGAATTTTGGGTGCACATCAAGTTGCTCATGAATGGTAGCAGATCGGTACCGCATGACTCTTGATTACCTTTGTTATAGGGCAATTAGGATACTAATTTAGGTCATAAATTTTATTGCAGTTTCTTATTAAACTGAAGGTGAACAAGAAAATTAAAGGCATCACAATTTTCAGTGAGATGCCTCTTAAAAATAATTTGGTTTAAAAGCATTTGACATCATTTAAAAGACATTTTTGCAAGCTTGCCTCCTAGGAAGCACTTGGGAGCCTAAGTAAAATTTGAATGTTTATGTTTTAAAGCACTTTTAATGCAAGAAATCTGTGTATAATTATCTCTAATTAGTCATTTCTTCCACTGAGATTTATACTAAGCATTTAGTTTTTCTCTTCTCTACAGTAGCTATATCCCAAGCTTCTTTAACAACTAGGACTGTCTGACAAGCTGATCTCTGGATGTGATTTCAAACTCCTCTGATTCCATTTTACCTGTTGCTTTAGGACATTTCTTAATGAGGCCAGAGTTACTTTCATGTCTAATTAAGCTGATGAGATTAAGATATTTAGGTCTTGTTTTTGTATATTTTCCTAAGGGAGAACTAAATACATGAGCAACTGAGATCAGCAAAAATACAAGAAAGAAGAAAAGCAGCAGGAACATAGGGGGGTATTATGTAAAAAAAGTGAACAGGGAAAGGGGGGAACAGGGAAAGGGAGAAACAGGTGGGGCAGATGATCCTTCATAAAGTATGTTCACTTTCAAATGCCTCAAAAAATATTGCACCACGCTGTGAGTCAGAATTTTTCCCTAACACAATAATTGTGCAACTATCAGATGAACCTGAAGAGAAATATCGAAGAAGGAACTTCATGACTTTATACATTATATTTTTTTAAAAAGATCCTTATTATGCAATAAATTACACTTTAGGCTAACCATGAGGTTGATGAAACAATGGATCCAAAATACTCTATGAAACATGTCTTTGGTTTTTATGTCCCTCATCTTCTTCAGTGTCAGTTTTCAATGCAATGTGAAGCTTTACTTTTATTTTATTTAGGAACGAAATGGTGCCTACTATTTGGAAGTTTAGTATCTTCAAAAGTGCTTTACCTTAGTTCCACTCTAATGGGCAAGCTGATAGACCTCTTTCAGCATGTATTCATATTCAGGAATAAACATTTCCATTGAATATTTTTCAACAATGGTTTTTAATAGTCATCTTTCTTAGTAAAAGGGTTTTTTTTTAAATTAACTAGTTTAGATGCACCTTTCTGCAGTACCAAAGGACTTTCATCTAAAGCAGGAAAGCATTTAAATGGATCTTTTCCCATCTCCAGCTCTTTTCACTTATCTGGAAGTATACTTATTTGTGTATTTCACGTGTTCATTTAATGTGACTTTTAAAAAAAATCTTTCTTAAGAACTGAAAAAAAATATGGAGACTCTTAAGGCTTCTTTTCCGTTTTCTTTCCTGACCTAGAATTTATTTTTATTTGGGTCTTGAAAGGAAGTTGGGAATACACCTCCAATACAGTCCTCTGTTTGGAATGTTATGGGGTCCAAACCAAAACAACGAAGAAAAAATTTCTCTGTGTCAATTGCAAACGGATTTTTTTTTTTCAGCTTATCAAAACAAAACCGAGTTTAATTTTAAGCAAAAATTTTTTATCTTAATGAATGTTATTTCTTATAACGAAGGAGAATGTAGTATTTGGTACACCGGCTACTCATCAGCTACCATCGCCCAAGTAAGGCTTACTGGGGAAGTGGAGCATCAGTACTGGTGACAGGAGCGTTAGCACCACCTTGTGTTCATGTGATAGGAAATAAGTAACACCCCTCTCCAGCCATTAAAACTGCAACGTTTTTCTATTCTGTCTACGGCTTATTAATGAGGGAGCCATATTTGTGGAAAAGTTGCGTATTTTTTTCGGCACCGTAACTTTAGAATAATGGAGCCATCCAGGTGGGAAATTACCAGGATACAAGGTTGCAGTTTTGGTCAGAGTGCTAGGCAGCAGTCACAGCGCACCAGCAGCCTAGCTACTGTCAGGTTTTTGGTAGGCATCTTGAAACGAGATAGTTTAGAGGTGAATTTTGGAAGAAGATTTGCAGTTTTTTGCAGGAGTTCCTTCAGAAAGTGAGAGATGACACTATAAAAACTATGAGAGTCATTTCTATGAAAAGATAAAAAGTGAGCAAAGGAGACAGGCATTATGCAACAATGGAAAGCCTTGAAAAGCGAGACAATACTATATGTTTCTATTATTTTTTCATAGCCTGTAAACACGGCACAAGGCAGACTTGCTTTCCCAGTCTTTTGTATGGTAGAAACTGTTTTGTAAACAAATCTATTTCTGGAACATGTTTCACCAAGATGAGTACCAAAATACATCAGGTTTCATTTCTTTTTCAAAAAAATTTCTTAGTGCTGTTCTTGCTGGGAGCTGGTAATAATATGGGAGGGCAATTCTGTACACGGTTTTCTATATCTACGTGTACTTAGCCTCGCTTCTTGAAATTCAGCTCTTCTCAGTGAGAGGAAAATAGAAGATAAATTTTCTCTACTTTCTAGACCCTTCTTTTGGCGGTGAAATTAGAAACTTCTGACTTGTGCTTCGTACTTCACTTTCTCCTTCCTAATCTTTTACAAACTTGAATATTCCCAGACTAAGGGCAAGGTTGTGCCTGCGTGTCACTTTCGTGGAATGCATCAATTTTCTGTTCAGTAGGAACATAAACTAGAAAAATATATGATGACATAACATAACTTTGAAAAAATTATCCTGACTCTCCTTTACATTTCAGTTTGCATAACAATCTGTGCCTTGTCAAAGCAAATACATATTGGCTACATCTAGACTTCTGTTGTTATATTTTGATCATGTTCTACACTCATCTCTCATACGCACCTACTCTAGACAGATGTCAGGTATCATTTTAACAAATGACAACATTCCAAAACCACTATGCACAACTCTGAATGATGAATCGGTCTCATTAGATTCATCAGGTATAAATAACTGGATTTAAAAAAAAAATAACCTTTTGGAGTACATTTGGGATCCCATGATATAAACAAGAACAACTTCCTCAACAGCATCCTTTTGGACTTTGACAATGTCTCAAATGTCCTTATGAGTTTTTTTGCCTGTTACATGAGGGGCAGGGCAACATTATTACTGCTACTCAGTCCCTTCTGTCACTTTCTGGCAGACAGCTGGGATCTCAATGCCCTTCATATTTGGGTAATTTCCTACCAGTATTAAGGGACTTACTATAAAAAGTTCATCTCCTTTTTGAAATAGTTTTCTCTTAGTCTGTTGAAAAGACCAAAGTGAACAAGTTAACCCTTGCCTTGCATTTCAAACAATGCTAGAGAGCGTAGTCTGTGTTGGCTGATTTCTCACCTCTGTGTTTTGAAACCTGTTAACTGTATGGAGTAATTTCCATAAATGGCACACAAACCAACCACTTCAATTATTTAGGGAGTCTTACAGTTGCCCAGCAGTCTTGTAAACTAGGAATATTTCCCACAATTGCAGAGCCATTTTTGAGGATTTTGTCTGATCCAAAGAGTAAGAGGCAAAAAGAGAAAGTTTCAGCATCATTCTTGGAAGCACAGGCTGACAAAACTCCAGTGTGTGTGGTGATATCCTACCTGAGGTGGGTTGAGAAGATCCAACTCAGCAGTGAGACCAGCAGCTGTGTCTCAGGTCTCACCAGGGATTGTTGCAAAACAGGCAGTGATCTCTGTTCCCACAGAAGGCATGAGGATAATTTAAAAACATTGCTTCAGCATAACTAAGTTACCAGTCAAAGGCAAGACAGCAGCTTGCTCGGGAAGTTTGAGCTAGCCAAAAGACGTCAAGCAAGTCCTTGGTACCAGTACTGCATTGACTAATATTGCAACTGTGCGCTATAGATACTATCCTTTGCTTCTTCAGAGACTCTTTAGTCCAGGGAGCTGCAATACTGTATAAACCTGCATGTGTTTTCACTCAAGAAATTCCCATTTAGCATCAGCCTATCTAGCAATATTTTACCTGTAGCTTCCTTCTATGCCAGCTTAGCATATTTGGTTGAGAAATCTGAGGGTCAGAATTCTTTTTTGCTTAATGTGCTTACAGTATTTGGTACACTTAGGTCTGATGTGCTTAGGGGCTCTTGTTGCCAGTTGTAAAAATCTTTGCTCTGGTTCTTGGAAAAATCTGCATCTGTTCCTTCTACTGCAGTAGTTCCTCTAAAAGGAACGCTGTCGTTATCAAGTGGGTCTTGTCTCGCATTGGAATCTGCTCCTAATTGTGTCGAGTATGAATATAACATACCTGAAGTTTCACACCTTCCAATGTATCTTTCTCATCCTGCATAGCACTCCAAGCAAACCTTTTGTTTTCTCTAACCACAACTCAAGCATCCTATGGGTATGTAAAATTACCATACATACCAGATACTCTGCTAGATATCTGCCAACTATTTTCCACTACTGAGTTTATTAACCTTACCTCATTTATCCCAGCAGTGGCTGAAGAGACAAAGGTAGGATTTCCATCTCCACTGGTTATCTTTTTATGTCTTCCTTCGGTAAGGCTACTATTCTTTTATGACTACTATATATTAATGTCTACGATAGGCGATTCCATAGTATTCTAAGCAGAAGCATTAATAATAATGCATGATCTTTCTAATCTGCTAATAGCAGGGCAATATTTACTTGACTACAACACTATCTTAAAACCTGAAATCATGACTGGTTGGCTATCTTGGTTTATGTTTCTGTGATTAACACATCAACTTCATTCTACATCTTTTCCTTTTTTGTTTTGAACTATTTTCATGTTCAACCCGTGCTATCTGATTTTTGATTAATGAAAAGCAAATGTTAAGGTCTGTCCAGAGAGAGAAGAAACCAAAACAACTGTGTCTCCTGGGAAGGAACATTTACTCTTTACTCCAGGCTTAGAATAGTTCATGACTGATCTATACTGCTGAAGAATTATTCTACCTACCAGAACTAAGTCACAGATATTTGAGACAAGCTTTTGGGAGCAGACTGTTCTGACTTAAAATAATTGATTTTTAGATTCAGTTCATGGTGAAGTTAGTTTAATGGCTTGAAGATTCATGAGAAATGGCTTTGGTTTGTTACTTCTGGCCTTCCTAAGTAACGTATAGCCAGTAGTTCAAGACTTTCTTTCTGCTGTATAAGATCCAAAAAAAAAAGATATAATGGATTTCCTAAAGGACTCTATATTTACTTTGGGGTTTTTACAGCTGTGCTTTCCTTAGGGAGAGGCAGATTTAGATTTTTGGTGCATTCCTGAAAGGAAAGTTCACTCTGAAGAATTACACCAAGGTCTTAATCTTAAATTTGCATCTTTAGAAATCTGTAGTATAGAAGAAAATAACTAAGGTCTAGAAAGGAAGACACAAAGTAAGTACTTTGCTATTCACATAAGCAGCAATTTTGAGGGTAGATTTGAAAACTTCACCACCTTTCTGGTTCCTCATCATTCTGCTCATCTTCCCATCCTTTTTTTTTTATCAAAAAGGCTGGCTTTGAAATTATTAAAACCTCAGAACTTTTTTCAAAATCACATTGCAGTCTACATAAACTGGGGAGACACATTTCCATTGTTTTGTATTTATACCGATACTAATATACGCATTTTGGAAAAGTTGTATTTTGGGACAGTTCTTTCATCACCTTTGCAATGCTTTTTAGTGAGAATTTTTTTTTTCCTTTGCTCCCTACAAACTGATCTCATTGGCAGGGAATAATTTTGAATATCTCAGCCCTACCTGTCTGAAGAACCAAGAAAAAATTACTCAGGTTTCTCACAGGCATCTGAATTTTATTCTGGATAGAATAAGCTCAGGGCAGGTTCATCTCAGAGAGCAAACGTTAAAAATGACAGGGAAGTTATGCAGTAGCAGCAGTATATTAGAATCACAGATGGCCTTACCTATTCTTTTTTCATTTATGCTCTGCAAGACATTATATAGGCAAAACCGTAATTTCTCTTAAGAGCCAGTTCTTAAAATGTTTTCATTTCTTCAAGATGCGCCTCTACTCAAATACTTAGGTAAACAGCATAAACTAACTGCCCAAATGAAGTGTATCCTGGGGCATGGTACAAAGAGAACTACTACTTTAGGTGGTCTATGCAGAAATTCACAAAGAAATAACAGGAATTGTGAATTACTCGTTTTTTTCCCCAGTGTGCTCCTACTGGTGAATGCACAGGGGAAGTAATGTAAATAACCACCGTGATTTTAAGGCAGGGATAGATATACATATGCAGCCTGCATATAAGCTGAAACAAGGATGGAGACAGACTGATGAGCACCTCTTCCACGCCCTGGGACTCTTCAGCATAGTATGATCTTTACAAATAACTGCAGATGCAGATTTAGCCATTACAAAAATGGCAGATTGTAATCACACTCACGCCTTTGCATGTCCTCTTGAAGATACACAGCAAATAAATTATGAAATTGTACGAGATCATCACCAGAAGATGGAAGTTCCCCCCCACCAAGACCCGGGACTGTTAATGGAAGTGGCCATAGGAGATCCCCACGTTAGCAAGGAGAGGGGTGGAAGCACCACCTATAAATCAAGACCTGTTTCCTAAGCCTTGATTCCACTATCAGTCTTACTTCCTCGGCAAGGTAAATCACGCGGAACACCTCCCTCTAAGTAATTTCCAAGGAGGACGGCCGGTGGGTTTCCCTTTCCCCCGACGCGGAGAAGGCGCCCAGGGCCCGTCGCCGCGGGGCCGGGGCAGCTCCTCTCCCGCAGACGGGGGCAGCCGCCTCACCTCCCCGGCTACTGCTCGGCCAAAAGCTCTCCGGCCAACGGTGGGGGTCTCCACCGCCCTCCCTGTGCTCCCTCCAGCGGAGCCGAGGGTCTACCCTGCCCGCTTCTCCCCGAGCTTCCCCCCTGGCAGCCCGCGGCTCTGGCCGGTGCGAGGCGACTTCAGGCGCGGCGGCCGGTAACGCGCCTGCGCAGATCTCCCGGGCATGCTCATTAACAGCAAAGGAGCCGAAAAGGGGAAAAAAAAAAAAAAAAAAAAAAAAAAAAAAAAAAAAAAAAAAAAAAAACCACCCTGAGAGCGAGCGGCGCCGCTGCCACTACACCCACCGGAGAGGAGCGGTACCGGCAGCAGCAGCGGGGCTACGCTGAGCGCGGCGCCGCTTCTCTTTGCGCCTGGGCTTCTCGCCGCCTGACGCGCCTCTGCTGTGAGCTGCGGGTCCAGCGGCGGCAGCCGGAGCCGGGGCCGTCCCCTCAGTGGGGCGGAGGGGCTGGGGCAGGCTGCGGGGGAGCCGCCAGGCGCCGGCGATGTGGATTTATACCGGCCCGCGCCGCAGCCGCCGGGGAGCGGGGCGCGGGCACCGCACCTAGAGGCGATGGGAGAAGCCGTCGGCGGGGCTGAGCCAGGGCGCTGCTGAAAGTTCAGCCGGTGGCCGCGCTTGGTAAGTTTGCCGGGGTGGCGGGAGCGGCGCCGCGGGCGCCCGAACTTCGCCTCTCGCCTGGGGGCGGCGGCCGCACCGGGGCAGCCAAGGGAGCCCCCAGCCCGGGCACTGCCCCGCCGGAGCGGGAGCCGCCGGGTGTTGAGGGCTTTTTTTTTGGTGGATGCCGCTGGGTGTGGACGTGCGGCTGCGTGTGTGCCGTGAGGCGGGGGAGCCCTACGGGCGGAAGGTGCCTGCAGACGCGGTGTGCGGGCACCGCGCGGGCTGGCTGTGCCGCTGCGGGAACCCGCTGCCGTCGCCCAGCAGCGGTGCCGTGCAGGTAACGGCGACACGGGGCTGAGGCAGCCGCCCCACAGGGCTGAGGCGTCCGCCCGTCTCACGCCTATAGGGGGTCTCCTTCGCCCGCGGTTGCGGGGAGCGGACGCGGGTGAGGCAGGGCGGCGCGGGGTTCCTGCCCGCCCGGGCGGGGATGCTGTTGCCCCGGGAGGCAGCGGCTCTCCGTGCGTTGCTGCCGCCGCTGAGGCGGGGTGGCGGCGTGCGCGGCTTTCCGCGGGGTGCGGCGGAGGGGAAAGGCGGGGCGCGCTGACGGGGGCCGCCCCCGCGGGGCGCTGGGCTCCGGCTCCGCGCTTGGCGTTGCGGGAGCGCCGGGGTCCTTCAAGTGAAAAGCCGCATCCCCGCTGCGCGCAGGGGTGAGGTGGCCCGGTCGGGGGCAGCGGCTCCGCGTTCGCTCCCCGCTGGGGAAGGGGCTGCCCTGCTTCTGTCCGGTTCTCAGGCGTAATCTGATAAACGCGTATTTAGGACATTCTCCTCCTGCTGCCTATGAGATCTGTTCGTCTCTAGTTTTTGGCAAGGCGCGCATACACTCGTTATACTGCTCTGCTGCTTTCAACTGTTTGTTGTTTGGTTTTTGTTTTTTTGGTTTTTTTTTGTTTTTTTTTACCTAAATGTCTTATAGCTGTAGCCCGTGAAGGGCGCTTTAGGCTTGGTTGATGACTGCTTAGCCTGGCTATTGAGATGATTGTGGTAGGCAGAGAGGTGGCTGCTTCTTGAGTATTAACTGTATGATCTGAGTGTGCTACCTGTCAACACGCTTACCTTAGTAGACGTGGGGTTTACATCTTCTCAGATGAAAGGCAAGAACTTCTCCCACCGCCCCTCCCTTCTTGGGCTAAATGGATGCTACCTTTTCAGACTGTAACTATCTTAACGATAGTCTTTCATTGATTGTGTTCATAATATCCAAAGGTTGTAGATACCCATCTTGATTGCGCTTCTGTGATAATTAACAAGTCAGATCCACTGTACTGTGGAAATAAATACCAGCTGTCCGTGTGGTGGGGCAAGCATCTCAAACATATACTGTATCTCCAAATGTTTTTCCAGTAACAAAAACCCACGGTTCCTGGTGCCAGTGCTTTTGCTGCTAATTGTGAAGTGTAATGTGGAGTGATTTGATATTTGAAGCATGGAGTTCCTGGTGTTGTAGAGAACAATTTGTGAATCATAAACGGCAAGATAAACTGTTGTAGGGAAAGAGCTATCCATCAGAAGGTGAGACCCAGCCCAATAGTTTTCCTTCTTTCCTGTCCACAGTTTCTTTTCAAAGCTTATTTTATGCATGATTTGTAATGCTGTGGGCTAATTTCAAAATACTTCTTGATGAAACATAGGGTTGTTAATAAACTAATTGTTGTTTTCCCTATAGATATATTATATCGATAACATATAATCATTGGAAGTTGTTAATACATTTTAAACGTGACTGCATTTTGAGGGTTTTGGCTTGTTTCAGGAAAAAATCTTTTAACAGCTTGGGGATTTAGGAACCTCTGTGGGTGTTGACTTGTTTTGTTTTGTTTTGTTTTTTTTTTTTTTAGATCAAAGTTTTGTTTCAAAGAACGATTAGAAGCTTTCTAAATAAAACATTCCCGATGGGTTTTGTTCTATGAATGTCTGTGAATGTCTGATCTGTAAGAAGAAACAAGAAAACTACATTTCAAATACTTAAGTGAAAATCTCTTCTTTTGAAAAGTGCCTTCCATTTGCTAAATTTTAAATATTTAAATGACACACAAATAAAAAATAGAAATTTCTTATTAAAAGCAACTCAGGAATATGGGAATGTAAAGTGCTACTCAACACCTCAAGTAGTCAGATGTGGAAGCAAATGAACATATTGTATTGATGGCTTATGTATAAAAAGGCATTTGAAATGTGTTCAGAGTTCTGGAAAAGCAGTTGTGTGAAAAAAAGATGTAGCAAAGGAAATCTATTATTACTTATTTGGTGTCACATTGTAATTTAAAATAATAGGTTTTAAAAGTGAAGAAGTGACATGGTTACTCACACATGAGCCCGTAGTCACGTGCATATGGAGATACGCAGTTTTTTGCTCTGTAGTAATGGTTTAGGAAAGGTAAGTGTATACTTCCTTTTTTTTTTTTTCATTGAGGTAGGAAATTCTGAGAATTGGCATTGATGTTAATTGGAGCAGGCAGGACATTATCTCAATGTGATTCATGAGGTCTAAATGGTATGAATTTAATTTTTAAATGGTCTTAATCTGAAAAATGTAAGAAGAATAATGCTGCTTAATATATCATTATCTCAGGGCTTTGATTATGGAAAAACAGTCCTCTCCATTTGGTCAGGAATATTTTTTGTTTCCATTTTACAGATTGGAGAGCAGTGGGCCCTTTCTTTGCTTCAGTCACAATGACTGGCAATATCTCACAGTGACTGTATCGGGACTAGAGTTTAAAATGTTTTGAAGACCAAATCTTAAATTGGTGGTGGCGCTGTGTCTGAAATGCAGGAGTTTCTGATTTCTTATCTGCTACTTGCTCATCTAGATTTCTCTGTTGATTACGTTTCACAGTTTCAGCACAACTGAGTTAACGTCCAACACTGAGTAACTGTAAAAAGCATCAAGTCAAAGAGAGTTCAGTTGTGCTGGCTGCTTCTTCATAATATGTGGCGTTCCACCTAGGTGTTACTATGTTGTCAATCCTCTGACAATATATTTAGGACCAAATAAAACTGAAAGTACACAGTGGATTTGGTGGTGTTCTGTCTTAAACAGAGTCTCAGAGGCCTTAAGAACAGGGAATGACTGTCTTTTTTGACTTATATTCATATTTTTAATGTATGTCTTTCTATAAGTAGGTTTTTCTAATGAGAACCTGTCTTTTTCTAAAACTTCTTTCAGTAAAATACTGAGGATACCTAAAAAGCTCAACTCTATGAAAGCTAACTAAATAGCTGGTGGACTAATCTATACTGAGAAAACAAGTCAGTTTCTTTCCTGCTGCGTTTATTGCTTTAACAAAATATTTATGCTCTGAAAGCTGATTAAAAGATACTTAGGTGACTTTTTTTTTTTTAATACCATTTTTCTGCTACAAATTTGAATTTAGATATAATAGATATAATATTATATATATATAAAATATATAACTATATACTATATATTTTACGCTATATTGTGGCTGTTTTTGAAAACACATGTTCCTTTGTTTTTGCTTTATTGTAGTAAAACATTTTATTTTAATTTCTCTATTTAAAAGAACAAAAATCATATATATTTGTTATTAATTTCTTTGGCTGAAGCTATTGTGTGAGGCTATTATTGTATTTTTTTTCTACTTTTTAGTACAGAATTCTTATTTCTGAGTTTTAGAAAACAAGTAGCATAAGATTGGAAGGAAAGAGATTGCTTTTGATTAAATGTGTTGTCTGTAAGTACATTGAAATTAAAATTACTGTATTGAATTGGGTTTAGCACTGGCTTGTTGCTTTGGAAGCTTTCACTCAGTGCTGCTTATTTTCTGTAGCCTTAATGAGCAATTACTGCACTCTTCCAGTTCAGAGCCTCTTTTAAGTAGACAGTACTGCTTGTTCCAAATTATAGATGTATTTTTCTGGTTTGCCTGTAGGCTGTTGGCATTTTTGGTGTTTTGATTTGTTTGTTTTCCTGAATGCAAACAGATGTTTGCTAAGGGTCATGAGGAGTCCATAAACTCTTTTCTTTTTTATTTTTTTTGGCAAGGCATTGGGGTTTTAGGTATAAAGTTCTGCTTTTATGCAGTGTGGGTGTCTTACCTGTACATCTCCATATGGACTTCAGTTGTATGTAACATTTTTGACATATCTTAAATAATTCATGTTTCTGTTATTGAAATGTGGTGGTTTAGACCTAAAAGGGATTGTAATCAAATCATCCCTTCTGTAACTGTTTGAGGACTGTAGGTAGATTTGGAATACTATTTTGGATGATGTTTTCATGCAGTTGCTCCTGCATTGTTTTTTACTTTAAGGGATAATTGGTTTATGCATAATTTTGTTCATAGACTGCTGAATGATGTTGGAGTGGCGAAGGAATGTGCTTCATATCAAGGCAACTTTTACAGAAACGTCTACTAAAAGAGAGGTCCCTTGGGACTTACGTGGTCATTAATGAAGTATTGGTGGCAGTGTGTATGTGCGTAGTATATTTGTCTAATCTACCAAAGAGTTTTGTGTTGGGTAATATTAAATACAGAAACTTAGTGAGAATAGAGCCATTTAGGGCCAAAGATTCTTAGATAGCGTATATGCATGTGACCTCCTTGACTTTGCTTTGAGTAGTGTATGACAAAAGAGGGTAGCAGCTAGCAGCAGTGGGGAGTGTGATGGGGCTCTCATGTGCTGGTTGGAGGAGTGAGACTTTCTTACTCCATTTTTGTGGAGTGAGAAAGATAAGCAACACAGCTTCCTTGAGTCTGAAACAACACAAATACCTTTTTTAAAAGGAAGCAAGTAAATTACTTTTCTCATAACTCATGTTTCTGTTCAAGATGTTTTCTTTTTCTGCTAGTCTGATACGTGATACAATTTTTCTGATTTAGTTGTGTGGCCTGTTTTGTTTCCAAGTTTGTTTCTTACACAAGACAGTAGCCAGGTACTAGACTAGGAACACGTTACTGGGAAATACATTAATGCAGAAGAGGCATTGCTTGTTGTGGGCTTCCTGATGGTCTGGATGAAAGCCTTCCAGCTTGTTCCTATTAGCTATCCTTAGCAGGAATAAGTTTTATTCCTCATATACAAATTTCCTCTTTCAAATTCTGTCTTCCACACCTGTACCACTAACCATAGAGCCTTTCCCACCTTGGAGGCCATACTGTTTTCCTGCAGACAGGTACTTCTGGTGCCCCTTTATCATCAAATTATTTCTTGCTCTAAACTACTTTTGTGTTTTCCTGGCATCATTATCTGCCCCATTCACCAGTTTTGTCTGTTCCTTTTCCTGTTTCTCTTACTCCCACTTTTGCACAGTTCTTAGCCCTTCCTGCTCACAACATTTGAGAGTCACACTCACAGGTCGCATTCTTTCATATGCTTTATAAACCATAAAAAACAAATACCCCTCACCTTCTATATACCCAGGTTATAGATGCACCTATGAACTGACTTTAATTTCTTTTCATTTTCCACGGTTTCTTCCCCAGCTCTTTCCTCAGAGCTCCTGATTCATCCAAAATTTTGTCTGCTTTTCTGCAGAGCTCTGTATCATCATGTTGAGCCCTTCTGTTTTGTGAAGTCCAGCGAATGAAATCCACACAGTTCTGCTTTCAGCTGCTTTTTCACAACTTTGATCTTACTCATCACCAGCCTCCCCTTATACTCTGTCCCAGAGGTAAGCTTTTCTCCACCATCTCCCTTATTGCATTTTTTATGTAGCAGGTTCTCTAACATTAGGCCAGTGTTGAATTGAGAACTCTATGGTTTTGAGGACTTTAGTCTTTGTTTCCTTTCCCTCTTCTTTTTATTAGCAGTTTGGCTGCTACAAGAAAATTCTTTCTCACCTCAAATAATTCTCTGATGTAGAGTCCACACTATGCCCTCAGCTACTAATGTAGCATTTAAAGGCATGTCTTCATACAAACTTCAGCAGCAAAAATATATTATTAACGGGTTTTCAGTGACAAAGGTCTGTTTGTAGGCATAGGGACTGGTATTGTTTCTTCTTCATTCTTTTCATCGTAACATAGGTAGGTAGATACAAAAGAAAAACCTTTTAGTCAGAGTTTGCACCTGGATCTTTCCGAACTTAGGAGAAGATGGATTTTTACAGCATATAGGCTAGCTTCTTTTATCAGTGAAGATGTCCTATTTGTTTTGCAAAAAATAGAATTTTGGTCATTGAAGGTTTTAGGTTAATACATGGGAACTGTCTTTTTACAGGATATTTGCAAAACTTACTCTGTGTATTGTTGTAATAGATGCCTCTTGCGTTTGTCCAAATGATTTGTTGTCTGCAAATGGCACTGTTCCTTATCTGCTCAATACATTTTCATGCATGTTTGCTAGAACAGGAGAGCTATTACAATGTAATTATAGCATTATGATGTTTGGAGGTTTATGAACCCATTAGTTGTGTGGTGGATTTCCATAAATTTCATACATATCAATAAATTAGAGTCACCACGGAGTAAATGTCTTAAAAGAGTGGAAGAGTAAATTTTAGTAGTAAGCAACTTTTTTGGTTGATGTACTGGAAAGAAGATGTAAACAGGAACATATTCAACTATAATGTAATTGTTCAACCTTTTAGTGTTTCATTAAATACTTTAAATAAAGTAATGTTGTCCTGAGAAATAGTATGTTAAATTGACTGCTTAGATTAACAGATTTGTTAAGTCTAGAAAGCACAGTACTTTGCTTATGTTCGGCAGCTTTAGCAATCACCATAAAATATAGCAATTGTTTTAATTTCAACAGACTAAGTTATCAGTTGATAAGTAGTCAGTAGTAAGAAGAAATTGTATTTGAATGTTGTTCATATTCATTTCATAATATTTCTGTAGATTACGAGTTATAAAATTGAATTTTGGCATCACGGAGCATATATGAGCTGTATTGAACTGCTCTAAGCAATTTATACTAAGCTTTCTAGAGTAGCAGCTAGAGCCAATGAGAAATTGGTTTATATGTTGATTTTACCTTTCCCAAATACAAACCTGTAAAGTACATGAGAAATTACCATAAATTACTGTACTGCTATTTTGAGACTTCATTTAGATAACATATCAACGTGGTTAGTGCTGTTAGCAATACAGTTGTGTTGTTTTTTTTTGCTTGGAATTTTTATTTTTTTTACCAATAGTAAGCATGGGAGCTTCAGGGGTTTTGGATTTATGGGGTTTTGGTTTTTTATTGTTTTGTTTTATAATAATGAGTGCTAGAAATGAAGTAAGTAAGTGCACTTAGCTCCAGATCAGAGAAAAATAGCTGTCCACTCTATATAGTGAAACTAGGGAAAGCTGCCTCATTTTCTCTCTTTCTTTCTTTGGTTTTGTATTGTATGCTTCGTTATTGATGTCTTCTCTATAAAATGCAAATATGGTCAGTCTTTAAAGACCTTATGGAGAGAAATGGGTGGGTTTGACATCCTATGCCCAGTGCCATCTCCTGTAACCGAGGTCAGAGCCAAAACCAGGAATAATGTAAAGTTTATTTCATGAGAAATTAAGAAGAAATTCTGACTGAGAAACACTAGATTGAGTGATGTAAACCACAAAAATTCTAAAGCATTTTTTTAGGTTTCTCTTAGCCCCTTTCTGAAGAAGAAACACTGTTTTGATATGAACAAAGAATCAAACAAATTGTCACAATCTGTCAAAATGTATGGGTGTTTTTATCAATGCCAAACAGCATTATTTCATGATGCAGCTCTTCAGCTAAAAGATGCCCATCTCAGACTCCCAACCCTATTTTGTGATAGTACACAATGCAGCTTTGAAATGAAAATGTTTTATTCTTAGTACAAAATGTATTTACTGCCTTTGTATGTATGTACGTGAGCTGTTACCACATCTAATGTGTGGTAACCAGTGTGTGGTAAACTAATGCAGCTGTAGCAAGCTATAGCTTGTAAATCAGCAGCACAACAGACATCTTCAAGTAAACACGTCTAAGCTTCTCAGGGCCTAACTGACTGAAGCCAATCACAGAAGACTTAGGAAGTGGATATATTATAATTATTATAATCCTAAAACTGTTATTAAAAGAGTTAGTTATCACTGAAATTGTTGATCATTACAGTAAAAAAAAGTGCTTCTGTATGTGATACCATATATTTTTGCTGTGCAACTGAATTGTCGAGAGTGAGTTCTGTTTCTTTTCTTTTAAGTCTAATTTTTTATTTTGAAATATTGCCCTTGAAATAATGAAAAATTGAAAACAGTTTGTTTTCATTAGTACCAAGTAGATTTTAATATACTTTTGCTTTTTCTCTAAAAACCTGGTCCTGATCCCACTGTTTAGAGTTACAGGATTTTTCTGCCTCTGAAATTTGTGAAAATAGGATAAGTCAGACTGTAGCCTAGCAAAGATTGGTGCAAGCAATTTTACATATAGTAGTTGCTGTTCTGTGTAGCTTCTTTACTGTTTTGAAATGGTTCTTTTACTGTTTTAAAGGCTGATCAACCAGCTACCAGCATATCAACCTTCCTGATAATTCTGCCAGACCAGCGCTATTCTGTTGAGAGCTTTTATATCTGCACAGTTTTTCAGTGATTCTCACCAGGAGCTCTGTCTTCATTTTACTAGGTATATACTTATTCTGAAAGGCTGTGCATCTTGCTGAAGCGTAAGTGGCATATTCAAAGTTTATTAAAATCAGTTACAGCTTCCCCCCTTTCAACTTCCTTCTTATCGTTTCTTGGCCAAGGATGCAGCTCAGTAATATTTGGCTGAGCTTTTACATACACATGGAATTATTCTGTAGTGCAGTTGTAGCATGTTCTCGTAATGATGATGGAATTGTCAGTGGTGTCTGTCTTTGTCAAAATGAATACCCAACATCTTACTATTGTTGCATCTTACTATTGCATGTTGCATCTTACTATTGTTCCGCTTTCTGTAAGTAAAGCAATTAGCTAAAAAAGAAATGTAAATGTGCAAAGCCTAAGTTAGTCTCCAGGAATTAAGTGAGAGAGAAACTATTTTAAATGGAACTTCCACTGAAAAGAAAGTAAGATTTTGATGCTGCTTAAGTAAAAAGGAGAAACTGGTTATATTCTTATCTTGGCATATTGGATGAGTCTTGAGGATCTCCTATTGCATTTCCTGGTGAGGCGAGCATGCTTAAATTAAAACATTTCAATACTCACTCATCTTTGCCTCTAGTTGAAACTACATGAATATTAATTCCTTTTAAAAAAAAATTAATCTTTACTGGAAGGCTGAGAAAAGAGCTCATGTGGATAAAACTAATGTCTGCTATTGCCACCTAACTTTAGAAAAGCTGTATTTTTTTAAATTGTTGGTATTTAAGTGGTTTTCTGTTTCTTTAAAGGTATTTGCTTACAAGCCCTCATCCATCTTAAAATTTGGTATAATATAATGTGGAAATCTTTGTACATAGATTATAGCTGCAGTTAGCTTTATGTAACACAGCAATGTCACTAGTATTTACACTTGACAGGAGATGTATTTAGATGCTTCTCAGCTTTCTGAATAGCTTGTAGGTGTTACCTGTTCAGTTAATTCACTATATTAAATGCCATTGGTTTTACCTTAATGTACCTTTAATAAATTTAAAAACCTGTTTGAGCAACAAAAAAAATGATCAGAAATGTAACTTCAGTGGAAATTGAAATATTAATGTCAGAGATACAGGGTTAATTGAATGTCAGGAAAAAATACCATCCAGAGGATGAAAATGTAACTCCTTTATTTGTAACTTCTATGTTGAGAGTAATTTCAAGGTGTGTTAAAAGCTGAAATGAGTCCTAAAATGTTGGGGAAAGTGCATCCAAAATAATGTTTGTAACTTAATAGTAATAATAATAGTAATAATAGTTTGTAACTTAGCTGTTGGTGTAACATTTGAGCAGAAACTCTAAAACACTTTCTTACATATTAATGAAATGAGGCATCCATTTAATCTCCATAAAAAAGTCCTTAAGGGCAAAAAAGACAAATGACTTTGTGAAGTGTGTTAGAATATGCAAGGAGATGAAACATTTCTCATCTTCCCATTGCTGAATAGTCTTTATTTACTTACATGGGGCAGGTTTTGATACTCCTTTCCCTTGTTTTCTTGAGCCAGGGATGTTTGAATATGTCTGCACTTTTCCACAGAATGGGCACATTAGTTGAGTACTGTTGATTTAAATCTATCTGGATGCTGATTGTGTCTAACAAAATCATAGAATGGTTAGAGTTGGAAGGGACCTTGAAGATCATGGGGTTCCAACCCCCCTGCCTTGGCCAGGGACAACTCCCACTAGAGCAGGTTGCTCAAAGCCCCATCTAGCCTGGCCTTGAACACTTCCAGGGATGGGGCAGCGACAGCTTCTCTGGGCAGCTTGTGCCAGTGTTTCACCACGCTCACAGTACAGAAGTTCTTCCTAATATATAATCTAAATCTGTACTATTTCAGTTTAAAAGCATTACCTATCATGCTATCGCTGTGCTCCCTGTTAAAGAGTCCCTCCCCATCTCTCCTTTAGGCCTCCTTTAGGTATTGGGAGTTGCTATAAGGTGTCCCTGGAGCTTCCCAAGGCTGAAGAACCCCAGCTCTCTCAGCCTGTTTTTCATAGGAGAGGTGCTCCCAGTATGAGGTGTCAGCATGTAACTGGTATTTTCAAAGCTTTTCTGAGAAAGCTCCAGTTAAACTGAAAAAGAGGAAGCTATTCTCCTTCCATGCTGCCAGAAGCGCTAAAGCTTTTTTTGTTCTGTGGCTTGATCTTGATGCTTCTATGTTGAACTGAACTTGTTTCCATTTTCTCCTGAACTGAAGGAAGATCAGAAATTAACATGATAGTTACTTAGATTCATCAGCTGGGAATGAGGATAGGATTTATTTTGGAGAACAGAGATGTAGAAGACTTAGTTAGGTATTGAGAACAGAGAATACTTTATTTACATGTTGGATTTCTTGAGCTCAGTTGACTGGGCATTAATTGGAGCAGTTTCTGGAGTCCCATTATATATTAGCCATGCAACCCTTCATGCTTTCAGACATCTAACTCTACCTAGAAATTCCAGGTATATGGAAATTTAGTGGTACTGGTCATCTTCTTGTATAGATATATCTGCACATGCTGTTACACTAAACTTACACTACATGCACAAATTAATAAAAATAATAAAGGTCCAAGAAATTTAATAAAAAGTTATTTTTGTGACGAATAATACAACATAGATGTCTATATTGCTGATTTAAAAATTTTTCTTAAGTTTTCAGTGTCCAGAAGGTTTCACAGACACAAGATTGTATTGTGTTTTATCATTACTACCATGCCATAAATCATCAAGCCAATACAGATAGGGCTCTTGAAGTGTTAATCATTCCAGTCCCATTCTTAATGAGTAACTGCTGACATTTAAGTACACATCACGTTGGAGGCTAAATGTACTGTCTCTATTGTTATCAGATGGAGACAAGTTAAGTTCTCAAGTTTAAAAGAAATTACTCAAGGTCAAATACAGGAATGATACAAGAGAAATGTGTATTGCCCGCTCCTCCTCACCCGTGCTTTTGTTTGTAGGTAAGTAAAGGACATTACATCTTTCTAGTGTGGACCTATTCCTAAAAAACAAACAAACAAAAGTTGTGAGGAAGGGTTTGCGAACTTCTGCAAGCATCATAACAGTTGCTGTCAATGTGCAAGGTATTTACAGGATAAGCTAATATGTGAGGATGATGACCAAGAATAAAGCTGTGATTGTTGGCCAGAGATGCCTAGCACCTTTATTAGAGCTTAAAAATTTTGATTTTGGCTCCGAGGCTGGTGTCACCACCACAACTGTGGATTCTTTGACAGTGGGTTGGCCTATACAGCACTGGACCTGTTCACAGGGAATGGATGATGCCTTTCTCAAAAGGCGAAGACAGTTCTAGCCCAGAAGATTGCCGGGTTGATTCACAGATCTTTAAACTAGATGTGAAGGGGGAGAGGAGTGACAACATCAGGCCTATCCCTAAGTCTCTGGAGGCAAAAGGAACCCGGGAACCGCAAACACAACACCGCATATGTAGGCCACCTGAAGAGCAACATGAAGGAAATGGAGCCATTCCAGCTAAGAAGTCAGCCCTGTTGGGCACGCAGCTGAAGTGCCTTTACAGAAATGCACGCAGCATGGGGAACAAGCAAGAGGAGTTACAGGTGTACGCACTCCTCCAGAGTTATGATCTAATTTGCATTACTGAGATGTGGTGGGATGGCTCTTATGACTGCAGTGTTGGAATAGAGGGCTACAGACTCTTCAGGAAAGACAGGCAGGGCAGGTAGGGAGGGGGTGTTGCCCTCCATGTCAAAGAACAGCTGGAGCGTGTGGAGCTCCACCTGGGAACAGAAGAAGACCTGATGGAGAGCTTATGGGTTAGGATTAAAGGGAGCACAGG
>VZRU01012593.1:68487-121875 GCA_013398155.1 Pedionomus torquatus | reverse complement strand
TTTTTTTTTTTTTTTACCAGTACAAGGGAGCAGGGAATCTCACAAATATTTTGTCTCTTTAGACCCATTTCTCACTGAGAATGGTGAGAATGAGTGTTGGCCACCACATGTGCAACACAGTACCATGAGAAACAGTGCTCACTTTTTACAATGTTAAGAGATTTGGCAAGACTTTGAAGAAAAGTGTGACGTGCATTACGTGACTGATTGGCATAAGTGAAAGCTTCCCTGTGTTCTTATTAGTCCCCAGTCTCCTTTGTTCAAATAAGTCTTCACTCAGTGTCGTGGTTTCAGCCAAATTTACCAAAACCTGAGTGACAGATGTCCCCCCCTCCCCCCTTTTGGTCAGAGAGGAGAGGAAGGAGTTAAAGAGATTCAAGAGTTTAGAGCAAACTAAACTACTTTAATGAAAATATAAGTAATATAATAAAAAGGAAATTTAGGAAAAAGGGAGTATACAATATATACAAAACCGTATCAAGCTCCCAGGATGACGACCACGTCACCAGCAGGCTTCAGGAAAAGTCCCAAACTGGACTCGGTGATCGACAGGAGTCGGATTCCAGATCTGTAGTCACGAACGCTCGAATCAGGATCAAAGGCAGACGAACAGGCAGAGTCCTCCTTGGATGTCAGCCATAGAAGAAGGGGCGAAAAAGGGGCGAGAAGGGGCAAAAAGGGAGTTGACCTGTTGATCCTTCAGCTTTTANGGTTCGTTTTACCTCAAACCAGGACACTCAGCAATACGGAGACCTGACTTTATGCCATGATGTGAGCACTTAAAAGAGACTGTACTTGTTCCTCAGTGTAGGAGTGTAGAACATCCTATGTGCTTTAATCAAGTGCCAGGGCAAAAAAAGAGATTGGGTTAGGCTTTCTATTTATTTATTTTTAAATTTTTGTTTTTCTGATTCTTTTCTAATGTACTATTTCTTGGGATGTGTCATATATGTTTATTGTAAGTCCATTTGGGAAATTGGCCCAAATTCAGTTTGCTAGTATTACAGGTAGAGCAGAAAGTTGTCTGAATATGCAAAGAAAATGAAGTTTAATTATACGTGCTTTTATGGCTTTTGGAAATTTAGCTTTTGGAAACAGACTATCTTTGCTCCAAAAATAGTGTCTGGAAACAATTTACTCTTTTCTTTCCATCAGTAACTGCTTAACAACTGACTGGAAATGAAAATTTGAGTTTTTATTAATGTGTGTTCAAATTCCAAATGTCTGTGTTGCGATCAAGTGCATATCCATCTTTCCCTTCACTAAAATAAAAATAATTTTAAAGATATCATTGTAAATGGTAGCTGTGTATGAAAATGATTTTTCAGATAAATAATTGTTTGAGTTGCATCACATGATAAGAAATCTCTAATTTTCTCAAAATTCATGCTTCAGAGAATTTCTGAGAGTGAATCATGAGGGTTAGGAATCTTTTGATGCAACACCTCTTGATGTTGGACTAGATGCTTCCAGTTCAACAGTATTGTTCAGTTGGGTTTGGTCTAAAAAGCATGTCATTAAAGCTAACTATTCTTTATCATTTTCTAAAAGTTTCTCATTCAAATAGCAAAAACAACATTATATGAATAAAATAATTGTCAAGAAATTATCGACAAATAAATGAATGGTTTAAAATACATAAAGGTTGAAAAATAGTACTAATTCTATTTATTAGCCAATGAGAAAAAATAATAACCATCATTATAATCATATCATCAGCTAAAATCTTTCTTAATCCATACCTATAATAAAGTAGTAGATAAGAAATAACAAATAAATAAAAAAGCGCAGACATCAATTTAGGGAAACTAGAGATACATGTTCCAGAAGCTTTTACTAGAACAGACCTCCACTGCAACAAGATATTTTTTTTTCTGTAATTAAATTCCTCTTCCAATCTGGTTGGTGTTTTGAACTGCTATTTAAAAGACTAGTTTCCAGGGAAACAAGATCTATGTGGGACCAAGAGACTCTGACTGACAAACTGAAGTGTGGTTGTAGTCAGAAAAAGTGACTCTAGAAATAATGACATTGTGGGCTTCCATATTTTTCTTTCTCTGGGACTTCCAGATCAAGTTGGCTCAGCTGACAAGTCAGTCAATGATTTTCTAGCTGCCAGAGTTTTAACTCGGTGTGTGAACTGAAAATCAAGCTGCTGTATTTCTTCATGTTGCGTTGCTCGTGATAGCAGCCATCAAACCCAAGATGGTGTTATTACTTACGATGCATAATGTGAAATCCAGCTCGGTTTCCCCATTTTTTTTAAACAGGGAAATAATACTTGCTTGTTTGTAGGCTTTATATAGTTTAGACCAGTCTCCGTTTATCTTCCTTAATTTACACTGAGCTTTGATTAGAATAATGTATTGTTTTCATCCTCTGGGACTATAACTTTATAAAAGGTTCAGACTTAGACCAGGTCAAGAATGTAACATCTGTAGCTAGTTTTAAATAGTTTTTCCACCATTTTTTGCTTTTTCACTCCTTTTCCCCACTTTCCTGTTATAAAGACAAAGGGTGACTAGAAATGGAGCAGGCAATAAAGTGTGGAGAGCAGGAATCTGCTGAAAACCTGTGCAGGTTATTGACTAGAAAGTAAGGAAATGTTGCCAAAGTAAGGAAATGTTGCCAGAGAATAAGTACTGCAAGGAGCCGGTTTAGTAAGACAGAAAGAAAATTGCTTAGAAAGGGTTTAGGGATGAAATTTGTTACAAATCCAGAGGAGGGCCATCTTCTCACAGGTTAGCAGAGTGGCATGTGGCGTGGGTTCAAAGACTGAAAGAGAATAATTGGTATGCTAGGATATAAGCGGCTCCTCCTAACACCTAATGGTGTTACTGCTGCAATATGCAATAAGTGACTACTTTCCAGAACTGCATTAAAGTCACCTGGTCCAGGTGGCAACCAGGAGGATGGATCTACCCACAGGCTGCTTCCCTCAAGTCTGAAACCCTGGGCTTGGAGGCAGTGCTTGTGGTTGGGAAGGACAAACGCTTCTGCAGCAAATGTAAAGTGCTTGGAGCAGAGCTTATGTGGAAAAAATGGATGGTGTTAGAGGAATGTTTCTGCTATGTGTGTGCAAGTTTAGGAGTTCACATGTGAAACTCATTTTTTTTCAGAGAGAACTGTTGGTAGTGTTTCAAAATGGGATAAACTTCAGAAGTGGGACCGTTACTCAATAAGTCTGGTTTATTTGTTCATGTGCTCTCTCACAATTTTCCCTCCAGGTGAACTGTTTCTGCAGGACAGCAATTTATTTTGATTGTTTTTATTTTGTTTGTATTTCAAATTATCTTACTATTTTTTTTTTTTTTTTATGAAAAGAAAGATTTAGGCCATGTACTTTATATTTGGGCTTTAAGGGCATGAGATTTAGAAAGGTCAGGTGGGAGCTTGTTCTTCTGTCTTGGATCAGTTGAAAACTTATTGAAAATGCATTGTCCCCTGAACAGGTGAACGTCACCTTGATGGTTAAAGAATGGGCAGAGTTGTTTCTGCATGACCTTTGCTGTAGAGCTCAACCGGGTATTTTATCCATACTGACCCCTACCTAAGAAGTGTACTGGACCCGAGGATCCAAGATAATGGATTTATATTAAACTAGTCTTGATTTTCTACAGAAACAAATGAAAGATGTGCTGGGAGGCTTACCCTCCTTATTGCAAGTGGATGAAATGTAGCTTTGTGCACTAGCTGAGGACTCTCCCTTCTCATGCCAGGTGGGAACGGTTCATACTGTTCACTGAATGCCCGTGCAGTAACAATTGTCTTCTGGAAAATATGATTTTAACATGAGCACTCTTTTTCATGCTTCAGTCAGTTGAAACTTAATTGTACTTAACCATTTCAAGCCACAAAGCATATTTTAAAATCAAATTCAATAGGCTTTCTTTGTTCCATTGAAACCAATAGTGTCACACTAATAATAGCAGTATAATAGCAATAACCATTGTCTGACACTTTGTATTTTAAATTTCTTTACATAAGTATATTGTTATTGCAAAACAGTCCTTTCTGCAGATGAGTGTTGCACTAAAATTTCCTCTAATTATTACTTTTGACATCAGTACTTTATTGAATTAGCTGTTTCTAATTTAATTATACTGGCTTCATTGATTAGGTCACCTTTTAAACAAATTCATATCAGTATGAAATTGCTGGTGTTACTGAACTGGATTGTGATAATACTGTTTTCACGAAAATAATTTTTTTGTTTTTTGGCTTACATTCGAGAAAGCTGAATTAACATTAATTTACTGATGGTGTAGAAATTTGTTATTACTAGTAGTAATAACAGTATATGTTTAAGCCCCCAAGCAGTCCTAGTGGGCTTGGATGAAAATAATTAGTCACAGTTGTTTTAGGATTAGGTTTAAAATCCTAAACTTGGCACAACAAATTGTGACCAGAAATAAGCAAACCTAAATGTAGAAGGACAGCTTCAATGATAGAACTGTAGTGAAAAAAAGAAATTATAACTGTTATAAGACTATGTTGGTATTTCAGATTTTTTATAAACATCTTTGCAGTCCTATTTCTAGTTGAGTCTTAATAGGATTGTATGGAGGATATTGACAACTGCCGTATTAACAAAAGCAATACTAACCTACTACTATTACTAGTTCTACTAGATGTTTAAGTGTTTCTTTTTCTTTTTTTTTTTTTTTTCATTGTATCGGCAGGGCTTTGGTGCAAATGAAATCTTGGCTTTTATTAATATCAGTTTGTTAGCTTGCATGAGCTTGCATAATCCATAAATACCTTCATATTTTACTAGTTTTCTTTAAACAATTTTCATTGTAATATTCATATAATCTGTGTTTTTAAACATAAATAAATACACATATAAGCGCATTCATGTATGTGGTGCATACGGAATATCAGTTTTCATAGTGCAGAAGTCAAGAAAGCACTGGCTTTCAGCCTAGCTGCCTAATTTATCAGTCAGATAAATTTGAAAAAAATATTTTTGCATAAGTAAGCCATGAAAGATTGCCAAGCCAATGAAGAAGAGACTCACATTAGTGAGTTTCTTCTCCATGTTTTTCTTCAACCCAGAAGGCTTCTTTAAACACTGTATTTATATTTATATTGTTTCTGTATATTTATGTCGTATAAGATCTTCTCTATCACATGTAATGTTCCTTAGGTGCATGTTCAGTACATATGCAAAATGCCAACCTGTGGCTGGACTTCAGAGTTTTGAGTCCTCATCCTGTAGGCTTTCTTCCACTGCTTGCTACATTTATTCATCCACTAGGAGAGCCTGAGCAAGGCCTATCTGTGCTTTAAGATTCAGTCAAATCAATATCATGACACCTGGAGCGTTCACTCCGGTACCAGCGTTCCCATGGATGAGTGCTTTTGTGAAAGCAAACATAATGCTCGTTCTAGGTCACTGGACATGCAGCAAACAAATCTGATCCAGGCTGGGTTTTCTGGACATGTTGTTCATCCCCATGAGAGACATGGAATAATCTGGTTGCATTATATTGACCTTCAGTCAAAGAGGGAAAGTGCTTACTCTCATTTATCTCAAACTATACTTAGCTTGACAGAAATTTTCATATGTACCAATGTTTAATTGTTGATGCTACTAAAAGAATACCTTTGGACTGATGGACACATGACTTCCCGCTTGGTCTTTGGTATATCCAGTGAGCTTGGAAAACACTTGTTTCTTATGCAGCCATTCTCCATGCTGTCAGAGAGATGAATCTGAGATGATAGAATTAGGAGCTTAGTATTTCTTGTGCTTAGCCTGAAAAAAGAGATGTTGGGAAAATATCAATGTATTTTGCAGGAAACTTTGATGTTTCATAAACAATAACAACCAAGGCTTTGAAAAATGTCTCTTCTGAATTCACGGGAAAGTTTGAAGAGGGACAGAAATTTCTTCTAAGGGAAAAAAATAAAAATGTAAAAACAGCATTTAATTTACATTGACACAAATCATTTGATAATTCAACCATAATAATAGCCTACAGTCTGCTGTTAGGTTATGTTATGCCAAATAATATTTAGAGGAATAAAACCTTTTAAGTAAACAGTTTTATTATCTCAATCTCTTTGTTATGCTTCTTCCTTTGTTGGTGAAGGTTATACTGAAACTGACTAGAAAGTATTTTTCTTTCAGTCAGCAGCTGCTGAGGTTTAAGGAAAAAAATTCATTTTGGAGGCTCTGTGTAAATGTGTTTCCAAAAACATGATCCTTTTTGTGGGACATCTAAAGATATTATATACTATGAATTAGAACAGAACAAATTCACAATGTCAAAATCTCATGTAGACCAAAAGTTCTCAATGTCAATCAGCTCTGTTCAGTATGTATATTCTGACTTTTGCAGCCAAAAAGCCTTTATCTCAATCCCAAGTCCTCATGTGAACAGGCTGCTTGTCATCAGTGTCAGGCAGCAAACAAGGTAAGGGACAGGTGTGATCAGGTACTTAAAAACCACAATAGTGACATCTGCAGAGAGTTCAGAATGTAAAAATCCCATTCTGGGATTAAAAAGTATAAACTTCACATTGTATGTAACTAGGGGACTTCCAACTTACAGTTTCTGCTTTATATACAGTCTCTGTTCTTCATGATAACAAGGAGACTGGTCTGCCTGGAAAGACAGAAAATGCACCTGAAACAGCTTCCAACGTCATTGCCTGAATGTGGAGGTTACATTAAGAAATGGTCGTGGCTCAGCAGCAGAGCCTGGAGCAAAATGGACCATACAGAGCCTGAGATATTTTATTTTCTCCCCCTAGCCTTACTCTGAGGAAGAAAAAATGTTTTAGTAAAAGGTAGAAAAAGGAAAAAAAAAAACAACCCACCCAAACACATAATTTATCGGAAAGCCTGGTAAAATAATTGGTATTGAAAATTAAAATAGCATAATAAAGTCCTTTGGACAAGCACAGGAGATCAGAACCACCAACCCCACTTAAAACTATCAACAGTAAAGAAGTTACGTTTTGTTGGAATCCCTTATATTTGTTTGAATAAATGCTTTAATTTCATTGACAAAAATATTTAATGAAAACACAACTTGGCTGGATGCCTAATGTTTCAAATCTGATGGAGAGATTTAATAAATGAGGTCCTGCAACTTTTATTTAGTGTCTTCAGGTGGTAAATTAACTACAAGAGGGCTTCCCTATTGTTTCTTGAAAGGAGTAGAAGCAGAGGAAAGATTAAAAGCAAAACATTAATTTAAATATGGGTGTGAGACTATCCTTGGTGCACAATAATATTTATATGAAGGCAGAATGTTGTAGAAATTAATTTTAAATATAGAGTATGTATTTGAATAAATGAACAAACAAATATATAAAGCCTAGCTAAGTGTAATGCACTTTGAATGATGGAAATGAATCTAGTGATTTCCTGATAGAAACTGGTTGTCATAAAGTCACAAACAACATAGTTTCATTGCTTTGCTTTTCCTGCTTTTTGCTTTGCTTTTTTAAAACATTCTTTACAGCTGAAGCTAAAAAAGTTTGGGGTTTTAATGCTGTTGGTCTGACTACCAGATCATCAACTGAAGCAAAGAGGTGCCTTGCCCACTGAAGTCAATGCTGTCTGACAGTTAAAGCAATGGAGTAATAGTTTTGGTTTGTTTTGTTTTCATGATACGTTCTGGATGCGAACAAAGAGAAAGCAATTCCCTTTGCTCTGCCTCATATTCATTTTTACGCCTGCCTCTTGTTCTTGACAGATGTGTGAGAAAGGGCTTGCAGCAGAGGATCAACAGCTACATGAGAGATTAGATGTTGCCTGGCTGGGCAATGGATGGATAAATACATAAGGATCGCCAACAATGCACAGCAGGGAAAATATGGAGGGTAAGATCTGTGTAAAAATGCTTTCAAACTGTGTGAGAAATGATCACGAGGACTGCTGAGGTCTGGTTTCCTATGGTTTTGTAGCTGAGTCCCCATTAGGGCAGCAACGACACGTGTTCCTTTAGAGGTATTTCCACATGCATATGAACAGCCACGGGGGTATTGGGCTCATGGGGAGCCTTATTGCAGAGCCTTTCCCTTGTTAGAAAGCAGTTGTAGGACATCTCTGTTCTGCTCAGACATTGTCATAAAATTTGGAGGAGTCCTGTCCCTCCATCAAATATGGCCATATTGTCCAGTGTGTTCAGTTCAGTGTAATGAATATGACAACACAAGCATCTCTTCCTGAGGAAGCCAAACTAAAAAAATAATGTAATGTACAAAGAGATGGAGGAGGAGGGTGCAGATGAGACTGAAGGGGTGGAGGATGGCAAAAATACCAAAGTTACAGAAAGAGACACAATGCCAAGACCTGGGAGAGTTGCACCATCTGGTTCTGTTGCTGTACTGCTATGCAGTTGTCTCATTTGTTTCTCTTCATGAGCAAGAGGGGATAAACTATGTGAGGCGTAACATGAAGGCTTTAGTGTAAAACAGATGAAGAAGTAGCCAGCATAAAGAAAAGCTTGTTTCATTCACTATGATTTGCAAAAGATCTCAGCAGTACAGGCTGTGACAGCGATTTGCTATATGCAGATTTTTCACTGCAGCAGTAGCTGTTTCAACCCCTTTGGCATGTTTATAAGGTGATACCTTGTGGATAAACTGCAAATCCCTTGAGCAAAGCAGTGCTAATGTTTTCCACATCTGAAGCCTAGTTAAAGCTAGCTGGCATTATAATAAATGACCCAGCTGACCACTTCCCCCAATCTCTGTGATTCAGGAAAGCTGAGCCAAAGGTTGCTCCCAGGGACCAGGGTGGTTCAGAGAGTTCATAACAGAATACACAGGCTTTTGCTCCTGGGTTGCCCATCTTGGTCCAAAATGACAGAGAGAGTTATGTTTGTATGGACTGTGCGCTAAAAATGGGTTGTTTTACTCTAGTCTGCAGTGCAGCTGACACATCATAGCTGTAGCTGCAAGAAGACTAAAAATGCAGTGTTCATGGCACATAAACCACTTCTAGAGACTTCTTTAGTTTCCACCAGCTCATGGTGGACATGGTTTGGCACCTGTAGGAAGGAGTTTGTTCCTTCTTTATTCTCCTCTTCTGGAGAATAAAGAGCTACTGTAAATCTCAGTCAATCTCGCAGCTTTAACGGGCACAAAATTGACTTAGAAGGGATTGTGTGTGAAGCATTTGGGAAGCATATAATAGACCCAAAATGATCTTCATGCCCTGGAACTGGAGTTTCAGTGTTTCCAACAAAATGAATGTTTTACATGAATACAAATTTCACATGAAACAATTGTAGGAAGAATTTTATGTTCAGCAAGCTGCTGCTGAGCTGATAGGAGAGGGGAGTTCATACACAGAACCTGGTGCAAGTTTTGCATTTAATTAAATGGGAAGCCTGCATGAAGGTTATGCTACCTCTGTAAGAAGCCCTGTATTTTTTAGCATTTGACATGCAGCATTATAAGTAGGAGAACGGTTAAATGACAGCCACAATAACATGTTATATTGTTCATAGCAGTCAGCTGTCAGAAAAGTGGATTGATTTCTATTAGGGAGCACTAAAGTAATAATGGATTCAAATGAATGAAGTAAATGTGCTGTAATACCTCTCTGAAGTTTCTTGCATTTTGTTGTGGTGGTACCTGAGAGAACTAAAAAATGTATGTGTAAATACAAATATTAAAGAATCAGCAGAGTAGAGATACTGAAAAATTCCTATCTAGGAAGCTCTGTGGGAGCTGTATTCTTGTTTACTGTTTCCAGCCCTTCTGGACAGGATGCGGATTTCTACATCTATGCTTAAAATAGTATTTATGATGAGCTCTTCTTACTTCAGTATTTAGTTCATACACATTTAAAAAAACTGCCTGACTTGGCAGTGAAGGTTTCCATTCAGACTTTGTGACACTGAACTGGTATCCTCCTAGTTATGGCTAAGCAGCCATTTAAATATAACCCTTTCCAGTCATGTGGACAGCCTAGTTTGTATGCAAATGTTAGATAACTGGTATCAGTAATGTTAAATACTTTTTTAACATGTGCTCTACCCTCAAACTTTTACAGGTCTTATAAGCAGAATAAAAAAAAATCTCCAGTATGCACTCTGGCATTCCAAGAGCCTAATTTAGCATATTCTAGTGCAACTTGTGCTTATCAAAAGCTCTTAGTCTAGAGCACACTGGCATTCATATAGATTCCTTCGGACTGATTTTTTTCCATGCTGTCTCTATGATACTAAGATAAATATTAAGCTTTAAAACAATTGTCCTACCGCTGCATTCAGCTGGGAATGGTTACTGGTATGGTCTCAATTCACACTAGTAGGACATATACAAAAGGTTATTTGAATGCAAAGTTTCTGTCTGTCGAAATTCAATGACTTGATGGAAAAAACCCAGGAAAATTTTGCTGTCAATGGTGATAGTGAACATCTGAATTTCACGGTTTGATCTTGAAATCAATAGCAGGGAACTATCTGTCCTTGCAGGCATTCATTGGTGGACACACAGGATCAGAACAATAGATTAGCACCTCATATAATTTTGTTGATTATTTTATGGGGGTGAGGGACTGCTGAATCCTATATCCTTTGCCACAGCAGCACAAAAAGCAAACCCAGCACCCTGTGAAGAAGGAATAATGGAAATTATTATTTTTGTATCTCTTTGGGTAAGCAGTAAATTTGCTTTGTCTGATGCATAGTTAAGCTGATTACAGAGCAAAATAGCATGTAACAGCAATGACATGACAGAGATTGAAAATCAGTTCTTGCTTCAAGGAGTATTGGGTGAGTTTTGACCCATACCTTCAAAATTGGGCTGGATATCCACAGTGTGTTCAATTTTACCTACGGGATGCAGCTGATTACCTTGAGCTGATGCTTCTCTTTGGGATGGTTTCCAATCCATTTCTTATTGGGAAGCAAAGCACTGATTTCTATTGATAGCCTGGCCTTGCTAAGTAAACAAGTCCTTTTTATTTGTGTCCTTTTTCTGCTCCTGTTAAGATATATGGCAGCTGAGATATTTTTGTTGCTGATTCCTCTTCCTGAATGCTGCTTGTGTAAAAGATTAAAGGTAAACTGTTTCTTGATTTTGCTTCTCTTATTGGTTTCGAGCATCTGAATATGCTGATATTAATCAAATCACCAAAAATTGTTATGCTATATTATCTCTGTTGTATCTATTTCCTGAATAGAATAAATAGCAATTTGAGGTGGTTATGGTATTTTGTGACTTTTATCGTGCTTTTGTAGAAGAGTGACTTGTTTGACTTTAGTTAAGAAGTTTCTGATTTACATCATGGAAAAAGAAGAGATGGAGAGAGAGAATGAGCAGGCCGTAATGTTTTAAGGATGATGTTTCTATTGGATGAACTATTGGATGATATTGGATAATATTCTATTGGATGTTTCTATTGTATGAAAGCAAACTGGATAGATACAAGATATTAAATCAGAGGAACCAATATCTAAGTTTTATTTCTTTTGAAATTTGATGTTTTCTTTTGCCACAGTTATAAGGAAGAAATACTGCAGGCTCACAGAAATGGGGGAATAGAATAGGAGTGTTTTATATCATGAACACAAATATTGTCTGAGATTTATATTTTTTTCCTCAAAATGATAGTGAGAGGCCTTACAGATCCATCTTTAAAAGCTCAAAAGTGGAGTTATAAGCATCCTAAATAGCAGGAAATTATAGAAATAGTAGTGTTACGCTTTTGTGGCCTTTTCCTGAATCGGCTCCAAACTGAATTTGCAGATGCCAGAAGAGACTGATTAGTATCAACATAGTAACTGAGATACTCAAAATAAGTAACCAAGAAATTGTCAAAAAAAGAATGGAATGAAATAATGGTGAGAATAAATTAGTTATTAATATGGAAAAGCTAAAGTGGGATAAAAGGGGCCGTGAGCATTACAGTACAGCTACCCATGCAGCCTACAACAGTTTTGTAATTAAGAAGCCATTAGTAGTCTAAATGCTGGGTGGTGTTATTCCAACTCCCACATCATGTCAGTTAAAACACAATTAATATGTTTGATGCATTATGAGGTAGATCAGAGATAAACTGCTCAGGTCTAGGAGGATAAATTCATCTTCTATGCTTTTATAGGATGTCTGGTGCGGGGGGAAGATTTTCACTACCAGTGCTCAATGAGAACACTGTGTTCTTGCCTGGCTTTCCGGTTCAGAAATGTTTGCACTGAAACTTGGGAGAAAAGGCCAAAGCCTACTGAGTAAATTTGTCAGTCGCTTTTTTCCTTCAATAAGTCTAAGCTTTTTATGTGTGGAAAAGAAAAATAATTGTGATTACTATATAAAGTAGTTGGAGTATTAGAGGTTAAAAATGTTGCTATTCAGATAGATCTAGATAAATATACCCCCCCACACACATATGTTATAACTGAAATCATTGAGCTTCACACCAAAAAAGTGTCCATCTGTTCCCTACTTTCAACAAGATACGCATTCATTAACGTAAGAGGAAATGGAAGAAAATGCAGTGCTAGTTTTAGCTTACAAAGTTAATCTGATTTTGAGTGTTCTATAGAATGCTATCAGCCAAAGTATTGAGGAAGTTTAAAATATGCGTATACTTGCTAGATATCCACTGTGATTAGATATCACAAAAGAGTTGGAACAAACTTTAACAGAAATTAAATGGGATCTAGAGATCTGTAAGTCCGAAAGGTACAGATCAATAATAAAGTAATAACATAACTCAAAAGCATACAGAAGAATAGTTCTCAAAATTGGCTAATGTACCAAAATGATCTTAAAGGGCAAACCGAGTGTTTCAAGTAGAAAGCAAGAGGAAAATGGGGCTCAGGCTTTGACAACTGTATTTTGTAATGTACTCCATGCATTTTAATATAATAAATGAAAACATTGTTCAATATGGTATAACAAAAAAAGGATGAAATGGTACACATTTCACATACGTAAAAGGCTTTCAAAATGTAGCAATACTTCCTAAGTGTAAGCCTTTCTAGTGGCTTTGGATGAGAAAGAATGACAACATTTCTATAGCCTTGAGCTCGAGATTTATTTATCAATTTAACTTCTCTGTTAATTTAGTCATTTTACTAACTAGTCATTTATGTGGCAGATGATTCCTAAAGCAAATACAAGAGTCATGCATGCTTGGAAATACTCTTAAATAAAATCTACCAATATTGCAGAGGGGGGGTGCAGGGATTAGCAATTAGCTGATTTTTAACACGTATGTTTATGTTTAAAATGGTAACAGCATGTGGTATTGAGTTGCCTGGAGTTCACTCTCAAGACTTGGTCTTTTGGGCTGGAGAATTGCCTAAAAGGTACGTATCTTAGCACTTTGTCAGTAAGCGGGTATGAAATTTTGTATTTTACTTGAAACAATACATCTATCACATAACAGTCAATAATTAAGAGAAGTTGAAGAGACTGTAATTGATTCTAAGAAAATACCTGTGCCCAGAATTACTTTAAAAGTGAATATGTGAAGTTGTTATTGCTTTTTTCTCTATGCCAAAAACAATGTTTCAAAACCCCTATGGCTTCAGGGAGTGAAAACCTGGACCCACTGAAGCCAATGGAAGTAGTGTTATTAAATTCAGAACAACCAGGATTTCACCTTTGGCTCAGGCATTAGGAGTTTAGCAGGCAATGAAGGTATTTTGCTCTTGATTTATGAAATACATCTTGCAGTGTCAGATTACTGGTTTGTTGCTGGTTTATATTAACAAAGACAGGGTCAGATCTTCATGCTGAAAAGACCCTGAATTCTGCCATTTGATCCAAACCAAATCTCTATCTGTTATTAGCAACACAGGATTTATGGAATGGATCCAAGCAGTTAAGAGATTCTACATGAAGAGCATCAATATAAGAACAGATATTACATTGCTGCACTGATAAAGTTTAACTCTGTGACTGCTGATACCCCCCAAAAAGACAAGTTCATTAAGAAAGAAAGGAGACTCCCTCCTTTTTTTTTTTCCTTGTCTTTTCATCAGCATCCGCTGGCCACTGTTGAAGATACAGAAGTAGTTTAAACGAGCATGTTTGGACACTGTGTGGCTGTTCTTGTGTATAAGAACACAAACTTCTGAGAACAATATTCCCCCTTCTTCCTGTTTTTGTTAAAAATATGGAGCAGAAGAGCAAATATCTAAGTTATGAACAACTCTGTCTTCCTGAATGAGGGGGGGGTAGATGTCCCTGTTCTCAGTACAAATGATACAGGGAAGCTGTGTAAGTATACATGCTGGTAAGATAACAATGCGGCTAAAATACTTCAAGAAAGAGCAAGACAGAGTGGAGAAGGTAATGGTGATTGTTCACATATTTCTTATAGTCTTTCCAAATTTCTAAAAGACAGACCTCTGTCAGCCAAGTAAGGGTCAGTGCTCTTCTAGCAGTTGCTAGTATATGTGCATTGTGCAATTTGAGTTGCATCCTGTATTTATGATCCCTAACATCTGTTATTTATGATCCCTAACATCTATTTTATTTAAAGCATTCAACTCCAAAAATGATGTCTGGGCTTTTCTGAGTCTTGCTTGAAAACCTGTAGTTCCCCTCCAAATGGCAAGGACAGCTAAATGTGAGACAAAGCTGGGCTTGCTCTGTATGCGTCCTGCCCAATGCTGTGGTGCTTTTTGCAGCTTTTTTGATGCCAGCATAGACTGCTTCCCTGGTGTTTTCCAGTACTGCCTTATACTTAACTTCAGAAGCACTTACCTGCCATTAGAAGGTACCTTCTCTAGCCCTAGCACAAAATGGAAAGACAGATTATCCCCATAATACTAATTTTTCTATAAATCTTATTTAAAATACACTGGGAGGTAAAACCCAAAACAAATGCCCAAATCCCTTATAACTTAAAAAAATAAAAAGATTGAAGATTTAAAGAAATCTTTAATTTTTACCTCTGAGTTTCTAAAATGGATGTCTTACTGTGAGATGCATTACAGGAATATTTTGCTGTATCACCTGTGGCTTGCTAACATGGATTGACATAAAAAGGATCAAAACCATTCAAATGTGAAGTCAGAATATTTCTCTTTGACAATTCAAGTCCCAAAATAACATGGTTCTTACTCCATTAAAAGGATCTATAGTTATACCTTTATAAGGTAAAGTTAACATTCATTTTAATATTTTTTATAGATAAATGGAATATGGACACTGAAAAACACTATCTTTATTGTTAAAGACAAGGTTTTTCTGCTGAGCTTGTGCAATATAAATGTGAGCAGAAAATATTGTACATGTGTAGTTCCAATTTGTGTATTTTTACAAAGTTTATAGAGTTTCATCCACTGTTATATGACATCATAATGCTTTACATGTCCATACACAGTCCCTTCTCATTATGAGAAGAAGGAACATTTTAACGTTACTCTTTCTAGACAGATTTTAGCCATGAAAGAGGTGGAAAGAAAATTCAAGATATTTCCAAAAGGTACTATAAAGGGTACACTAGAAGCAAAGTCTTTTTCTCTGTCTTGGAAAATAAAAATTATGGTAAACACTAATTGTTTATCCTCTGTCTCTTTGTATTTTCCCGTGTTCTTAGTAGCAGTAATAAAATCATAAAAGCTTAAAAATGGAGGGCAACTCTTTAAATTTATCCTTCTCTAGTGCCTCTTTACTTCTAATTTCTGCATTCTGAACTTGCTTAATTAAATCCTGGGAAGGTTATATTATTACACATAGTCATCAAAGACTGTTAGCTAAATGATACTGTAGTTTATATATCCTAGCCTGTTTAGGGGCCTGTATGGGAAATTAGAACAAAATGTGACTACACAGCTTTTATTTGTATGCAAATTTCTGCAATTCTGCACGTGTGTGTGCTTGAATATTTAACCAGACCAATAAAATGAATGTCAAAAAGCTATAGAAAGGAGCAAGAAGTCATCTTGCTTTTATGGAGTTTTATGAAGAAGCGGATAGAATGTGATCCTTTATAAATCACTAGTTTGCTAGTAAGAACAGCTTTTACCATGTTTATATTTACACATACATACGTACGTATTTTTTAAATTGGCTGCTGTTATTCCTCCAACATGCATAAAAAGGTCAAAGACCTTTTTTGCCATTCTTTCAATGTTCTTTTTTACATGCATTTTTTACTAGCCTGAACAAAAGTAAAAAAGCACATTAAATTATGAATTTAGTACAAATAATAAATTTTGCACACATTTTTTTCTATTCTAATACCACTCCAGATTATGCATCTTTATACTTGTTAAAGAAAAACTATAATCTGAGACCTAAGTAGCCTCAAAAGGCTACTTGTCCTTTCAGAACTGCAAAGAACTTTAAAGAATGTCTCCTTTAGAATTCCAAGTTAAAACTTGGACTTCTGTGTACTACTCTGTGATCTGTTCCTTAACAGAAACATTTAGTGCATATCACATAAATATCTAAAACTGAGATATTGAGTTCCTATTAAAATAGCTTATAACAATTCTAAAGTAGCTGTTGCAGCCAAGTAGAAACATGTAGTATTAAATTAATATGGATAAGGGATATTAAATAAAACTATGAGTTAATGTATATTTCTTTGTATTAACAACTTGGCTAGCTTTGAATCAAGAAAATGCATTAGATAAGCTTGAAAAAAAAGCCTTAAAAAATTCTTTTAAGAGAATATAACTTTACCAACCATCTTTCTTTTTATTGGCATGGCTTTAAAATAATAACAGAGTGGATTGGGTTTGACTTCCCAAAGTCAGTCAAGGAAAAAAAATGCTGCTCCTTCCAAAATCTTTGTTACTCAAATATAGGCAAGAGCTCTTAGGAAGTTATGGCTTTTGATGCAAGGAATGTTTAATTGGTTGTGAGTATTAGCCAGATTGTGGTGATATACAAATATTCCTGTAAAACAATTTGTAATCCTACTGGGAAGTAGGGTTTAGGGGCAAAAAAAAAGCATAGGCAGTTGTTCGGGTTTAGCTTGTAGCCCCAGCAACTTGGAATTTTTTCCAAGCAGTAGGATTATTATGGTTCTGGAAAGATCAGTGCAAGAAGATATGTAACTAGATATAATTACTCAAAAGAATTATGTACATACGTTGTATTTGTGTTTCCCCAAAGAGTGAATATTTGAAACAGCATATATGTTGTTTACAGAATTGCCTAAGAAATTTAAACTTCCTAGGTCGAAAGCAAAAGTTTGATACAAATATGTCTCTTGATCCTGCCTGAAGTTCAAAATGGGTTATAGATTCAAACATATATGTGTGTGTATATATATGTATATGGAACACATTAGTGGAAGTGTTCTAGATTTTGGGTTTGGAGGGGTTTGTTACTAGTCATGGAAATTGTCCTCTTCCTCTTTTTCCTCATCAAGTTGAGGAAAGCTTTTAATTTGTCATTATAATTTCCATATCTGTCTTCATGTTCATTCAAATCCAGAGCAATAATTGATCTTTTTTTTTTTTTTTTATGCCACTGGGTTAATTACATGCCAAGTAAAGTGCTGTATAAGTAGAAAAGGGATTTCAGAATGGGAACTGTAGTACAATGCCATCAAAGATACTATTTTAATCATACAAGGTTTAGTCAGTTGTTACAGCTGCACAATGCTATCTGTACATATTAAACTTAGTTCCCTGGTAAATCTACATAACGTAAACTATATGAAGATTCTTAAAATTAGTGTAACAAAATACAACAGGTAGTTCTTTTGCTATGTTGCTAGGAAAATCTTCATGACTATAATACATATGGATATTTTATTGGTTTTGAGTGTTTGATAATCTTATATTAAGCCTTCATCTATTTTTTTAACATCAAATTGAAATACAGATTAAATTGTACTAATTGCTGCCTCAGTTATTTGCAAACTCCTTTTTGAATACATTAATTAAAATAACATAACTTAAAAATATGATCTAGAAATTGATTTAAATATAAGATTTCATGTCCCTTTTAAAAAACAAGCAGTATATGATTTAATGTAATTATTGTATCTATTTGCCTGTAAGAGTTTCATTCAAAATTAATCTTTAAATCTGACGGTTATTATTTCCCCTGTTGCTTCAGGAAGTCAGAAAAATGTGTATCAGTCTATTTTATTGACTTTTTTTATTTTTATCTCATCTGGCTTTCAAGCTCCCTGAAGCACTAATAAAGGTCAAGGGGTTTTAGAGTGAAATGCAATCCCTTCACCTCCAGTACAATACCTACTAGTACAATAATGACAGAAAATATCAGTTTCTTTCTAGTGAATATTAGATTGCTTCATAACTGAAGATCAGAGCAAGGATGCTGAAAAATAGAAAGGCCTCTTTGAGTGGATTCCTGTATCTGAGATTCTAGTGGCTGGTACCTGATGGCTAAACCTCATTGTTATTTCACTCATTAGCAACTCTGTGGTCACAGCAGTAGTCAAATATTGGCAGTAAAAGCAAAAATAGTTTGATGTCTTTTTGCCGTGGGCAAGCACAAGGAGCTTAAAACTACCTCTGGAGTAATGAAAAAAACAGATATAAAATAAATGAAAGATGAGTATGTATGCATGTACTAATATTAAGCTTGTATAATAAGCATTCAGTGAGATTGCTCAAGTGTCTAAAGATAGGAATAGTTTGCCTTAATGACTTGCTGGGTCAAAGCAACGTGACCATCTCTTTTAAAAGTTTAATTTTCACAGTTCTTGCTAGCAAGTAAGTGGCTGCGACTGTGCAGTGCAGATTGCTGTTAGTTCTCCAGCTTCCTGCCATTTAAGAAAGCAGATTTCTGTAGAATGTTTCTTCCTACTCACTTGTCTCTCAAATTTATAGTAATGAAAATTATTTCAATTTCTTGAAAATTGAATCCAGCCAAGACCAGTCTGGATGGGGCTTTGAGCAACCTGCTCTAGTGGGCGGTGTCCTTGCCCATGACAGGGGTGTTGGAACTCGATTTTTAAGGTCTCTTTCAACTCTAACCATTCTATGATTAATTTTAAAGAAAACCTTAAACCTTTTTTAACTTCTATTTTTGTATACATTTTCATAGGTTTCTGCTGATCATGAAGACACTCTGAAATTTAATATGTTAGTACATCAGGATTCACGTGTTTCCTATTTATTTAGTACACTGCTTCCACTGGCTGCAGTTGATTCACAGCTTAATAATGTTTTCCCATCAAGGGACCATAGCTGTATAAGTAAAGGGGGAATAAAAGAAAAATAAATTTTGGTCAAAAGATAATTATTTATGGGGAAAAGAATGAAATACAGGAAGTCTGATGTTTACCTCATGTTAGAACTCAAATTCTGTCATGGCTGGAGAATATAATCATTGTGCTTTGATGCTTATCTGCATTGGTTTGTGCTCATCACCAGTGCCCATCACCATTGACCTTACCTACCTTTTATAATTTGATGTTTGAAATTATATTTCCACCAGAGAGATGGAATACCTTGCTTACACTCTGAAATAAACACTTCTAATAGAAAGAGAAAAAACGGATAAACTTCAGAATTAAATGGGTGTTTGAAGCCTTATCTCTCCAGATGTTGTGCAGAAGGATAAGCATACTTTGCTTGCTGGCTACAAGGTAGTCTTTCTGAGCTTAGTAAAACTTTAATCAAAACTTTTGAAGTTGTACAACAGGCAGATGTAATATTATTTCAGGAAGAAATTGTCCGTCTTTACACTAAAGGCTGATGCTGTAGTTTCCCTGAATTATACAGAACAACACAACAATTATCATAAGTGTACTTATATTCCCCTGAGCTATTATTCTATATTGTTCACTTATAAGAAAAAAATCTAAAACACGTGAGATGAGTTATTTTAATGTTCTGTTCTTCTGACTTTTTTGTGCACTCTTTCTTTTTGTGGCGTTACTATGTACATACTAGGAGCGTTACTATGTACATACTAGGACCATGAGACAGGTTGCATCATGTCAGGCCAAAGATGCACTTAGCTCCATAACCGGTTTCTGGCACTGCAAGAGGAAAGAAACAAGCTTGAGACAAGCAGCTCTATTCTGTCAGAGGAACCTCTATATTTTGGCCTGTACCAAATCACAGCTTAAGGATTTCCTGTGCTAATAGCTGTTGCTTTAAAATCTAATAGCATTTAATGGCAAGTACATACCTAGTTTGTGTATCCCAGTGCTCAATGTTTATATGAAAAGCAGCTTCCCAAGAGTATACGATCTTGTATGATTATATGTGGTAGAAATTGAGGTGCAGATTGACCTGGTTTCAGTGGGTTTTTCAGAGGATGAAAAGTAAACTGTACCATGCTGCTAAGTGATAGCATGTGGAATTTGCATAATTTTCTGCCTTTTATTGTTTTTCATTGTCTTGCAATGTTCTGTTCCCATCTTTCCCATTTACTTCCTTTGCTTTCCTATTCTCCTGCCTGTTTTTTGAAATCAGTACTGTATTTTAGGAGGTGTCCAAATATTTGGATGTTTATCTTTGTATCTTCTTACTTTAAGTCATAAAATTATTCCCTGGCACCTCATTTTGATGATATCTCTTGTCCAAGGGAAGAGGGCCAGGGAGAAGGCTGTGAAAAATGAAGCCCTTCTATCAGCACTGCATTCTCATAAAGCTAGTGGATAGAATCTTAATAGCTTTTTTAATACTGGCCATGTTGTATGCAGCCTCTGCTTTTACTTTCACAACTGGAGAACTGCTGGCAAGAAATATATTTTTGATGTACGATATTTAATAGACAAAAAGTTATTAATAAGTTTTCAGATGGTAAAGCAGTTGAAAAAAATCTACTGCTTCAGAAATGTGGATGCTTATCTCAGCAATTTGATACAGAAATACAGGTGTAAATATGAAGGGATCAGGATTTGTTCCATTGCTGTATTGTTTATTTCAAACTAACCCAGAAATTCCACATTATATGTCTTCCTCAGCAAACTTTTTATCCTAAGCATACTCACATTATATAATTGACTTTACCTTGGATAAACACCCATAATACTTCTAGTGAGATATATTTTTATTGTCTTCTGTGAAATTAAATGTCACCTTTGTTTTACAACTGATTATATCTGTATTTGTGCTTATGTCCTCAACACTAAAAACAAACTAAAAAAAAAAAAACATTTAAAAAAATCTTTCATACACACGCTAGGAAAAAGACCTAAAACTAGCTGCCATCAGATGTACTTATCTGAACATAAACTTTGAGCTTTTAGTCAGATCAAACATGTAAACTCCTGAAGAAATTGAAATTTTTATTACCTTGACCATTCTTGCAAAAATATAATACTGATTTTCCATTACTGTATTGCCTGCGTTTTTATCGGCAGAAATACTACAGTTCTTAATGTATTCATGGAATTGCATGAAATGCACAAGTCTTCTATATATTGTAGAAAAAGGCAGTGCAGGGTTCATTACTGAACTTAGTGACAGAAGTGTTTCACTCAGTGTGCACTTCCACCCTCTTCCTGACAGTTTTCAGAAGAATCTAGTTTGATTTTTTACTCTTCTTGATGGTGTCTCAGTAGTGATGGTCTAATTTCAGTATTCTAAAATGTTAGGGTTTATTTTTCAAGCATGCTGAAACTTGCAGCTCCCATTAGACACTATGACGGTGTTCCTACATTTAAATGCTTCATTTTGGGGCAGGAGGCATACCTTAATTTTCTGTGGAGAGGATTAAGCTTTTCAGAAAGTTTGGTCAAGAAACCCAAGTACCTAGTTAGATATATTTATATAGATATGCTAATAATAGATATACTTAATAAATAAAGATAATTGTGGATGACGAGATGAGTATCCTGCTGTCCTCACTTAGCACGCACTGCAGTTAAAGTGAGCAGAACCTGCCTGCTGAAGAAAGCGGCATTATAAATCTTGAGGCTCTGTAAGTTCTAATAAAAAGGTTCTCCCCAGATAAGTTTTCTTTATTTTGTCTCAAAATTGGTGGTTTTTTGTTTGTTGGTTCTTGTTTGTTAAGAAAAAGGTTTATGGTTACATAGAATCAAAATATTAAGTTGTGATTTGTTAATTTTTTTCAATAGCATTTTTCCAAAGCAAGATTTAAATGGAAATAGGAAACATTTTTTAGTAAAAGAAAGCAGAGAAAGTACACATTTACATTCTCGATAGTGCTTTGAAAATTACTGTCTTTTCAGATCTAAGTATTTAATATTATTGTTGTGATGTCAGCTCTGTGCCCTAAGCTTATCTGTTTCTACCTCATCCCACAGAACTAACCATTCTATGATTTGTCTTCCTGAGTGACTGTTACATAGGATGGAGCCCTGCTTTCCTGGAGATGGCTGAACAGCTGCCTGCTATTGGGAAGCAGTGAATAAATTCTATATTTTGCTTTGTTTTTGCACGCAGCTTTTGCTTTACCTGTTAAACTGTCTTTGTCTCAACCCATGAGACTTCTCACTCTTACTCTTCTGTCTCTCTCTCCCATCCTGGTGGGGACGGAGTGAGCAAGAGCCTGTGTGGTGCTTAGTTGCTGGCTGGGGTTAAACCATGGCAAAATGTCAACATTGTTACTTCAAAAAAAATTTCAGAAATAATAAATAAAGTAACATCTGTAGCATAATCCCCAAAAAGAGCAGAGGTACAAACATTAAAGTCCCAAGGTGACTTTCATTCTTCCATGTAGTTGTGTGTAGGTACTTAAAATAGCAAGGTTCTCTGGTATGGAATTAGGTAATGCAATTAATATTATCTACAAATTGCTTCTATATGCAGGAAACCATCTGTAAAAGCATTTTTGCTGATGTTTAAAATTTTATTAAATAAAAGCATAGGACTTTCAGATTATACCTATAAATGGCTTGTGTTGATGTCCCTAACAGGCAGTTCTGACTCAGTGCAGAAATAAGAACAATTTAAGAGAGGATATATAAGCAGCCTACCTCTTCATAAACATGTCAAAGGAAAGATTAGTCTACAATGATACTTTACAATCATAACAATCTGCAATAACTGCAAATAAAGTTGGATGGCTCACTGTAAATGTCAGGGAAAGATCATACTGAAATAACACTAGCTGATAGATTACAATTGGCATTTGATAGCTTAAGGAAGGGAAAGAAAAAAAGATAATTGTTTGATCCAGTAGCATCCTCCATTTTACCTTACTTCTTGACTGGAACTGGAGGCAAAAGAGCAATTTCTAAGTCCTCTATCTGACTGATCACACTTTCTGTGACTAGGAGGGGCTTGGTAAGAGGCTGTGATGGTAGGCTGGGCTTTCCTCCTCTCTCTCATGAAACCTCTGCTCAGCTCACCCAAAAGGGACTGTGACTGTTCAGCATAACGCTGCCTTGTGCCTCACAAACTTATGCTAATGGAGGCTCTTAGGAAAATATCCAAGCACTGGAAATCCTGTACTGGCTTGTTACAAGAATAACAAAGAGTAAAAGGTAGATTCAGGGATCCTTTTAAGAATATGGGACCATTTCAGGTTCAGTAGCCTTGGGGAAATAACTAATCCAAAATCTCCCTTCATCATATTTATATCAAGATGTTTGGATACTACTGTAGTGACTGTGTAGTATGGCAGTTTCTTTTTATTACCTGCCAGGAATGAACTAGCCCCTTGCAGTTGTTGTTTGCACACATGAAGTAACTACAGAAGCCCATGGTCTGTGATACTGCATTTCATTTGAACGGTTGCGTGTTGATGAAATTTAGAAAAGCATTTAAGTATCTACTTCCAAATACTCCTGCTGCTTACTACATCTTCTTCCAAACAGGGCTAAGATGTAATCTGCAATGTGAAGTTATGTCTAAGCCTGTAGTGAATAAGAATAAATTCCCATAAAGCATGGGAATTGTGAGCTGGGTGTGTTAGCATCCTGTCCTCTCTTAGTGTAGAATTTTATTTCGCTACAAATTCCTTTCAAGTTTTGATAATTGATCTTGAGTTGTACCTGAGGAGATGGAAGAACTCTTTGCTAAAAGTTGCTAATTTTCTAAAATCCACTGTTTGACTAGAAATATTTCAATAGTAAAGTAATTCCTAGTATTTCCTAGAGAAAAGATGGTTAATGAATTTTTTCCGGATTTTGACTGCTTGGCTCACCCCCTTTGCTTTTTCTTGTCATGATGCTCATTAACTTTCTGATCATATGGTAATAGTACACAGATTTTAGGCTTATTCCTTTTCTTTTTTCTTTTTCTTCTTTTTTTTTTTTTTTTTTCCTTCTGTAGAGACAGTTTGGGAAGCACATATTCAGTGTTGGGCTGAGGCTTGGTGTTTGCAGGCTGCTGTCCGTATATTTGTAGTTAGGTCCCTGGGACAAGGGAGCGGTGGGGGAGTGAGCTACTGCCTGGGGCATATTCTCTGCAGGTGAGTTTTACAGCTAGTTTAAGTCTTTTAGCAAGGGAATAGTTGAAAAGAATAAGTAAGGAACAACCAGCTATTGCAGCAGTAAATTTTCGGAGACAAGGCTTAGTAGATTGCTCTTGAGTCAAGGCTGTGCGGCAGTGCTGTCAGCTGAGTGCCAGTTTTGGAGGATCTGTGTAATCTGAACAGAAATATAACTCTGAAACTTGGATCTAACAAGTTCACTGGAACTAGGAATCAATAATGTAAGTAGGGACATGCTTGTGTCCTTATTTGAACAGCAAAGCTGAAGCTACTGGGGACAAGATGGTGGAAAACACACAGGAGACAGAAAAATGCAGTGTAGTCACATGTGAGATAGTTGACCTTTTTCAGTGTAAGGATAGAATAATCTGGAAATAAAATAGAAGAAGGGCTGTTGTTGTCTCCAAGTGATGTATTTCTTCTGTTTGGAAAGCTGTGCAGGTAGCAAGGGTAGTTCTGTGCTACTGTTGATCACAGATGTCAGAGGAGCAATTTCAGGGGCATAACAATTGATGAGAATAAGAGATGATGCAATTGCTCCCGTGCATTAAGTGCTGTACTTTAGGAGAAACAGGAACATTTAAAAAAAACAGGGTGCGTTTTGTTTGGTTTGTTCATTTCCTTGCAGTGAATTTATGAACAGCTCTGAGGGATTTGATCCAGTAAGCCATTTTACCAGTAACAAAATTTCTGCTGACAAATTGGATATAGTTTACATCTGGCAAAAATACTCTGATCCTTTGCAGCTTTTGCTATTGAGCATCATTAATTAAGATACCCCTAACAAAGTACCAAAACATCCTTTAAGAAATGTGTGTCACAGTTTCGGAAGAAGCCAAGATGGTGGCAAAACTTAGTAAGTACTTGACAGTCTTAAGTCTCCAAAGTTTTGTAAGAAATCTTAAAAGGATGGGACTTCCAATGAGTCTCTCAGTGTCTTCACCTTCAGGTTGTGCCATAAGTACTTCACTCTGTTCTCCTCCAGAATATTTTGTCTCCCATAGCTCCACTTCCCGTCAGAGATAAAATGTTAGTACTCATATATGTGTTAATACATGAAAATTCAACGTAAACATTCACTAAACACACAACCAAACAACAAAAGTTTAATTTTTTAAAGACTGTAAAATCAATTTTTAAAACAAAGAAAAAATATTTGTTATTTTTCTTTTCCACAGCTGAGCCTTTAGTACAAAATTATTTCCTTTAATATATGAGCTAAACCCTGACAAGTTTACTCAATTATATATACAAAAGTGTATCAAGCTCCCAGGATGACGACTACGTCACCAGCAGGCTTCAGGAAAAGTCCCAGACTGGACTCGGTGATCGACAGGAGCTGGATTCTGGATCTGGAGTCAGGAATGTTCAGGTCGGGATCAAAGGCAGACGAACAGGCAGGGTCCTCCTTGGACGTTGGCCATCAAAGAAGGAGCATTGACCTTTTGATCCCTCAGCTTTTATATGGGGCATGATGCGGATGGGATGGAATACTCCTGTTGGTCAGTTTTGGGTCACCTGTCCTGTCCGCTCCTCCTTGCAGGTGGGACCCCTTTAGGCTTTTCTGCTTCAAACCCTTCAATGGGGCAAATGACGAAAATTACCTGACCTTGGTTGTTCTAGCAATAAGTATAAGCAAGGGCCTCTCTGCATACCATCCCTTGGTATAATCAGTCTTATGACTGCGAGAAAAAACAGTTCTGAACAATATGCTGTTAATTTCAGAGTTTAGTTAGAAGAGGCTTAGCTAAGAAAGTAAAATTGAAATTGACAGTAATGATATGTGGCTTTTGTCCTTTAAAACATAATTTGTTTTTACAATTACTATTTATAACTTTTTAAAAGAAAATGAAATGGAGAATTACTTCTGGACTGTATTGCTTACATTAAGGAAAGTAAAATGATTTCTAATTTTACATTTGGAAATTTGCTAACACTTTGCATTTTTTTGATCCAGTTGATTATTTATTGATAATGTATATAGCATAAAAATATTATAAGTAAAAATTCAAAGGAGAATGTCTTTGGAACAGAATGCAAGATGGTAGTTTATGTAAAAGTTAAATAATTGGTCATTATGAAGTTCTATTATTAATAAAAAGTTACTTTATTTTGTCATTTCTGGAAGGTTAAATTATTCAATGATCTTCCTATTTTTGATGCTGAAGCTTGTAGCTGTATTATGGAGTACAGGAAGGTTTTATAGAGGTCAACTAATAAGAATAGAAGCAGCATGTTAATTTTCTTAAGAAACGTTATTATTCATCCGGGTAAAATGATTTCCCCCCCCAGCACTCAATTTTTTAAGCCATGGTATCTATGTTTTAAGATATAAACCCAAATTTTGGGGTATTTTTTTAGAGAACTATAAATTGCAATACACTATAACAAAAATAGTTTCAATTTATTGTGATATGTTTATTTTTTATCTGATAACTCCTCAAAAGTTTGACTGGAATATTTATATTCCTGCCTTTTACAAGCTAACAGGTATTTTTAAAAGTGTCCTATACTATTATTTCCTGTTGAGCCAAATGTAAATCTGATAATCCTCACTTATCTGCAGTAGAGTGATTTGCACAAGAACACCTGTTGATCTTTTATCTCTACATTTTCTCATGGGAAGTTAAAAAGGAAGTCAATGCAAATATGACAGCGATTCTAAAGTGCTGTAGAAATCTCTTGTGCTTGTTTAGTGAGATTTGAAGACTTAATATGTCTAGGTATATAATTTTTTCTCCTTTGTTGAGATAACACATAAACTGGCATAGTGTTTGATTTTTGTCTTTGTATATACCTGTCACTTTTGCCAATGCGTTGTTGTTTGGGTCTTTTTTTTTTTTTTTTTTTTTTTGTGGTATCACTTTAGTTAAAAATCTAATATAAAGGAAACTGAAGTATTAATAATTAATATTAGGGTTTTTTTTTCTTGGCAAAAGAAAAAAACTGGATTCCATACAGTTTCAGTTTATCACTTTCACCACAAGGAGCAATTTAGTTTTATTATGGCAAATATCTAAGACTATATTTGACTACACATTTGTTAACAATGCTACATGTACATAACTTCAGTGCAAACTATTTTCCAGAGGTATTTCTCTTTTACCTTTTTAGTTATATGAGCCATACCTCTTACTTTTTAAGGAAACTCCCATTTTGAGTCAAATTCCCCCTTACGGAGATAGGGAATATTCCTTTTCTCAGGCATTCATCCTCCACTGGCACATTTGAAAGCCTCTAAGAAATGCTGTAAATAATATGACAAATCTGCTTTGTCTCATTCTTTCTGCTCTCTAAGTGGTAGGGCTTGTTCAGTGTGTCCCTGCATAACATGAGTGCCTGAGAGAAACCAGACTCAATTCCAGAGCAAGTATGCCCCCTGTTTGAAACAGGGGTTAGGGGGCTTAGACCCATGCAGGGATTTGGTGGCGTCCATTTCTGGTGGTGTAGTTCTCTGCTGATATTTCCTTTCCCTGAAGTAGGTCCCATGCTCTAGATACCACTGCTGTTAGGGCATTGTCACTTGCTTCCATGGCACTTAGTGTATTAGTTGCAATATTTCACTAGACCATAGCTGCCCTTAGAAACCATCTGTGCAAAGAGAAATCAGCTCTTGAGCACACAGAAGTCATTCTTTAGTGAATACTGAATAGTAGACCAAATCTCATCTTATGTAGACACATGGGCTGCTGAGTTACCCATTAAACTTTTGGACGTGTTGCCTTATTCCCAGAGGCGAACAAGTACAGCAGCAATAATTACTGCAGGATCATGGTGGTTGGGTTGCTTAGAGAAGGTCGGTATCTGAAAGGCTGTACACTTTTATTTTGTAAGTATAAAACAAGGAGTGAATGGGACAAAAATTTATAAAGAAGTTGATATACCAGTGTAATGAGAAATGCCTTTGACAATACTATAGTTGATATATTTCTTGAAGTCTGTTTGTCTCCTAAATAAGCCTGCTTTTCTTGACTTCTCCTTCAGTCTTGCCAGCTGTTTTTCTTTTTGGCACTAATTTTGGCTGGATGTTCAGATGCTGAGTAACTTTGCCGTTACAAATGCTCATCCATGTGCCACTTAAACTTCTTCTCGTGCTGTGAAAAAAGCTTTCAGAATGGCTTCCTACAGGTATTGAATAATTTTGATGAAAAATGAAACTTGCTGAATGCCACAATCAGTTTTAAGTATATAGAAGAGTTACTGATAAGGATGACCTTTTCAGGGAGTTTCTCTTCATCTGTGTAGCTTGTTAGAGACCTCATAATCCCTTTAAAATTAACAATAAGGATTAAGATTATTTTATTGATACAGTAATAGTAAGTCTTGATAAAGATTAATAGTGTTATAAACAAGATTAATAAATGAACAATTGATCATCAAAATAAAGACATGTTTAAAAATAGTTACTTTGGACACCAGCACAACCAAGTTTCTAAAGTTGTCCAGTGTCCATCTTCCCAGGTAAAGAAGCTCAGGTAAGTAAAACTGTATTATATGCTGTAAGAAACTCTAATATAGGTGTCAATGTTCCTCCTTAGACTGTTTCAGGAATTTTATGATGCTCAATGGCAAAAAAATCATTGTTGAATTATTAAAGGCATGGTTTCTCTGTTCCAGTTGTTAAAATATGAATTTCAAGGGGGATAAATGGTCTTTTTAAACTCAAATTATAAAGTGTGATGTAGCCATTTGATTACTATGTTTTAAAATTTTAACTGAATCTGACTTGAAACCAGCCTTCCTTAAAAAAATATTCAAGATCATGAATGTGAGTCCAAAGCATGACATAATTCCTTCTGTTATTTTGGTTTGGAAAGTAGGGATGTCACTCACCTAGTTAGTGATGTATAGTACTATCTTTCATAAATGTTCCTGTTACACCTTAGCTCTTTGATTTGTGGTTATGTTTTTTTTTTAAATCTCACCTATCGGTATTTAGAAAGTAGACTTCCAGTTCCTTCCTTCTTGTTCCTTCTGTGCAAGACAACAGTTCTCATCTTAAAACCATCTACCTTTAATGCACTTTTGTTTAAAGCTTGCTGCTGTGTTCTCCGCTCAGAGAATAAAACAGAAATTAATCTGAAGGAGAAGCAATTCATTGTGAACATGTCAGCTTCCATAGTATCTTACAGTTTTCAAAGAGATCTACGTTATAAAACAAACAATACCCTTCTTCTGAAAGAGAACAAAGAAAAAAAAAAGTTCTTTATGTAGTGCTGTGTTGTCATTAAATACGTGCTTATTCTCAGACAAATCTACTTACTTTTAATAACACCCGTGTTTTTATAATGAGCTGCCTTTGTGAAATTTCTCTGCAATCAGTGAAGCTCCAGAGGTGAAAAGGTCTATGCTGATGGAAGTAGTTGTGAGGCCAGAACCACTTTCACCAAACTTCTCTGCCAGATCCCCACTGAATCCATATGATGTGAGGAAAAGGGTGCCTGGAAAATCCCCCTGCTTTGTTTTATTCCTTCTTGAAATGTGGGTAGTGCATTCACCTTACAGATAGCTGAGCCGTGTTTCCAGCTCAGCCTTTAGGCTGCTGAATGGGTCACTTTCTTACCTAGGTGGCAGCTTTTCTGGGGGATAGAAACATCCAAAAATGTCAGTGATGTTGTCCCTTGTCAATGCTTTGAAGCCTAGGGATGAAAATCAGAACTGTAAAGGATAGGTATTGAGGCGTTCTTCTGGATGTATGGATACGGTAATGACATCCTTCATGGGGAAATATAAATCTGGGGGTTTGCTGCATACATGGAAAATGAATGCCCTTGACTAGAAAGCTGGACGTACTCTTTTTATCTGGGGTAGCAACCTATGTGGAGACAGACGCGACAGGGAGTGTTTATATTACCGTAGCCATGTGGTGATGGCATTTCAGCTTTACCTCTCCCAAAGCTGAAATGCAGCCATATGATTGCATAAAGAAAGCATGTAGCACTGGGCGGAGGAAAATGAGTTTGCTTTTAAAGGCACATTAAGTTAAAGGTGTTGTGAAAGCATTAAACTGACCCTTGAGTCAGGGAATGGGAAAAGAAAGCAGAAGTGTTTGTTGACTTGGTGGAGGGAAGTAAATTACCATAACCATAGGTGTAATTCTTAAAGTTCTCCTTTCTGATTTTTTTTTTTTTTTCTTGAAGGCTCTATTTTGAGTTAGGGCTGAGTATGAGAAAATTTTACCACACAGTCAAGTGCTTTTGGTGGAAATTGAATCTGAGGGATGAGTAGGAATGGCCTTGGCTGAGGGACACATCAAAGTATCCAAAGTGTCAAGCTGTCCAAAGTGTGCTAGGTATTTGTTAGGCCATTTTAATAACTTCTTCATCAATCAGTTTAAGGGACGTCTAAATGCCCTCTCTGGCTTCATTCTTCTGGGTCACCTTATTCTATAGATGACTTATGCCAAACAGTTAAGACAAGGATAGAGATGTCTCTCTCATAGCTCCACTTTTGTTCTGGAAGATGCTCCAAAGCATTCAGCAATGATGTGAGGGGTTCTTCAGTTACTCATCGCAACACATGCACAAGTTTCATTTGCCAGAGTTGTTCTGGGTTATTGATTAGATAACTAATCTGCATTTTTCCCTATCATTTGCAATCAGAATTTTTTAAAATGAAGAACTGTGGTGTTATCCCATGTCTCAGGCCTGAGCAGGCTGTTTGTTACTGCTGAAGTAGATTAATACCTTTGGTCAAAATGAAACCTAAATCCTCTCTGCTGAAGCTACACGTGGTAGTAATAATTCCATGTGCAATCTGGGAATTACACTGCAGACCTCTCTAGGTGGCTAAGGCCAGGGAGGAAGATGAGTTGTTGAAAAGTAAGAAGAATGGAGTATTTATTACAATTTTTAAAAATTTTCAGTGTCTTTAGTATTGGCAGTTGTGGGATTAACATGGATGCAGTTGCACTATTCATGTCCGAACTATAGTGGTTAACATCGGTCAGTGATAACTGGCAGAAGGTGGTTTAATCCACACTGAAGATTGAGGTTCTTTGGGACATGCACACATGCACTAGAACAACGCTGTCCTGTCAGGAACTGCTTTTGCTCAAAATTGCAGGAACCCAGTGGGAGCATTAATGGGGCTGTGGTGTTTGTGCTCCTGATAATGTCCAGCTGGCTCACAGGGGTGAGCTGCCAGGGCTGGTGCAAGTCTGGCACTTGGGTAGCAAAAGTTAGGCTGTAAAGAACAGTTGCCATATCTGCAAAGAAGTCCTTGTCGCTCCTGGCTCAAAGGAGTATGTCTTCTCTGTTCGTAGTGTAGCATGTGGACATCCGTGTATTACTTGTGGGTGCTCAGGTGTGGCATTGGCCAGCAGTGCTTGTTTTCATTTGAATCTGGCTGGAAGGCCACACTCTTCCTTCCAGCATGGTGCCTGTCATAATTATTGGGTGCTTGTGTTGTCATTAAACCCTGATGTTGGGATATGGGTCAGAAGGTTCGCCCAGAAGGACATGGCTTGGGAATGAATTCCTACACTGTTAGATTCCTTCCTTACAATCAAGACTTGTCTGTTTTTATCCAAAGTCTAGATGGTGGCTGACTGCTCTGTGTTAGCATTGGGGAAGTAAAAGGATTCTTAGTGTTTCCCTTTTGCAGAAAATTACCCTCTATCAGTTTGTCTTCTTTCACTGCTTGCTTGCTGTGCTAAAGCCCAGTCCCTCTCCACCCTGACTTTCCTTAAGAGCCTGGAGCTGTAGCACTGAAGGCCCCCGTGTGGCTGCATAACAGGAAGGTTTTTTTGCTCTATTAAAGGGTCACAAGGCCAAACTCAATCCAGTATTAAAGAGGTGATGTCAGATAAATTCAGGGAAACGTTGAAAGACAGTGGGTTTATCCACATGCCTGCTATTTTTTTCTTGCTTACAATAATGTAACAGATGAAGCAAGAAACTAAAGAATCTACCATTTGTATTTTACATCTAAGACTTCAGCTGTAAAAGATCTGATATAAATGTTACAATGGAATTGAAAAAAGATTCAGTTCTCTTAACATTCTTAGTAGAGGCAGTTGCATCTCCAATGTGTCTATGTTTTAACTGCTGCTTAATATCATATAAATCAAGTATCATTATGATAGTGACAGTAATATCATGGGAGGGACTATGGGTCCAAGTTGTTAGCATACGTTATTAGAAATAGACCAATCTGTTTGAATTTTAATATAAAAATAAATTGCAAATGCAATTTATTAAGATTCTGTTCCTGGTCTGATACTGTTCATTTGTAGCATCTTTCATAACTGATCTTTATCCACAACTTTATTTAATCAACAACAGGGCCAACTGGAATAAAAGCAGCATTAATGAAAAAGTATCTGTGATTGTAACTGTATATCTCTGAATGTTATTTTCATATATTTATCAACTTATTTTTTCTTCTTAGATCTCATGACCTTGACCTCATGAATTCCTAGTTTTCACAATACATCTGATCTTTGAGTCATCGATGCAGTAACAAAGCATCACCTTGAGCTAGGAAAACGCAAATCAAATAGAAAAGCATCAGCTGGTCCTCATCTGTCTATGCTGCAGCATACATTGGCCCACATTAATGGTTTTATAAAGATGATAGTTTTGTAGAAACAGCTTTTCTTTCAAACCCACCAAAGCTCTGTTGTAGGTTGTGTGGCAATGATAATCTTACTAAAAAGAACTTCCCAAGTGATTGTTATCTTAAGTGTCCTGACCTGGAAATCACAGTGAGTTACTTCTAACCTGTCACCTACACAAATTTTAAGCCTAACTGCAGCTTGGTAAAATGCAAGTTTTAAGATGAGCAAAAACCAGAAGCTGTCAACACAGTGAGTAGATAAAGCCAAATGCAGCTGATGTGCCCACACCTATATCCTGTTACTTGCATTGACAAATGCAGATTCCTTCATAGATTAAAGGGCCCTAAGTGGATTCTTTGTCAATTCCCCTGCCTATACTGATTGATGCAACAGAAAATTTTACCGTGTGAGTAACACTGACGTAAGTGGCAAAAATGAACCAAGTCCTCCTTCTTTTCCTAGTTGCATTTAGAAAGACTTCACATTGAAGAAGCTGTATTAAGGTCTTACCTGTTATGGGGTATTTCCAAGCAGTTCTAAGAATCTGGATAATGTACTTCTGACTAGCAGTTATATACCATATAGAAGAATGGCTAGATTTGAAGAGTACCATTCATAGTTAAATGTAATTGTAAATATTGAAACTGTTTCAATAAAGTAAGTTAATTTTGCCAATAAAGTAAAAATCTATTAATACATGTGTTTTGAAACGCAGTCTTTGTGAAGGTTTGTGTTGGATAATATCTTTTTTTATCATGATCTTAGTGTTTATTTCAGATGCCTATTTCATCAGCTCCATCACACCTTGTTTATTTTAACTTATATCTCAGGTTGAATCTAACACATCAGCTGCAGCCATCAGAAAACTTAGTGCCTGAAGCCAGTTATGAATTCCACTGTAGCAAAACTGTCAGCACTGCTTATTCAGGCTGGGGAAACAGAAAACTTACTTGAGATGTGCAACACAGCTAGACTACTTTGTTATTTTAAGTCCAAGTAATTATTATTTTTAGCTGAAATTTAGATTAAATTGAATTTTTCATAGTAAAAACATATGGTAAGTAACATCATTTCTGCATTTGAGTAGAAAAATCACGAGTGTATGTATTTTCATTCCACTAAAAAAAGACATATCCATGAAGTACAGCAGTTCAATATCAATGTACAGATCTGTCACATTTTTAATGAGCTTTAGGTGACAATTTATGTCCAAGACAAAACAAAAACCCATGGCTATTTTTATTAACCATCCACATTAAAATTTCAAATCTACAGTATCCTTCAAGTCTTTTACGGAAACTTATATAAAATACTTTAATACTAAATGTGTAACAGCTACTAAAACTACCTTCTCAATGTGACTGGAAAAATCACTGCTTATTTTATCTATGACTGGATCATCCGTGAGTCAAAAAATTTTTATGCCTGTAAAAGTTCATGTGAATATCTGTTTCTTCTGTTACTTATGTTCATTTCATCTGGGGTGGTGGAGGGCAGAAGCACTGTGAATTCCAGCAGCCACATCTATTTTACATTGCTTAAATTGGAAAATAAAGAAAGCAAGCTGTGAGAAACGGAATAATATGGGGAAGCTTCAATATTGTCTTCAAATATAATTTTAGTTGATGTCATCACTTTTTGTTTTCCTTCTGTTTTTTTTTTTTTTCATTGAAATGACCTTCTAGAAGGAAAGTTGACCAGCATAAAAATACATGCCCTACTTTAACACCAGAAACATCTGGGTTGGCCTGGTGTTTAACACCTTGTTTCACAAAAGCAAAAATCAAAACCAGAAAAAAACCCACCCAACCCCACCCAAACTAAAATCATTATACCCCAAGTTTGCTTGAAGTATATATAACAACCTGGCTTGATAACTTGATATCTGACTTTCTTCCTAAAACTGGTGTTCAATATTTTGAGTACAGCTAACAGTGCTGCACTGGTAAACATTTATAATGCATCAACATCTGCTTTTGACCATTTACCTTTCATGTTTAAATTTAATTGGCTTACACAAGATAAAAATATCAACTGATGATGTAAAGCTTAGTCATATTTGCACCTAGTGACAGTTGAAAAATAAACTCCCAGTCCATGTTTATCAAAGTTAAGTTCTGCTTGATAGGATGGAAACCTGTATCCTTTTCTTTCAGAAATGAAAAGATGTTCTGACATACTAAAGCAATCAGTTGAAGAATTATATATAAATGGTCCAGATCACTCTTGTATCCCTCTTCCTACCTAAATATAAGTGCTTACATTGTTATTCTCGACACATTAAACTGTCCATGATTTTGATCATTTGTTAAAAAAACTTGCTACTGGATCTGTAATTTTATGCCTAGATTGTTGGATTTATCATACTCTGCATGTTTTTTCATCCTTCATTAGTAATAATATAATTTTATATTTGTTCTATATTTCCATTGTTTCACCTGTGGGTTTTTTTCCCCCTGAGATACTATCATCTTGATCCAATTGAAATCTGAAGCAAATGACTTGTCTTATTTCACATCATGATTTTATCTTATGCCTAATACGTAGAAAAAGTTTCTTCTTTCTTTGATATCTGTCTTATAGAAATATTCAGTTGAAGAGTCTTCCCCCCCTTTTTTGTGTTTTGTTTGTTTTGTTTTTTTTTTTTATTTCTTTGCAAAATCCATCTCAGTGTGACTCTGCATTTTTCTGTTATCCCTGCAAGGCATGACTTATGTGACTAGCATTTCAGTTTTGGTGACTAATGTTTTCTATTCCTAGCTGTTTCTTATTTATCCTTTATTTCTTTCTTGACATAGTTATTAATTCACTTTATTCATTCTCTTCTGTCTGAAATGTCTTCCCATGCTGTAAACTAAACTGTTTTCAGAAGCTGAGGGATGGGAGCTGCAGATAAGATCAAGTTTACAGCTCCATAATTTGAATTCCCAAGTCTGGCTGCCTTTGTAAACTAACTTAACTAATAAACTTTCCTTTTAATATAACATCCTAAGCCTTAGTTATATTTAAATTTGCACAGTATGACTGTGCACCAGGTAAGCTACATCCCTTTGCATTGACAGAAGGTGCTGCCTCATACCCCACTCCCACTCTGACTCTGTCCTCCACCAGATATACAGCTTCCAGACCCAGTCTGGTTTCAGTTGCAGTGTGCCAAATTATATCTGTTGTTGTAGATCTAATTAGTTTACACGAGATACTGCATGATGTGGTTATATTTTTCCTGGTCCCAGACTGATAAGACCATGTGTGTGTCTTACTGTCTTGGAGTTCAGGGCACCCTCTGTACCACTTCTTAATAAACAGAATTATTTAAAGGTGAAGTGCAGCTATTTAGATTCCTGTCAGTATTTCATTTTTATTGTACATTTGTCTAACAAAGACATGCATTACTTCTGTTTGTGGGAAAAAGCCTTGAATATATCTGAGGAACCGGTGCAACCTGTAACTGTAGCAGAAAAACAGCATGACAATGTGATGTGAATGCTTGAATAAGAATAAGAGGTCTTTGGGGAACCATCAATAAAATATTGACTAATTTCTTAAACAAGCACATGAACTTCTTAATGAAAAAGTCATGTATAGCTTTTCAGACTACTGTTGATATCATCTGGGTAAGACCAGATGACTCCAAGTCTATGGTTTACCTTCAGGCTGCAAGACATGTAAACTAATGGTTTAAAAGCAATCAAGGTGTTGAGTACTACAGAAAAAGGAGGAGTCTGAAGATGAACTTTGCAAAATCAAAACTAAAGAATTTTTCTAGAATCATTTAATTATTAATTATGAAGTATGTTTTCAAGAAATGTTATTATTGTATTTGATGATGCTGTGGTTATTGAAAGCCGTAGTAATGACATTAGCAGCCAGTGATATAGTGAAACCAAACAATCAAGCTAGGTCACATTAAAAACCAGAATAAACAGCCTACATGTTTTTAAGTATGGTGTATTCAAAAGGCTTTTCTCTGTGGATTATGATGATAAGCAGATGTCAGTCATTACTAGAGAGCTGAAGAAATAATGGACCAGCTTTAAATTTACAGGTCAGCTCAGCTATTACAGAGAAACCAATAACAACTCTTAACACCAGCTGAAGCCAAAACTGTAACGTGAAATCCTGAGGGGAATAAAAATAAGGACTGTATTGAAATAAGCTTAGCTTCTTCCTGCCTTCGATGCACTGGTCTGGTAGTCTAGTTTGTTCCCATGTTATTGCTAAATGTAATATTTGAAATTCATCAGCCGCCTTGAATTGGAAATTAATTTATGCTTTTTGAGGGTTGATTATAATGTGACCCAAAAAGAGTAATGTGGGAAGTAAATATGGCTTAGGAGAACTTTATTTTTAAGCTTGAATGAATACTCTTCTCCCTTTCCCTTCCCTCCCCTTTTAAATTATTTTGGTCAATTCCTCAGCTATATTCATGCATTAATCAGAGTATCTAAAGAATTCATTATTGTACAAGGCCATACGGACTGTGAAAAATATAACACTCTATCAGTTTTGCTGTTACATTACATAGATGTACCCCAGCCACTACTGTAAGATTGTCTTGCTAGTATTCTTGATCTGCTCATGTCTTTAAGTTATTTTGTGAATAGGAAAAGGGATATTGTCATCTGAAAAATTCCACTCGTTATATTTGTTTACAGTCCACCACATTAGACAAAACTCTTTCCATCTATAGATGACCCAAGATAGTTAGGAAATGAGAGAGCTTTAATTTTTCCAGAAAATAAGTTTGGCATTTTTTAGTGTTGCATGTTGAAAACGGTCTGTTCTATCTGCATAGCTGTATTCTTCTATTTAGGTACAATTTGTGTTGTGATTTATTTTCAAAGTATGCAAACATCAGTCTTCATGAAAGTATTTGCCTTCTTTTCTGACATAGTGGAGATAAAAAGAAGTATTTTATCACTTGCCATGACACGCAAAACAGCTTGATAGCTCTTCCTTTGAATGCACAGAAAGAAGTAGATAATATCGAGTTGTTCATTGGAATAACTCATTAATAGGTTTAAAATGGAATGAGCCCTTAGATGTCTTTGTAAAGGAAAAACTGTAACTATTAAAGAAAGGTATGGGAGAATATTACTATTGCTTCTAAGGTAGGAAAAGATTGAAAGTATTACTTCTGTTAAGCCTTATTTCTGCCAGGATGTTGATAATTCTAATTTATTTCTACACTCTTTGGCCCCCAAGACAGGCAGGTGAAGCTCTCTTTCCTGCAGGATGAACTATTACTTAAAAGTTTTTGATTCTCTGTCACTTGTCACTCGTATATTACATTCTGCAGATGTACGTGAATGTAGTGGGGAATAATTAGTCAATTTCATCATTTGCAAGCAACACAATTCTACTCTTTGCTGTAAGTGTTGGCAGAGAACTGACAGCTTCAATTGGAGTATTAGCTGGGGAGGCCCTGTGCCCTCCTCACAGTTATTAAAACAAGGTTATCTAATGTAACACTTGAGATTTCCTGACCTTGTGGGGCTTGGGGATGCTGGGCTGAGACCAGCAGTTATGGGGCAGTAGCTAATGGTTTTCCAGGCTGCTGAAAAAGTGTTATTTCAGAGTTATGGTCTTAAGACGGTCCTAATACATAGACCAGAGTGAGTGGACACAGTCTGGATATTTTACGCATTCACCAGTATTGATGAGTATTGCTTGTCTTGGAGCCTAAAATCAGCACTTCTACATGAAAAGTTTGTAAGGAGGCTTGGTTCTTGACTTAGATGTTTAGAAGGGACTGTCATCATAGTGGGAGGGCAGTCTTTTTCCTCTTTTGCCATTTCCTTTTCTATGATGTGTTTTTTTGATTAATCTTCTTGGCCCAAAAGGAACTTGGTACATAAAGGCAGCTGGTAGGTATTGAGGAGGTTTTTTTCTCATTTAACATTACTGTAGTTTCCCTCAGCTGAAGCCAGTAGAAAGTCCCTGGAGTTATTCCAATACTGAGTACCTTTCACGTGTGCCATGTTGCCACCTTATCTTCTAAATAAGAACAAAAGAAAACAATTCACTTTTCTCCTCAGAATGTTTTACTGCCCGTTTTTATTCTGGTTTATTTCTTTTAATGTTCCTACTTTAAACCTTTATTGGCTGAGCGCTATGACCTTAGTTTTTCAGTGAATCTAAATGATGTGATCCCATTAGATTTTGTGACAGTAATTTAAATTTTTATTTTACAGTGTAGATAATCTAAATGTTAAAGGTGTTTTTTTAAGTAGCAATGTCAAACCAAAGCTTTCTTCTTAATAAGAAGGTCTGCCTAAGTGCAAAACCAGATAAATATATAAATGGAAGAAGTCTGAAGTCTAATATAGAGGATGTCAAAGTGATTAAAGTAATCTTGGAGGTTATTAGCAAAGTCGTCATTACAAATAGGATATTTTAATGCTAATTTGACCTACTTAAGTCTTGCATTTGAAAAAAATGCTACACGATGCAAAAACAGGCAAGATATTTCTGCCTATATGGTCTGCCTATTACCTTCTGCCGCAAAACTTTTATTTTTCACCAAAACTATATCATAAAGAAATTATGATTTCTCACTGTTTTGCTGATTTTGTAAAGCACAGAGGATAAACATCCTCTTCTGTTGGTATCAGAAACTGTTGGGTGTATTTGGTGTAGCAGAGCAAGCATTTAAATGACAGAATGCCAAAAAACATTGCAAATTCTGTCCTCATGGATTATGTGAAAACTGCTGTCACCCTATTAGCTTCATCTGGTATATAACGTGAGAGTTGTTGCCTCCAAGGATATTTTTCCCTGTTTCTGCTCAATTTTTCTTCTAAATTCCTAATTTTGAAGGGCCCTGGACACACATGGGAAATGTACCACTTTGGATAAATCTCTCAAAGCCATGGGAAACAAAAACAGCAAAAGAATTGATTTTTATGTGGATGTGTATCCACCATGTTGTGGATGCCCACAAACAGTGTGGGCATGTGACTNGGGGGGGGGGGGGTGGCAGGAAGAATCTTTTATTGCAGCAATCCTTCTGTAGTCTTTATTAAAGTTTCACCCTGCTTGTTAACAGAGACAAAGTGGTTGTAGAGAATAGCTTCTCTCAGATAAATTGCCCAAAAAACAGTTGTGTCCCTCTGTGGAAGTATAACACCGGATGATGTGCACAGCACAGTAGCTACAGAAAGAGTTACAGAAGTTGTAAAGTTTGCAGAGCTGGCTTTTCAGTCAGGAAAAGAGAAGTGTAATCTAGGGAGCACAACTGAGTGCTGTCAACTTTGGGAGGAACATAAAGCAATAATCTCCCTATATCATATTTTAAAATCCAAGTTACTTAGGCTCTCACTGGAGACCAATATTATATATAAATATGAAACTTCTCTTGGCATTTGCAACAAAATTTTAATTTCATTAAGATGCTGAAACACTACAAACTAGAGCTTTCTGAAATAGAAATGCAATGACATTTAACTCTACAGGGGTCAGGAAAGGTGAACGAATAAAGGGCATTTAATGTTTTGGAGAATGGGGAGTAAATACCTTTGTAAGTGGATAGTAACTATTTTGGTATTTCAGTATAGAGACAGCTTGGCCGGGTTTTCATCAAAAGTATGATATTTCAGAAGTTATTGAATGCAGTATTTCACAATAAGGTATTTACTTATCTTTCTTGACTATGCAATGCACTCTGACCACTGCAGTAACATAAAACCATCACAGGTAAGCTGCACATTCGTGGAACTACTCGCATTATCTCCACAACAATGGTACATAATGATACTCTCTCTTTGTGTTGGGATTCAATACACTGAATAAGCTACAAGAAAAGAACTCCAATATAATTTATTTCAGTCCAGGAGAAAAGGAAAAAGGTACCTAGGAAATAAAGTGTGAAAGACGATATCTATTATTACAAGTGAAATTGAATTTGCATCAACATAAGTTGATGCTAAATTTTTTCCATCGCTGTATCTGACAGAGGAAGAATTTGGGAAATGCTATGTACTGTATCAAAGATGTCTGGCAAATCAACAATAGCTAGCAGTTTTACTGATTATAAAACTGCTTTAGCCACAATAGCTTTAACTCTTAGTAGTTTTTCCTGAGCATTCAACATACTTTCTGAAGTGGAAGATAGGGAAATACTTCAGTAAAATTGTCATGTTGTCAGTATCATCCCTACAGGGCCAGAGGACCTAATACCTTTTGGAAAAAAAATTACTTGTTCCCCTCAGAAGGGTCAGATGCTGAAAAGGCGCTCTGCTTTTCTTGAGCAGCAATGGGCCTTGGATTTGGCTACTTTTTTTGGACCTCTGCATGTCAGTCTGTGTTGTGCTTGGGGTCTTTTTTGCATACGGACTTTGTCCTTTGTTTAATTTTTATGATGATAACACTGAGTAAACTAAGTGCCTCTCTGCTTCTGCTGCCACCTGGAAAACTCACTCAAACATGCTTGCAAATAGATACCACTATGCCACAGCTAACAGCAATTGAGAGTTCCTCACAGCAGCTCAGGGCTGTGTGGGAACAGGGGTACCCCTGCCTGGGGGTGTTCTGGGATCTAGTCTGTCCTGTCATCTGAGGGTCAAATAATGATCCAGAAATGTACTATGGAATAATCTTATTCCAAACCCTATGTTGCCACCTAGAACCAAGAATAATGGAAAAAACCTCTAAATGTTATTAAACGTAAATCTCTTTTATTCGTATTATTAGGGGAAAAAGCACCATAGCATGATATTTAGCTGCAGATAAGGGTCAGAATGAAAACATTCTCTGAATCTTTGTTCTTTTGGTCAGTAATTGTACCTACCTTACCTTTAAAGGAGTACATCAAGCCTAGTGGCATTAAAGTGTTATACGAAAGGGCAAAGATTATTGGAAAGGCTTACTTTAGGCTAAAGAAGGAACTATTTTCCAATGCCTTTTCCTTCTACCCAAAGTCGGCCAAAAAAAAAAGTGTATGTATGCCCTATATATACAGATTTTATATGTATGCATATATGCACATTATATAGATATATGTTTCAAAATTTATATGTGTAAGGTATGCTTTGGCCTAAAGTTAGTTTTGACCTCTTGGTGCTTTACTTAACACTTCTATACAAATTATATCACTACTATGGTTTCTTTGGTTGTGTTTTGTTTTGGTCTCTGGTCTGTGCCCTGTGTGGGGGCATATTGATAACTGATACTGAAACCCCAATGCTTAGTGTTAGCAGCATATGGAGCTGCCGAGTGTGTTTAGGCAGGAAGATCAGGAGGCTCTTAGAGCTGTCCCCATCCATGACTGAAACCATTCTACATCAAGTAGTGACTTGATGTGGAATTGTACGCAGCAGTGAAACTACCCAAATATGCCAGAAGTTGAAGGCTGTGAAATCACAGTTGAAAATAGCTGTCATTCTTTGTGATACTTAGCCCTGCAGATCTTGATTAATATCCTCAAATCTGGAGACTAAGGTCTGACAATGGACCAAAAAAAAATACCTACGGTATACAGAGACATAAGCAGGTACCCAAAGACAAGTAATAAATGCCGCAATTTTTAGGATCTTTCCCATATATACATTTGCTAAAATAGTAAAATTTTTGAATTAGGTATATGCATCTATCCCTAGACAATGAATTGACTTAATGATTTTGTTGCTGAAACGTCTCGATTTTACAGCATGAGGTAATTATGTTAGAGTCTCTAGGGAAATGGATTTATAGTAATATGGGAAAGAGAAAGTTAATTTGATTATTAAGCAGAAGATCAAAAGACTTTTACTAATGCAGAAGAAAGTCACTGGCTGCTTGGCAATGTCTTTCAAGACTACAAAACTGGAAGAAACAGAAATCTTAGACGAAAAGACAAATTCTGGAAGTACCTATTAATAATATAATTTTAATTATTATTTTCTAGTATTTCTTGAAATGTTCTTTGAAGTTTTATAGATCCATAAAACATACACTTGAAGAAGGATGAGCAATGCATCAAGTAACTTGTTACGTTATTTTCCCATTTTCAAAGTCTGTAGGCACAGACAGGGCTCTGTCAGTGAGAGTAACAAGAGGGCAAGAGGTCCAAGTAATTTAGCATCCTAAAATTGAAGGAGATACATTGTCTAGCCTGTATGCTGTGTCACCCTGGGTCATATGGGATCACCCTGTTCCTAGACAATTCCAGATAGATGGCTGTCTTCTCAAATTTAGAAATCTAATAGAAGTGATTATTCCATAACCTCTGAGTAACCTTTTCCAGGGTAAGCCTGGTTGAATGGATGCAAGGAGTTCCTGTTATACAGCACACATTTTCTTTCCTGCAGGGATGCAGCTGCTATTTTTCTGACATTCCATGAATTAAAAAACTGCAAACATTTAGATACTGTCTTTCTCACTCATATTTTATACACTTGATATGTACCATTGTCTCATATTCATTGTTCACAGCAACAAAGTTGCCATGGGAATATTGAAAAATTTAGCACTTTCCTTTGGTGACAAGTATCTGGATGTTAATGTTTCTGTTCTTATCTTAGGCTATGAAATTTAAAGGTCTACAGTATTTAATTCTATTTATTTGTTTTAAAAAAATGTGATAGCTGTTAATACAGCTCAGCGTTGCTGTTCTCTGGCTAGGAAATGTTTCAAAAAGTTAAGTGATTAAATATTTTACAGTCTGATCACTTAGCATTGGTTAAATATGGCATTAGTCAAGAAAATGTTGGAATGTCCATCTTTGAGAAAAACAATAAGGTTTTTCTCTACATCATCTTAAGTCTAACTGTAGTTTTACCTTATCTTGAGACTTTATATTCTCAACAGCTCTACTTTCATTGTAAATTACTTTCCTCAAAATACTTCATGTCTTTTCATTTTTCACATTGTACCAGTCCTTGTTTTTCTTCCTGGATTTAATGACAAGCCTCATTTATAGAAGATATTAATAAGATGGCAGCATCTGTCTTCTCCCAGACTTGTGCAGCATTTGTGCTGGCAGCATTCTAGTTGTCTTAAAGCAGTCACTTGTTTAGACTGCTGAAGGCTGCCCAGACCACCATTGCAATCTGCGCTTTTCTTTTTCAGTATAATATTAGTTAAAGATCTTTAAAATAGGTAATATAAAAAGATAATTTAATCACTTTGAAGGTGAGAGGGCAAAAAATCTTGGACCTTAAAAGAGAACAATGCTAAACTGTGATACTGTCTGTTATGTGGTGAATTCTTGAGAAAGGGCAGAAAAAAGGGGACTACTTAGTTCTTGAGCCTGGTTGAAATCAGACTTGCTTGAAAACACCATCCCTTTTGATGAACATGTCAAATCCAGGGATACATTCAGGGAACAGAAAAATATTGTTCCCTTATACTATTTCTTACACCTATACTGGCATCTGTGATATAGAACTATTTTATTTTCTGATACCCAAACCTCACTTTAAGCAGACTTTTNTTTTTTTTTTTTTTAAAAGGCTGCATATAAAAGGGGAAAAAAAAAAAAGCTTGGAGCATTTTTGCTGCTGGGGGCTAGAGAAATCTTTCAGGAACCTTTGGCAAGTCATACATTAACAAACTCTTTAGTGTGATCCAATAATGAGAAGAAAACAGTCCCTCAGCTGCAGGGAATATTGGACAGGACAGAGAGAAGGAACATGTAACAGCCAAGGGTCCAACGCTGCTTGAAAGCAGAACTGCCAACATCGTTATCTTCCACAGGGCAGCCCTAAAAGCTGGCTATACTCGCTAATGTTCTCAGACTTTCACTATAATCTGGAGCAAGGTGGCATGCACAAACCTTTCGGAGTAGTTTCCCACTTCACAAATACAACTTCTTTCAACTTACATGGCTCGCTCTGAAAGCTTGAGCTACAGGATCTCAAGCACAAAACCTCAGTGGCATGCACTATCATTCGTCTGTGACCAGTACTAAGACTAAATTGCTTTAATTAAAGTCTACTCCAGAGTAAACTGCCAGTAGTATTCATTATTGCAAGATTAAAGTTAATTTATTAGATTGTTATTGATGGAATTAAGCTGACTGATCAGGAGCAATTCAGAACTGAAATAACTGTATCATGCAAAGAATGAAACCCTTTACTGGTAATATAAAAAATGTATGGATTGAAATAACAAGATAAAGCCAATTTGACTAAAAACTGGACAGCAAAGATCTATTACAGAGCTCAAACTTTTAATCTGATGTGGTCTAACAGCCCCTGTGGATGAATATATGATATGATATGATATGATATGATATGATATGATATGATATATGATAGCTGTTATATCTAAGGTCAGCTGTAACCAGAAAAGCTCCAAAATTTTACCAGCTCTACTAGTGCATTGGGGACCATTTTGAGGTCAGCTGTCGCACACACCTTTTAAGCCAGTTTCTTTGTACCAAACTCTTTTTGTTGATTACAGTGGAGGATGATTTTTGAAATCCAGCAAGACATTGAAGCAAATGCCAAACTTTAAGGCCATGCATCCCATCTAGAGCCCTGAGCTGTCTCAACGGGGAAGTAGTACATGCTTTTCCTCAGATGAAGGGTACAATAGGATGTAAGGGAGATGCTATGAGCATAAGATCCCACCACAAGAACAACTTTAATTGGCCTGTTGTTCAGTTTGCTCTCTCTTCCTGTTTCTCACCATGCCATCTGAGGAGACTGAAAATTAGAAACCACCCTGTCTTTTTTTTTTAAAAAAAAAATTGTTCTTCCCTATTCTTCAGAGAGATCTCTTGCAGTCTACCTGCAGGTGATCTATAATTAAAATGTCATATTCCACACATATTTGAAGCTGTCTGTGTTGGGGGGAGGAGGACAAGTGGATATATTTCATGAAGGCTGTTTTCTGATTGAGCCTTTCAGTATATTTGTTATTTCCACTGATGCAGGGATGCTGTGTGCTTACAAAGATTTCTAAAAAGCCTTTGCTTGTTCTTACTGAATCATGCGCTTTGGTTAGCAGGCCTTCTGTTATGCTTTAGAAAGATAAAATGAAAAAAAATCAACCCACCCCAAGAAATATATTTTCTTTTTACTGTTCATGGTGATTAATATGACTGGCTTTTTGCAAACCATTTCCAATTAATTTCAGTGAAGGGAGCTCTGCTGGTCCTGTATATGAACTAAACTTCATATTAAAAGATTATTTAAGGGATTGGAGGATTGAACACAGAGCTTAAGCTCCAAACTAGCCATCATGTGAGTCACCAAAACTACAGTTCTTTCTCAGCATGAGTCATCCTAATGATACACTTGGAGCCAGCGGAGCTTAGTGCCTAATCTCCCCTGCCACCAAACCTGCTTCTTCTCTCTAAATCTCCTTAGGTCTACCTAGGCTTGCTCTGAGGGTTGCTGATAGCCTTAGCCGTGCCTGGAAGAAGACAAGGAGAATCACAACATTTAATATGCCCAGCTCCCAGGTGACATAGCCGCAGAGGAAATAAATGGGTGTTTTAGTGCTTTCCATTTCACTGTTAGGACTGGGTGAACGGTAGTTATACTGCAGCACATACTGATCCTCCAGAATCGGAGGCACCTTTTGTCTTTTTAAGTCAGAGAGAAGAGGTATTATGCTTCCCCTTTCTTTAAGCTCATTTGAATACCTATAGTACAACTTTATATTGTAATTAGTAAGAAAAATAAAACTGTTATTGTTTATAAGAATGCTGCTATTTTAATGCTATCCTTACTGCCACAGATGTATTATTATTTTCCCTCTTCCCTGAGCTATAATATTCTCTACAAATATGCTTGACGTTGAAGATGAAGAAAACCTTTTCTTTAAATTTCATTTTGAGAATTGTATCATAGGAAAATGCCTTGAATACAGAGGTTTTAAAGAATGGGAATTGACGGGCAAACCTTTGCAAGTTTAACTGAGAAGCAGAGGAGAAATGCTTTAATCAGGACTATCTTCTGTAGTTTTATTCTTCTCATGGCCAATATATAGTAATAACTCTAAAACAGCTGATTCAGTCTTCTATTTTTATTCTTGGGATGCACTAACAGTTGTAGAATATGATGCCAAGTCCTGGCTGCTGCCCATTCTAGGGTTAAACTGGCTGTGGGGAGCTGTTAGGGTGGTGCTGACTTTCTGTCACTGCTTGCTGGATTAAAGGGAAAAGCAGAAAATTTTGGCTTCTGTGGGTGTGTGTAGGCCTACATGTTAGATGAAACCCTTGGGATGTAGACAATTTGGTCTGAGAAGTTGTGGGTTTTGTTTGTTTGTTTGTTTGTTTGTTTGTTTGTTTGTTTGTTTGTTTGTTTTACCTAGGTGTTGCTTGATTTGTGATGCTTTCAATCACTTAGCCTCTTCTTAGCTCCTTACCACTGGTAAATGGTGATGGAGACTTCTTCCTTCCTACATTATCCACATCACACTTGAGATTCTTTTATGCTGGGAGATGACAATAGGATTAAAAAAGTGGGAAAACGTTATTAGTGGTGTACAAGTTATATTTGTCTGAAAAAAAATGAATGCTGTTGTTATTTGTTCTGAAGCAGCTGAGACCACTTTATTTTCAAGATTTGTGAGAGGCAGGAGGAGAACAGGTTGTACTTACATGGCACGCAGATACAGCTCAATTGGAGAGAAAGCACACTTACATCTGCTGGCTGTAAAGATTTACAGATGATTTGTTATGATCCACTCACTGAGCAAAAGGAAAAACTGTTATGTTCAACATGAAATATGGTATATGTGTTTTTGATGCAAATTAAAAGCAAAAGTTATTCATCATTACTAAAGAAACCTCATATTTTCCATTTGGGTTGAGTCTTGAAGTGCTTTGTACTCCCAGATGATATCAGAGCACTGCACTGCGTAAACATGAAATTCAGGTATCAGTAGTTACTGTGTGCATCTACATTACTTGACGTCTACTCTGGACAAGCAAAGAGTGAAAAAATATACTTCCTGTATAGTGTAGAATATCTGTGATAGCAATAGAAATGAGATCTTGCAGAGGCTAGGTGATAGTAAGTTTCAGATGGTGGAGCAGCTGCCAGCAAGAAGGAAACTCTCTCAAGAGAATTTCTTTCTTTTCCTGGATAATCCTGTGGGAGAATCTCTCTTTGTAAAGGTTGTAAATTCAGACTTTTATAGTGAGAACAAAGGAAATGGGAACAGGAAATTGTTGTAACTGCTTTTATTAGAGATTGTACAGTCAAAGCAATCACTTTATAACCTTGCTTTGTGTGCTATTACTGAATATTATTCTATTCAAAGTCAGAGAGGATGCCTGTTTTAGCAAAGATAGTCTTGATCAGGTGGAGAAAATAAAGATACAGGCAAAGGGTAACTATACTGAAATATATCATCTCTCAGGGAGAAAAGCAGGTTTCACAGAAATTTTACTGTCCATCAGTCAGCTAATGGCTTAGTTGCTACATGGGCCTGTGGTACTATGAGTGGTCGAATTCAGGCTGCGCCTGTCAATCCTGACTCTGGCTTGATGGAGGGACAAAAAAATGCATCTGCTGATCCAAATTCACTAATTGATCCTGAGAATTATGCAACAGGCCTTAAGAGAAGGGCTGAAAATCTGTCCGTAAAAGATCTCCATGTTTTCACTAGTTTATTTTACACTGAAAGGAGGTGAAAGAATTGAGTCACAGGTTTCCAAGTCAGAAATTGGAGACTTGTTTGCTTGGAGTGCTTCTGCAGCTACTTTATGTGACTCTATTTCTTCCACAAAAAGTATCTCATCTGACTCCATATCCTATTTGTAACTTTTGACTATTCATTCTGGATGCACATAAATTTTTATGTGAAATTACTGGAAAAGAATGAAGGCAGATTTGAGAGCGAATTGCCTGGAAAAATTATATGTATGGGCTTGGCTTTTACAGCTGCCTTTTCTTTTTTTTTTTTTTTTGTTTTTACTGTTCACCTAGATATGCAACAAACAAACCCATTTAACCACCTGCTTGTTTCTCATCCTATTCATCTGGTAACATTTTTAGCAGTTTCTCTACTCTGTAGTAGAGCAATCACAGTAAATGAAATTGTGACAAAGACTACACATTTGCCCCTTCATTTATCAATGTTCTCTCCCTATACACTTCTTGCATGCAAGCATTGTGATGCAAACTTAATGTGTGCACAAGTTATAATCTCCTTTGCAATGTGTGGACCAGCAAAGAATGGAAATATAGATGCTGTGAGATTGGGAAATAGGTTTGTATGTTAGAGGGAGCAGAGAAAAGATTACATTAACAGGACATAATGGAAAATGGCAGGGGGGAGAGGAGAGGAAGTTGTACATCTATGCATTAGCATTGTATGACTTTTTTAGGTATGTAGCAGATTGGTTTTAATTTTTAGCTTTTTTTTATATGTTGTGTTACCCCAATAGCACTGTGTATCACAAATGTGATCTGTTGGAACATGTTTGCTTGTAAATTCATTTATAACTCTATAATTGCAATGACAATTATTGCAGTAACGCTGAGAACTGGGAACTCAGCATTATGGTTAGATGCCTTATGGGATATTGTTTATCCATTCTCCATTAAGTCTACCTATTTACTATTTGCAAACTTCCTATACTTAAATATCAGGAGATTATCTTTCAGGGGTTTGCTTGTTTATAAGTACCCTGTGGGAGAGGAGTGCAAGCTATCACTGTTTAGTAAAAACAAAGAGTAGACACAGAAGAAGTCAGAACAATACCTTGCTCCTCGCACAAGAGTAGTTGTTCTACTTCTAACTAGCCAGGCACTTTAACGTTATATGGAAAATAGCCTTATAAAAACTAAAAGGATTCCTCATTAAAATAATTCAACAGAGAACAATGAAGTGGCAGCTAGAAGTGGCCTGTTCAGAGGGTGTAAAAGACCAGGGCCAGTTATGGTAGGCAATGTGAATGACGAACTGGCAAGAAAGGGTGAAAAAGAACAGTGAATAACAGTTATTAAATTTCCTTTTCAGATGTTTGTAGCCTATTCACCTTTCTTTTTCTATTTTCCTTTCATTTGATTTCAGTAGTGCACACCCAACCTGGCACTACGTGCCATTAAAAGCACATTTTACCAACAGTAACTGCTCTTCTTTAATAGCGTTATTCTGGAGTAGATTCTCCTGCTATTTGTGAAGGAGACCTAAACTGTATCATGGTCCTGATGACATTGCTGTTTGACTCATTTTGTCAGTTGAATTCAAAGATTACATTTTGAAGCATGGTCACAGGGTGCATGATTCTGTTTTAGTGCTATTTGTGAAAATCAATCCCAGGCGAATTTACCAGCATGAGCAGGGAGTTCCTTGATCAGAAGCTAATGCCCATGCTGATCAAAAGTGCTTTGCTCTTGTCCTGCCTATGTTTGTAGGGGTCCATGTATTATCTTTGATCTGCTCTGTGGATAAAATGAGAGCTCTTCCATGAGAGGGAATGACTGTGCTTTTTAGATGCCTCAGCTTCTCTTGTCTATAACTTATTAGTATGATGATAATAATTATTACTTTATAAACGTATACATTGCAATCCAACAATATATTATAAAAGTATTAATATTTTATGATTTCCCTGGATGTGAAAGTTTTGCAATAGGTTTCTATATATATCTATCATGTGTATGTACAAAATATATATATATGTGTATATATGCTCATCTCAGCTGAACAATAGTCTCAGCTCCCTTCTTGTAGAAACATATGCTATAGTCCTAATGAACTCCAAGAGCAGGAGGATGAAACAAATACGTGGCAATGTGCTTGAGCAAGAGGATTTTGATGTACTTCTAGGATCCCAGTGCAGCCCTTAAGAAGTAATGTTATTCTCTGTGGCCTACAAGAGCAGCTGAACTGGAAGGAGATTAAATAGCAGTGGCGGTGTTTTCAAGCATTTGAACTATTTGAATGGAGCTTCTCACATCTAAATTTTCTTACTAGAGAGAATCAAGGGTGCTGGGCACCTTGTTACAGAGACACAGATCAGTCCTTTGTTGTAAGGTTAGTGAGTAGCAAGGCTTGGAGGAGTATCATCATAATTAAGCTGAAATCTTTAGCAAAGTTTGCAACTGCTGTGATTATTGGCAGATGGATCATTTCTGAAAATACAGTGGACAGGGTTTGTTTTTGTTGTTGTGGGCAGTAGGCATAACAGAATACCTAAATAACTGGTGCCTGTGCTTAGCTTTGTTCCTGCTACAGTGTGTTTCCTAATCTTTCTTGGGTTATTTTTCTTGCACAACAGTGACACTGCTTGCTTTTTGATTAAATACTGTTATCGGTCAATGGTTGGTCCTGACTGCAATTTAAACAAAAATAAACTCCTTTAGGCCTTTGATTTAATTGTTTTCTGCTGTCGCATACTCTGTCAATGAAGCAGGTATCCTTGCTCTGAGACGACCTCTGGTATAATCTTATTTTGAAAGCAGTTAGCAAAGACATTCAGCTTTCCAGTTTCTGATTTTGTTTATTACCAATAGATTTGCTTTTATGTATCTTGGTTTCAGCAAAGTTCTTTTCAAAGTTTTAAGACTTATTTCAGTTGGTGTAAATTGTTGGTCTTACTGACTTCTTGAGGGCCACTCAGTGGTGTGTATTTAAGGATATGAGAGCCCTTTCCAGAAGAATGGCCTTAAGATCTTCATGGGTCATTAAATTGCAATGTAGTATGATGCAAAACCGGCAATGGCAATGCCATTCCTAGTGTTACAATCAAAATGTTATAGGGCTTTGAAAGAAATGTCAAAAATTTGTTTCCTATTAGACCTTAAAGGATAAAAAAAACCCCGTCAAAACCAAACAGTAGCAAAACCACCTGCATCTGGGAACTACATCAAAATTACAATGAAATTAAATTGGCAAAGGGAAAGTAAATGCTGTAGCCAAAGCACTGTATGTTTACCCATTTCCAATGGGAAGATCTGTTGCTGAGTTGTACCTTATGCTTTATGTAGTAATATAGGATACAGATGGATATCAATAAATGCTACATATTGCTTATTTTATTTTGGTTTTTAAATCTGCTATTTAAAGAACTTGAGAGAATACTTGGCTATTGAATGGAAGATGATTGTTCAGTGATAGGATTTGGAAACAGATTTGAAATTTGCAACAAGGATAAACATATATACTCTATACGCTTTGCCTTTCACACTGGTTGTGAGGACATTTTCTTGTAAAGCTGTATAAGGGCCTTACTGTGTATGTTAGGGGTTAAATAACTTTTTTATTGTTTTTTATTTAGCTTCCATTGGAACTCAGGCACTTTCACCTACCCACTCCTAGGGGGAATGAAATATATTTACCATAAAACAACTGTAGCTTAATTTCCTTAGACACACAGTAAGGCAATCCTCTCTGGAGAATGTGCTTCTGTTGCAAGAGGCTTACAGAGGAAAGCATTAAATAATTACACAACTTCCAGATCTTTCTGACTGCAGTGAGATCACCTGACATTTGGGACATTTTTTAAATCTGAAAGAATTAAGCCAGGGTCTTTGGTGGTTTTTAATGTTTAAAGCATTCCATGTTTTTTAAAAATATCTACTATCTCTTTTCACCTTGTAGTAAAGACTTACATAGAGCTCTACCAAATAAAAGCTAGTAGTAAAGTACCCCAAACGGCATTGATTATGCAATGATTATGTTTTTAGAAATATGTAAATTGAGGTACAAATTTGATTTTTGTTGGTATTTTTACAAACTTACAGCTAAACTGTTCTCTAACGATCTCCTCTCAAGGTATGAGATTCAGCACTGTAAAATTAACAGGAACTAGAAATGAAAAGTCAGGAAAAACAAAACTTTACTGCTGGCCAAAAGCCTGTGATATATCCAATTGGAATCCAGACACATTTTTGATTATTAAAACAGCCCCTTGTTCTCAGCTTTTGGCATGCAGGGCCAAAACATATCATTTGATCAGAGTTCCTGGCTACCCAGGCCAAGTGGCATCTCCCATATTTTTGGTCCCTTGCAGCAAGTATTGACTGTAACCACATACAATGTCCACTCATTGTCACAACGGATCTGTCTTATGGATGCAGCACTACCCATTTCGGTATGTTCTCCATATGGAGTCCTAACCTCTGTGTTTCTTTGTCCTGCACTAACTGTGCTTGCAGTTGCCATAGACAGTACTTGCATAGCTCCCTTCAGTACATGCATACCCCATGGAGAGGATAAATCAGCAAAGATAATCAAAAACTACAGGCCAGTCAGTCTCACCTCTGTACCTGGCAAGATCATGGAGCAGATTCTCCTGGAATCTCTGCTAAGGCACATGGAAAATAGGGAGGTGATTGGAGACAGCCAACATGGCTTCACCAAGGGCAAATCCCGCCTGACAAATTTGATGGCCTTCTATGATGCTGCCACAAACTTGGTGGATAAAGGCAGGGCAACGGATGTCATCTACCTGGACTTATGCAAAGCATTCAACACTGTCCCACGTGACATCTCCAAACTGGAAAGTCATGGGTTTGATAGATGGACCACTCAGTGGATAAGGAACTGGCTGGATGGCCGCACTCAAAGGGTTGTGGTCAACGGCTCAATGTCCAAGTGGCAGCTGGTGACGAGTGGTGTCCCACAAGGGTCAGTACTGGGACCCGTGCTATTTAACATCTTTGTTGGAG
>VZRU01012593.1:55124-68359 GCA_013398155.1 Pedionomus torquatus | reverse complement strand
GAGCTGGGGCTGTTCAGCCTGGAGAAGAGAAGGCTCCAGGGAAACCTTATAGCAGCCTTCCAGTATCTGAAGGGAGCCTACAGGTGAGCAGGAGAGGGACTCTTTGTCAGGAAGCGTAGTGATAGGACAAGGGGTAATGGTTTTAAACTGGAACAGGGGAGATTTAGATTGGATATTAGGAAAAAATTCTTTCCTGTGAGGGTGGTGAGGCACTGGAACAGGCTGCCCAGGGAGGTTGTGGCTGCCCCATCCCTGGGAGTATTTAAGGCCAGGCTTGATAGGGCTTTGAGCAACCTGGTGTAGTGGGAGGTGTCCCTGCCCATGTCAGGGAGGTTGAAACACGATGATCTTCAAGGCCCTTTCCAACTGTAACCATTCTATGATTCCATGATTCTATGAAAAAGGAGGAAGAAAAGAATAACAAATGCCTCTTTGAATCCCTGCCATGTTTTCTACAGCAGCACAAAGCAGAATTTTGCTTTGTGTCTTTCCACCCTAATTGTGGACTGTGGCTGCAACTTGACCCTGTGAAGTACTACATCTGAACATGGATCCTCTGTTGACACCTGATAGGATTTTAGCTGGTAAAGGATTTTACATAAGGCATAACAGAATGGGGTTTTTTAATTGTACCTACATAAGCATAAATTTCTCTCCTCTGCATATAAATCTACATCTGCCTTTCCCTGATGTTGTCACTGATGTTCCTGATGTTTACTGTTTTTAACATTTTTTATATATAAACACAGCTGAGAACCTTTGGTGGGCTGAGACTCTGTGTGCCTGCTGTCAGGCTGTGGCAGTCATAGGAGAGTCAGCCTGGATCTGAGGGCAGCCCAGACATCTGTGTGGTGATTTTGCAGCTGGGCCTTGGGGATCAGGACAAGACCGCCTTGTTTGCATGATGGAGATGCTGTCCCTGCTTTGGTCTGTGCTGCTTGCTGGCTGCAGCCCACAGCACTGTCCCAGCACAGTTCCTCTCAGGGCCATTGATCCTCCCACCACCCAGCATGGTCTGGAAACACAAGCACTTCCTGCAGCCTTCACAGTTCTTCTACCTGACCTCATGTAACTCTGTCTGTGAAACAGGGAAAAAGTGGTCATATATATAGTGTGTGTAATCTGCCTTCTCATGACATCAGCCCCACAGCATTGCACCTTGGTGCAATGCCATAGGGTGCCCACATACATGCTTCATCAGAGAATCCTTATGAGCTTGCAGCCTGGCAGGAGCTTTGTCAGTGTGTCACAGACGTGCGAGTAGATGGATGCAGGTGCTGAGGACAGGAGCTGGAATACCTGGAGCAGAGGATTTCCGAGCTCAGGCAGGTGTATTTGTGAAGCAGAGTTTTTCAGCCTTGTGCTTTGTGGCATGAAGATGATGGGAGTCACATTGACCTACTGAAGGTCTGTGCAGAACATATTTGCTCTGAATACTGCTGGAGGGATTGTGAAAAATATGGTTGCCACCTTGTATGTATCAACATGTCCTGCAGAGACATGCAGGGTCAAGACAGCACCATCCTGTTCAACAACCCAGAAATTCCCCAGCTGCCTACGTCTGTGCTCCAGGAACCTGTTCTTAATGCATCAGATGCACAGTTGTGTCATGTAAACAGGACCCAGAAAGCAAAAATAATGGGGTTGCTGCTCATTAATCATCTTTATTATCGCATGTCTGAATAGTGATAAAATCCAAATGGTGTATATAGGACTATATGTCAAAATAAGGACTGTATTAATAAAGAAAACATACAGGAGATGTTTTCATTCCAGTCACCTTAAAAGCCAAATAATGAAGGCAATGAAGAAGTTTGCATTTACCATCCTCAGAAAATGGAAAAAACGGGATCCTTAATGTATATAATATGCCAGAAAAGAAAGGAAAACTAGATATAAAGTTTCTTAGGAATGATCTTCACAAAACCTCTCCTGTTATCTTACAGTCTTCCTTGCTATCCAACAGGAAAAAACAAATCACAGCTATTTACATGGCCTGGATTTTATTTAGTTCCTCTCTTTTCCAGCATGACTATAGTTCTGGCTGGTTTTAGGAAAGTTAAGAAATGCGTTAGCTTCAATATTAATGTATTGAGTTACATTTGCAAAGGCAATCAAGAGCTTTACATGGTGTTCTGAAACACCGGAATTCAATTCACAGTCTTTGCCAAAGCTCTATTTTTATTTTGTCTTCATCTGATGTTATCAAGGTTGTTCATGTTCCATAAATGGATGAGTTTTAGCAGTAGTTAGCAGTTGGTAATAGGAGTCAAGAAGACCGGGGCTTTTAACACATTCAGAATGTTTAATTTCCCCTCCATCTGATGATAATAATTTAACATGTTAAAATAAAAAAAAAAAAAAACCCACAAAAATTGTGTGGATTTAAAAAAGCCTCCCACGCACCTTATGGAATTAAAATACTGTGTGGGCCTGGAACCACGAGTATGTTCACTAAGTATGATCTCCAGAAGCATGTTATATTTGAGAAAAAAATTAAATGAAAAAATTAATCGTAGTTGTTCTATCCAAACACTCTGCTTTCCTAACATTTTGCTTATGCCTGTTAGGTAATCATGCCACTTACATTTAACTAAAAAATTTCCTTAGGGTGATATCTGTAAAATCTAAATATTTACTTATTAATTTGGAAAGTTTCTATTATTGGAACATAACGTTACGGTAAGTCTTGAAGTATGTCCAAGGAAAGGTCAGCCTTTGCTTGAAACTCTCTTAGCTGAAGTGTTTTTGCACCAAAATGTATTTAACTGTATAGTCTACTGTGTATTTTCATAAGGTCAGATCATTTTTGGTTGTAGCATGATGAGCTGGTTGAAAGTCTGGCTTCCCAAGCAGACTTGGCGCACAACCAAGATATATACTATGCTTTGCAGAGTCACATAACAGGGTGATGCAGAAGAAGTACTTGAGATGAATGTGGGAAATCCTATCTGCTTCATCATCCAGTAGAGGTAGAGAGGAGAATAAAAAAAAAACAAAAAAAAACCCAAACCTGCCACAAACCCTTCTCAGAGATATTTTTAGGAAGCAACATGATGAATGCACACTATAAATGCTTTTTGTGATTATTTTTTTTTTAAGCATGGCAAGTGGGACTCAAAAATTGTTAAAACAAGACAGGATAGACACAGTGTTATACATATGTTACTGCATTTAATTAATTAGCTCTTTTTAATTTACCTAAGAAAAATACAAGATGTCTATAGAAAACTATTCCTTTTAATGGTGCAAGTAGTGCTGTAAAATGAATTCACCACAGGTTACAGTATAGTATGGTTACAGTAGTAAATAATCCTGTTCTGACTGTTGTAACAATAATTTTAGATTCTAATCTCAGAATTATACTAGGTTAGACACACAAAGAAGTGAAGCTGCAAAACCTGTGGAGCAGAAGAAAAGATGAAGCTGAGGGAGGGAGCCCTTATTTCCTATAGCCACTCATCTTAAAATGCTGCCCGTTACACAATGAAGGAAGTACTCACAAATTCAGAGCACTGCTTGTCTCCACTATTCCCAGAGGCCTTACATGGATACTGAACATGCCCACATCATTTGTAAACACTTTATATTGTCCCTGAAGTAAATACATCACAATACGAAATGTAAAATATTTGTGGTAAAATTTACTCCTTTTATTGATCAAAGGGACAGCATTGCTCAAAGCGAACACTTTTGAAATTTAAGTTTATCTGCAAATGGTCTTGTAGCTGGTAGAGCTTGGAAATGTAATGTAATAAAATGTGGGGGATTTTTTTAGTAATTTAGGATATGAGAGTCAGTGAGGAGTTGCAGAATGACATAGAAAAGATGCGTGTACAAAATACAAGTATATGTAAAACAGACGTGGTGGTGGCTTGTAGTATAGACTCTTTAAGATAAAGTTAGACTACAGTTAAGAATTAAAATGCAAAGAAATTTATCAATGATGTACTACGTCTACTTTGACAGATTTCATTCAAAAATCTCGTATACTAAGAGTGTTTTACGAGATATCATTACAGAAGCACTAAAACGATACAATAACTGTGAGCAGATTTTGCCAAAAAACCCCATTTCCTGAAGACAGTCATGCACAGCAAACCAGAGATATGCTATTTTTAAATAGATTTGTATATAGAAAGCATCTTCAGGAAGAAGAGATAAATTTTATCTTCTTTAAGTGTACACCTGTTGTTAAGATATTTTTATCATGTACTGCAATCTAATGATAGATAACATAAGAGAGGATTTGCACATTCCTTTCTCATTTCTGTTAGGAAACTAAATCCTGGTAAGGGTCTATATGTCTCTTATCACTCTATAGAATAGCAATTTAAAGACCGGAAACACATATGGATTTTCATTTTTATGATCCAATTTTGACTACTAGAGTTGGTTTCCTGCTACTGTTTTCAACAGGTCAGAAAATGCTTTGTCCAAAATCCACTTATTTCACTGCTAGCCTTCAGTCTGAGGAACATTCTTTTATATCTAAGATACATGGTTTCAATATTAAGCAAAAATTGGCTCTCCACTAATAAATTAATACAAATAGTATTTGGTTTTCTCTCAGCTTTCTCATTAGTTCCTCATATGAAGGGTGAGCAAGTGTTATCAATGGTGTGTTTTATCCCATCCCCAAAGGTAGGCACTAGGTACATAATAACTTTAACTTTACTTGATGGGAGTGCCCATCTTAGACATGTCTACTTGAAGAGATAATAAGGTAGACCTATGCCCTGCATTTTCTTGTTCAATCTCCGCAGTGGTATTCCCTGAATGTTATTTTTATTCTTGAAGTCTCTCAATTAGACAACTTTATTACAGCTTCTACTTTTCAACCCTTTATGGTATTATTACAAAACTAATCCATGTTTTGCTTTCTGAAAGTAATGTGGAAGACATAATGGAGGTGAATATCCAGCCAAAGAACTTAAATTCCTGTCCTAAGCAATGATATTTAAATATAATTTGCCTGCAAGTAGATCACACTTTTGGTCATTTGAATATAAATATACTTTCATAAGAGAATTTTCCTCTCTGGAAAGTGAGTGGAGTGAATTTAGAGATGTACAAAAATTACTAGAAAGGAATCAATTTAAGTTTGAGAATTAAGCTAATGACAAATAAGGTTTACCACTAGAATCGACAGGCATATAGGGACTTCAGTGTCTTGCAGTAATGCATGAGTATTTGTTAAGAGAAAAAGAAAAACTTGAAGTTTTTATTTGGTTTCGGTGTTAGGTCACATATTTGATGAGGACTTCAAGCTGACAAAAGTGTAGCAGTGAAGACATAAGTGGCAAGTTCAGGGGACGTAGAGGGACAAGGGACCATCCTGGTAATGGTTGAGTCTACCAGGCTGTTTTAATAAATACAAAACACAGATATCAAGATCTGCTTCAAAAGAAGCAGGGTTGGAGTTTCTTTGTTGTCACTTTGTTTGGTTTTTGGTTTGTTTTCAGACTGATTACTGATCAGCAGATTTAAACATGTCTTATTTCTTTTACTATTTTTTTTCTTCTATATGTTTTCTAACATGTTGTGTTCTACAGGAAATGTATTTTCCTGTAAAAAGTATACAGCATGTCCCCTTCTAGGGAATAATTTAATTTTATTTTTGTTTTGACTTTTAAAACATTTTATACTTCCTTTTCCTCTTGTTACTTGCATTTCACATGCATTAGGGTCATTGGTTCTAATGGGAATGCGAATCTTAAGGTCAGTTCAAGGATAATTTAATACATTTAGGAGCTGTCAGATTTGAAATTGTGTAAAAGCAAGTATGCATTATTTTGAGTGTTTATAGATAACAGATATACTGTGTCAAATTCAGGTTTGTGTGGAGAAAGCATAATACGCAGTTGCAGACATTGGCATGTATGTAGCAATGAAAGTGGCGAAGTAAACTCTAGCTATTTATATATCTATCTGCACACACTGTGTCATGGTTATGCAAAGAAGGAAATGGAAGATGGCCTTTTAAAACTGGAGAAGGTTTATTTTTGGTGTCCCTGTCCATGTACTTATCACCAGGAACTGCTGCTCTAAAAGGCCATGTGAACATAGCTCTCGAGCAGAAAAATCTTGAAGCAAGGTAAACCTTTTTTCACTCAATAAGTAAATGAGGTCAGAATGCATATTATTTTAATTAAATTACTGTGTAGTCATTAAAAGCAACAATACTTCATCCTTCCATCTTGGAGAGAAGGACAGTTAATTCAGGGTTCAGCAATACAAAAGCAATGTAACTCCAAGGCAACTCGGAAACTGGATGAAAAACCAACTGCTCATATTGCTGTTTGGGCACAGTTTTTCAGCTTACCCATGGCAGTTTTCTTGATATTGCTATTAATAGTATTCTGCCTTGTCTTCTGATGACACAGGTTTTACAGATATTCAAGAAAATGTATGTTTAGATAAAATTTAGCATGATTTATACAGCTTGAGCTAATGAGTAAGTTTTTACTTAATTAAATGAATTATGTAGACATTTTTTTAATTGTCAGAATGCCAAAAACGATATGCTGTGCTTTGGAAATCCTCTCTATTTTTAGAACAATACTGACTTTGCTTCTCATAATGAATTTTTTTCAGGCTAGCAATCTGTAATATGCTTGAGGCTATTTTGATATGGCTATCTTTAATTAAGCACATAAGTTATTAATATTTTGAAAGTTGGATTCAATTCTTTTGATAGCGTTTTTAACATGCCTATTTTTAATTTTATTATTTTGCTACAGCAGACAGAGTGGTAAATCATTAGTTATTAAGGAAAAAAAAAATTCTAATGAGTAAACAGGGCCTTTCACACAGTAAGTTGATCATGTTAAGCACCACTCAGGAAGACCATAATGAGTACTTCAAGACTATTACCGTACTGCATGTATCTACCTGGATTTAAATCATAAGTCATAAAAATTGTGGGGTTTTAAAACTACTATGATGATGTATCATGCCGCTCATACATATTCCTTCAAGGAGTTCTACAGCCATTTTAGTCTGTACGGTATAAAAGGTAAATTAATTGTAAAAGTCTTCTGTTAAATCAGGAGATGAATGTTCGGTGCAGAACAGTAAACACATGTAGATATAAGGCTCTGACAGCCTCTGAATCCTGCTTTGTTTTTCCAAGCCTTGCAATGCTATTGACAATGTGTATTGTGCACTCTGTTGCCCAGGATCCATGGGATAAAGCTAGGATTGCCCTAATTATCGTTGCTATTCTTACTGCTGCCGAAGGTTTAAAAAGAACTCTTTGATTATACACATATATAACTATTATCTGTTCCTTATATGAGCTGTGGTGTAAAAAGGAGTATGGTCTAAACTGACGTAGCCATATGTCGTATTATACACTATTAGAAATATCCTTCCCCTGCATGTGCTTAAAATTCTGAGGTGTTTTGGTATTGTTAAAACAAGCACTGTGTGAAAGTGAACCAATTAATGCCTGGTGTGATTTATGGTGTCTTAAACAGGGAGGGAATGACTATAAATATTGCAAAAGGGGAGTGATTTTCGGATGATGCCAAACTATCCCATTCTAAATATTGGATCTTGCTGAAATGTGTAATATTAGGGAAGTAAACACATCATTTTTAATTTCATTCCTGTTCTTTTTTGTCTATTGCAGACTACATGAAAAAGGAAGCCATAATTGTGCATCATCTATTGAACTGAATTAAATGTATTAAAATATTAACCACTGGAGTGTCTTCTCCCACTGGGTTTCTAATTTATATTGGCTCATTCAGGAATTGACCTGTCAGCAGTGTGACCCCAGCTCTCTTCAGCTTTTACAATAAGAAAATGATGTTGTTGAACTGAATGCTAAAGAAGCAAACAGTGTTTAAGATTAACTTCAGAGGCTAGGCCTTCAAAAAAAAAAAAAAAAAAAAAAAATTTGTGTGTTTTCTTTCGTCCCGTGAAAGATTTTAGAAACTATTTTATTCATCCTTTCTGTGACACAAAGACTAATAAATAGATACATTTCCAGTGTTGCCTATGTGTACATAGGTAGGTATACACGTTCACACACACAAAAATATGAATATGTATATATAGAGAGACAGAACGAATGAATACAAGAATGAATATTGATTGTGTTCTGAGTTCTTCTGTTATCAGTTCTCCTGAACTTCTTGATCTCATTACCACCACCCAGTGGAAAAGCTTGGAGCTAATGTCAAGTCCTGAGATGAACTTGACTTCTTCCCATGGAAATACTGCTTCAGTAAATGAGCCCAAACTCACTGCAAGTGAAATTTCCTATTGACTGTGAAAGACTATTGATCACTGCTTTAGAGTCTAGATCTTTTAACTCTGGAAAAAGTTGTATTGACATTGCTAAGGAAAATAATCTGTTTCTGATAAATGGCCACAATCTATCTGCTATTCTAGATCTCAAAATGTACTGTTCTCCTACTTACTCACTAATTTGTTTTTGTTTACCAGGTTTTCTCTTGATGCCTTTTTTATTTTGATTAAAGGCCTTGAGTTACTGAAGTATCTTGAAGTGTTGTGTACTTTAACAAAGCAACTTTTAACTGGTTAAATTCAGTAAACAATTTCCAGTGGTAAAAACTAAGATGATGCTCATTATGTAGTCAACTTCCTTTGCAGAAAAGTGTAAGACACTGAAGACCTGCTTGAAACCTTGTTGGATATTGCTTATGGAGTTAGTGTGGTTTTGGCTTTGATACTGTGCTATCTATGAAACCAGTCTGCTAGACTTTAAGGAGTTTTGGCTGGTGGCTCTGCAGAAGTGTACTCATTCTGTGGTCCTTCTGCATTTGTTTTTTGACTTACGTAGGGGTATGTGTTTTTACTGAGTTTTTCTATGCTGTCACTAGAAGATTGTTCCTTGCACTGTTGTGCTGAATTGTTATAGAAGTGAAGCTGAAGAGGATTTGTTCTTCACATAGAGCCATTCTTCAAGCATGTGTGATGGAGGATTTGCTTGTAAGATGGTGTTTAACATGGCAGACTGAATTGCATGTTCAGTGTTTGAAATGGGAAGAGTTACTTTTGCAGAGGGTTCTGTTTACCTTGGCTTAGACCAGCAGGTGTTTTCTGGCCCTTGTAAGTCTCTTGCTATTTAATGCTTTTGTCATAGGTCAGTTACTAGTTAATGTTACTTTGTATTCTGAGTGTCATTTGTGAGTATTTTTTTGTTTGTTTTGTTAGAAAGGGATGAGGGAAGAAAAAAAGTAGGAGCATTCATGAGCCATTGGGGAAACTCTGCAGCATAAACATTAAGAAGGGAAGATAAGAGAACAGTGTATTCAATTCAATAACAATTTTTTATTTTTTTTTTTTTTTTCCCCAATAGTATTCTAAAGCACACAGTGGTAGCACTGGTAATTTGGAAGAGAAGGCGCAGAAAAGCATTTGCATCTCTTACCCACATGAATTATTTGTTTGGGGTTAGATATAGATGCTACGTGGATATGTGAAAAGAGAGAGTGGGTAATTCTTTCCAGGCTGTTTCTCCCTGGAACTGTTCTTCAAGAGCTGTGATATAAAATTACGTACTTTGGTGGACCAAGGGAGCCAAGAAAAGTAAAAAAAATACAGTGTGTTTTAATAAATCTTTGTTGCTACTTTTGGGATCAAGCAGAAATATTTGTTTAAGCCTTTGCACTCTTCTTCCTGTGACTTTCAAGGGCTTCAAGCTACAGCCCACAATTTGACTTCCTGCTATAGTGCTTGAAGTCACTGTTGCCTCTCCCTAGCTTTTGAGATACCAGCATTCTACTTAGCTCATGTGTTGAAATAGGGAACCCTCTCTGATTTTCTTCACATACAGTGAAGAATGTGCTGAGGAACTAGGCTACTAGAGTGTCCCAGTTTCCTTTCTTCTAGCTTCACCACCCCCATAGCTGATGAATGAATGCAGTTGTAATATAGTGTATAATGTGTAATACACCATAATGGCTTTTAAAAGGTACACAGGATACTTCTATTTTTCCTTCCATTTAATGCAAGGATGACAGACATCTGAAATGGGGAAAAATATCCAAGGCTAAGGGAAAAAAAAAAAAAAGCAATAAAAGGAGACTGAAAGTGCAGGAGATGGTAAAAAGGGTAAAAAGGTGTGTCTCAGACAGCAGATTACTTACAGGGAGATAGTCTTAGGATAAACTGAATTTTATTGAATTCAATAAGAATTGCTATCGGAGCTGAATTGAGTTTCTTGTGACTTACAGCACAGATATTTCTTTCTATCCTTGATGGCTATGTTTCACCAGTGAGTGAATGATTTCTCAGGATATATTCACTTGGTAACGCATATTCTGTGCCATGCTATAAAGGCTGTTAAACAAAAGGAGATTGTTTATTTTCTGGATACTGACAGGAGCATTCCTTGAATGTTGATTATTATTAAATGCTAAAATACAGAATACCAAGTATTGTCATGGGCAGCAAACCAGTATAATGTATGTGTACTAGTGTAATTTCTTCACTGGCTTATAGTTCAAAAGTTTTCCAGAAAGCGTTTCAGGTTTATAGCCTGTTTCTTGAGTTGATATTTGCAGTTTATACAGAAACAGCTCCTTGAAGATTTTTTTACCTAGGAAGTATCAGGGAGAATAACAGAATGAGTAAGTCAGCAGCACTGGTTATTATTATATGGCAGACATTTGAATAAATAGTAGTATACACAGCTCAAAACCCAGACACTTACCTAGGGGAATAGGGTAGATAGAAATAGGTAAGACTGATAGTATGTAGGAGTCATGGGGTTAGAGTCTGATGAAATTTGCAATTTATTAAAATAAAAAAAAAAAGTGAAGGAAGAAGCGTCTTGAGCCCATGTGATCACACCAGAGAAACAGAATGAGGCATGAAAAGTACAGTGAAGGATTAAAGACACATGAGGGAAACTGGAGAGAGCAGTGTATCAGAGAAGCATCCAATAAAAAGAGGCCAAACAGAGTAAGTAGGACTAGAAACTGTATATTTTGCTTAGTACATGCTATTTAGTACAACTTGCCATTTCTTTATAGAGTAATGTGGAGGAATCAAGTGATCTGTAGTTGTGGGTTGTTTTCTTCTTCTTTAATAGAGAAGGGCATCAAATCTTCATTAGCAGAAGCTATAGCAGCTTTTAAAGTTGTTAAAGATAGTCTCATCTGTTACAAGCACGTTGATCCTTCAAAATTTGTACTGCTGGAATAGATGATTTTTCTGTTGCTGCGGTCAGGTGTTTCCTATGTCCTCATACTGTACCACGAGTATGCAAGCAGTGCCTGCATGCCTTTGAAAGGCCAGAGAGTAGATGTACAACACTGAAAGGGTCCATGTATGACTGTAGTTAGTGTAATTAAATGTGTCGGAGACTTGTAATGAAATGGTCAGTGCAAGGATTTTGGAGAAAAATGTTCTCATTCTTCGAAATGGTGGATGTGAGGTGTAGATGGTCTTTGAAGAATTGCATTCCCAGGGAGAGGGGTCCTGACACTTAAAAAGTGAAAAAACATTGTTTTTCTCATCCAAATTGGAATATATTTATTCCCAGAAAGGAGTCTTCTTATTACTCTACCTAGACAGAGGACATTTTTGAAAGAGGATCATACCTTTGATCCTATCTGAAAGTAAAACTGGGCCTTAGATGTTCTGTGTTGTTAAAAGTATCAAATATTTATGATATCGACTTAATTTTTACATCATACTAAACTTGTTGGTTATTTCTGGATGTACTTATACACACTCATAAGCAGAAAAGTAGTTTAATTATGTACGTGTACATTTTCACCCTTTCGTCTGTAACAAGAAGTAGCAAATTCTGATCTCTCACCTGTCTCAGCTGTCAAAACTTTCCACTTTTGTAATTTCTAATATTCCTTCCTAAGTACTGAAAATGCTGAACAATGAGTCACAGCTGTCAAAATTTACTGTCCACTGCGTATGAAGAGACACAATGGTAGAAAACGCTTATCAGAGGAAGACACCTCATAAACTGGGGGTTCCTTCATCAAGGACACAAACTGCAAAGACAGGGATTTCTCCCAGGAAAGTATTTGCCCCCCACCCTCAATTTCCTGGAAGCAATTCCTTTGTTTTGCAGGACAGGATGATAGGATGGTGGTGGTATTATGTTGTCAGCAGTAAATACTGACTAGGAGACATTTTCAGATGTTACATCATGGTTCTGGGCTTATTTTCTAAGATGTTCTCTCTTTTTGCACTGGAATCTCACCCCCAAAATCTTGATTTTTGCAATCCAGAATAAAGGTAATGCAGGGTGGAAGATGAGCCAGCTAAGGATTTGTTTCAAGTCTTATGTGATAAAGCTTGCATATCATAGATAGAGTGGGGGTAACAAAAAAATAACATCTTTATTAAACATGGCTTAAACTGGGACAAATTCTGGTTCTGGTAGTGAGTTCCAATTTGTGTGTTACAAAAAGAAGGAAATGCTTATGATGGTGAAGGAGTGTGGTGTGTATATTACAGTTACCCCATGCTGATGTACCAAATGCTTTATAATCCACAGTTTGCTAGGGTCTTTATGCAACAGAGTCGATTCCATTATATGTACATTAAGGCAGAAAATCGCAGAGGCAGCGCCAGAGTCTGCGACAAACCACGGTTATTCCGCTTTCCCCTGCAGCCGCCCAGGCCCTGGCAGGCCGGGAGGGCAGCAGCCTCCTGCGCGGGCTCCCTCAAGCAGTAAGTAACTGCAGAAGGGGCGGGCGGCGGCGGCGGGTACCCCGGGGCGGGGACGGCAGCCGTGGCCTTTCCCCACCGCCCTTCCGATCCCCGCCGAAACCACGCCGTGACCCAGAAGTTTTGATTTTCAAGACTGCCGGGCGGGATGCGGCGGGGAGAGGCTGCGGCGGTGTGAAAGGGCGCTGCACCGGCTGCAGCCCGGCAAAGGGCGGGACGGAGCCTGCCCTAAGCCGGGAACGTGAGAGATGACCCATTTCACCCAATTACGCCGTTACGGGGCACAAGAGCCGAAAGGGGCGGGCGGCGGCGGCTATCGATCCCGGCAACGAGCGTGGCCGGCAGACACCCGGCCCAGGTAGCGGGGGCTGCTCCGCCCCAGAGGGTTAAGGTGGCTGCATTTATAGTTAGGCATTTATATACATACGTATGTATAAAATAGAAAAGGCAGGGCGCGGAGGCTGCCTGGAGGAGGGGCAGGAGCTGGGGGCGGCGGCGCACCCCCGGGCATCTCACCCTGTCGTGTGTCCACCCCTCTTTCCCCCCCCAGATTCCGGAGG
>VZRU01012593.1:28110-54880 GCA_013398155.1 Pedionomus torquatus | reverse complement strand
CATGCCGTGGGGACCCGCCGGCCCCGGCCCTCCCCGCCGAGCCCAGGCCGGCCTGAGCGCCCCGCCGCTGGCTGGGGGGCGGCCCCGGCCCCATGGAGTGCTACTACATTGTCATTAGCTCCGCGCATCTCAGCAACGGGCACTTCCGCAATATCAAGGGAGTTTTCCGAGGCCCCCTCAGCAAGAACGGGAACAAAACTCTGGTAATGGCTTCTTCTCTTGCCTCCCCCCCGCCCCCGCCTTTCTTTCCTTCCCTCCTTTTCATAGCACAGCATCCCTGGCTCGCTGGAAGCCGCTGCGTGTGCACTGCCAGCGATGCAGGCAGCCGCGGTGCTGGCCGGTTTTTTGCGCGGTTGATAGTGCCTTCACCGTCGCGGGGATGCGATGCCCTCAGCTGCCGCCCGCCGGGCTCCCCTCCCTGCCGGGGGGCTCTCCCCGGCTTCCCGCATTCCCTGGGGCAGCCGGTGGAGCGGTGGGGAAGGTGCTTGCACGTCCTTTCTGTGCTGCTGATGCGGCGGCTGGTTGCGGAAAAGCTGTGAACGAGAAGCCCCGAGACCCTTCTGTGCGGGGAGCTGCGGGCCGGGAGCTCCGTCGCGCTCAGCCCGGGGGGAGGTCGGGCAGAGAGAGGTAGCAGCTGAGGCTCTGGGGGCATCCCTCGGAGAGGAGGACTCCGTCTTGATCACTGGGTGACTCCCATCACCCTGAGTGCCGGCGTTAGCTAGAGGTCCTGCTTGATGAAGTGAAGAAAGGACCCTGAAACTTGTGTACTTGAGGGCTGAGCTATTTGGGTAGAGAGATTAATTTGTTCGAGAATAGTTTCGGAAATGATGTACTTTCTTGTTTGTTGGTTGCCAAGTTTTTTAAAAGCATAACTCTGGATTTGAAAGGAATTGATGGGTCTAGGTAATTTGGCTACATACTCTGGAAAGTCTGCATAGGCTATTACAACTGTTTCTTATATACACACCATATACCTTTACATTTATTGGGTTTCCAGTGTTTTTTGCTGTCTTGATTGGACTCCCTTTGCTACTATTAATGAACTTTAATGGAAGAGTTATGGCATGATAGTATTGGCAATACATGTGCTCTCTTGCCTGTTCAGATAAAAGGGATGTAGTGTAACAGCAGGCTGGGTGAGCTACATCACGTAGCAGCATCTCAATCACAGCAAAACACAGTGCAAACAGATGTTTGGAGAGTAGGTCGGATCTGAAAGAGGGGCTTAGCCACATTGTTTATCACCTTCTCCCATCACCGTCTTATTCTGAAATCCCCTTTGGAGGAGATGGAGCAGAACTTAGGCACCACATTCTTGTTCCCTCGATTACACGACCTATATTGATGAGGAATTTACTAAAGTACTTAACATTTGCTAGAGTTGGCAAGCTTGCAATTTCTCCCTAAATAAAGAGATTAAAGCAAGTCTGAGCCAAGTTGTAAAAATAGTAACTACTACAAGAGAATCTGAGGCAGATTTTTGGACTGTTTCAGATGTAAAGTTCCGGCTTCAGGGTTATAAATCTTACTGCAATTTTATTTGCTGTGGATTCTGGGTTTGGGGTTGTTTTGTTTGGTTGGGTTTTTTTCCTGTTAAGGATTACATTCTTAGAATTTTAAACAAGTATTTGTAGTATCCATGAGATGGCAACATGTGTGTAATATTTCACTGTTACAGCTGCAAAACCAAGACCTACTGTAGAAATATCTGGTACACTTTAAATAATTGCGTGATACATCACCTTCTTTCTACTAAACAATTTCAGTAAAGATGCATTTGGCAGGACCTCGAATGGTCTGACGTAACTTTTAGATTATGTATTATCTTGCAATTCATAATTGATTCTGCTTCAATAGCATTTTTTTCTTGCCTTTTTTAATATTTTTTTCCATTGGCAGAAAAACAGCTCTGTATTCTCAACATTCCTGATTGATTTATTTACTGGTAAAAACATTAGTGACCAAAATATGTTGAGGAAGACTGACATTAACTTAAAGTTCAAATACACATATTGCTTTGGTTTTGAAACGCTATTACGCTGGGAAAAAAATTAATTCAACCCTGCTCTTCAGTGAGATGGAATAGATGTGAAGGGAGAAAAGATAGTATTGGTTATGGATTTGCCATGAGAAACCTTACCTTTAAAAGCTTTTGTTGTGGACAATGAGAAGTGTAACTGTCAAAGTTTTTGCTGAGCTAAAAAGGGGGAGTATTGATGTTGGCTCTGCAGAGAGCAAAATTAAGTCCTTCACTATGAAACACATGGTATATATGCAGACATTGAAACTGTTGAGTGTTTTTTAACTTAAATGGGGTAAATACACTGTAGGGTTATTGTATAGTTCAGACTGAGTTCTGAGGTGCTGAAGTACATTTCAGCCAGGTTCTGTGGATAAATCAAATGTTACATCAGAGGATCAGTTGCTTACACTATAAATAGGCTTTCAAACTCAAAAAGATTTATTAATATAAAGTAGAATAAGTCTTTAGAAATTGGGATAAGAATACAGCCTTTTCATATGTTCTTGGCATCTTCCATCCTAGAATAAGACTGGGAGAAACAGCAATTGTAAATTTAAAAGACAGAAATATTTTGGAGCTGCTCTAACTCAGACATATTTTCTTATTTTGCTGCAAAGCATTCAGTTTGTCTTCATCTGTGCTCTAAACTTTTTAAAAACCCTGCATCCTTGTAAACTGAGGAGAACCTGAAAAACTCTGCTTGTGCAGCACAGAATCGCTTCTGTGCAAAATCTGTGATTTATGTTAAGCTTTACTTCTCTTAAAGAGTTCTGCCACCGCGTTCTGCCTAGAAAGACAGATGACTGCATGCGCTACGGTAGCATTTCACAGCGAGTAGGAAAGTGCTGGTCCTAGTTAATTGATGAAGTTGTGGTTTCAAGATGATTTCACATAGTGTATCTTCAAACATGGAGCTTGTGAGGTTTCAGGGGAGGAGGGTCCTTCGAGCTTTTGGCCACTGTCCCACTCTGGAGTGACCTGGTTTTCACCTGCAACTCCTGTTATTTTTCCCTACTCTCCAAGAGAGATCACTGAGAATCACTTTTCCCTGACTGTCCCTGCAGGTGATCCTTACATAGTCACCCTCTGTCCACATCCTCTTTCACACAGAATTAAAGTAATTGAAAGCTTTATGAAGTTTTGGTTCAAAGCTCCCAGAAGGTTACAGCAAGAAAGAGCTACAAACCCCTGTGCACCTAGTAGGGAACATGAAGCACAAAGCTTTGTTCTTCCAAAAAAGTCTTTTGCAGTGGAGAGGATCAGAGAGTTACTTTTTAGTAAGATGGAATAGCAGTTTTTCTCTTGCCTAGTTCCCAGGCACGGCCTTTCCCGAAGTCCTATCTGCCCGTAATGCTTACCAAGTGCAGGGCTTTGAGGTGGGGTTATTTGGCAGGTGGAGAGAAGTGGGTGAGAGATGAAGATCTGAAGTAGAAGGAAGGGAAGGCTACAGTTTTGCTCCTCAAGGGAAGGTATGCGGGGAAAAGCACAAGAGGGAACAAAGCAAAGGGTGGATTTAGGCAAACTGAGAAAAGACGCTACTGTAAAGAGACAGTTTTTAAAATTAAATAGCATATGAAAAAAATGCTTGTGAATGAACCTTCATTGTGCTGGTGCAGGAAATGAAGGACCACATATCTACCTATCGTTCTGTCTATCTAATTGTACAGCTTTGCTTACATGTGCTTCCTCAGGTCCACTGGGTAATGGCTCAGTGTAGGTAGAGCCCCCTTAACCAATTGTAATCTGCTGTTCCTTATCAGGAAAACGAATTTGAATTATGAATTGATAGGAAAGGGGCTCAGTGCATCTGGAAGAATAGCATCTAAACTCTTCATGTTCCTTCAGAAAATGCAGCAGGTCGGTTCAAAGAAATTGGTGGTGTCTGGGTTGTCAGATAAGGCTTTCTCCTCTCCTGCTGCAGTTTCTACTCTTCAAAATACCACCTCTGTGCCTGGCAAGATCATGGAGCAGATCCTCCTGGAATCTTTGCTAAGGCACGTGGAAAATAAGGAGGTGATTTGAAACAGCCAACATGGCTTCACCAAGGGCAAATCCTGCCTCATAAATTTGATGGCCTTCTATGATACTGCCACAAACTTAGTGGATAAGGGCAGAGCAATGGACATCATCTACCTGGACTTAAGCAAAGCATTTGACACTGTCCCACATGACATCCTAGTCTCCAAATTGGAAAGTCATGGGCTTGATGGATGGACCACTCAATGGATAAGGAACTGGCTGATGGCCGCACTCAAAGGATTATGGTCAATGGCTCAATGTCCAAGTGGCAGCTGGTGATGAGTGGTATCCCTCAATGGTCAGTACTGGGCCCAATACTACTTAACATCTTTGTCAGAGACGTGGACAGTGGGATAGAATGCACCCTCAAGCAAGTTTCCTGATGACACCAAGCTTGGTGGTGCAGTCGACATGCTGGAGGGAAGGGATGCCATCCAGAGGGACCTGGACAGGTATGAGAGGTGGGCTAATGCAAATCACATGAAGTTCAACCGAGCCAAGTGCAGAGTCCTGCACCTGGGACGTGGCAATCCCAGGCACAAATAAAGGTTGGGGAGAGAGTGGCTGGAGAGCAGCCCTGAGGAGAAGGACTTGGGAGTTCTCATGGATGAAAAGCTCAACATGAGCCAGCAGTGTGTGCTGGCAGCCCAGAAAGCCAACCATACCCTGGATTGCATCAAAAGAAGCATGACCAGCAGGTCACGGGAGGTGATTCTGCCCCTCTACTCTGTGCTCGTGAGACCCCACCTGCAGTCCTGTGTCCAGCTCTGGAGTCCTCAACAGAGAAAGGACATGGGCCTGTTGGAACAGGTCCAACAGAGGACCATGAAGATGATTAGAGGGATGGAGCATCTATGCTATGAAGACAGGCTGAGAGAGCTGGGGCTGTGCAGCCTGTAGAAGAGAAGGCTCCAGGAAAATCTTATAGCAGCCTTCCAGGATCTGAAGGGAGTCTACAGGAGAGCAGGAGAGGGACTCTTTGTCAGGAAGTGTAGTGATAGGACAAGGGGTAACGGCTTTAAACTGGGAGAGGGGAGATTTAGATTGGATATTAGGAATAAATTCTTTCCTGTGAGAGTGGTGAGGCACTGGAACAGGCTGCCCAGGGAGGCTGTGGATGCCCCATCCCTGAGAGTATTCAAGGCCAGGCTTGATAGGGCTTTGAGCAACCTGGTCTGGGGGGAGGTGTCCCTGCCCATGTCAGGGGGGTTGAAACTTGATCATCTTTAAGGTCCCTTCCAACTCTAACCATTCTATGATTCTATGAAACACTCTTCATATATGTACAGTTTAATAGTGATAGCTAATCTACTACTAGAGTGCACTGTTACAGCTCTTTGGAAGATGTGTGGCTGAATTTTTGGTGGCGTATTGTCCAAGTGAACTGACTGCTGTCTGGTCTTTGTGTGGCAGATGGTTTTTGAAGTAGAAACTGAAAACTTACCAAATGGGTCAGTAATATGTAATGATGATGTGAATTTCTGATGCTCTTTCTGCATTTTTATGTGATATTGCTTATGCATTGTTATTATCCATGAATATAGGCCTGATTGCCTGGGCATTTCTTGTCAGGGTTCATATTTGGTAACTTCGATGTTTTTTTGTAGGTTGTGCTTTTTAGCAGGAGCAATTTATAGAATTTTGTTCACTACAAACTCTTCCTTTTTTTTTTTTTCATGGATTTCCTGAAATTTTCATGTAGTTACTGTGTACTGTTTTAATGCCTTAAGTTACTGATGTCAAATTACACTGGTCTTTCTTTGTAATTCTTCTTCCTTGCTGTGGCTGCTGTATTGCAGCTTATAATCTCAAAAAGTATTGAAAGTTGTATGAAAAAATAGCTCTCTGGAGGGAGAAAGTTGCTTGGAGTAAGGACTGCAGGTGATTTGCTAAATCCTTAAAATGAATATAAACCAGAACCATTCAGAACATAAACCAAACAATTTCAAGGCCTTATCCTAGTTACATGTAGGATATCTGATTGATCAGCAAGAGAACTAGCTCTTTGCTTGGTCTGGTGACAGAGTATCTGCTATTTCACCTTTAGATAGTCTACTCATGTAAATGGCTCTGTATCTGTTTCATCAAGAGTTACAGTGATGGAGAACTCACTGTGTAGGGCTTGTTTACTTCTTTTAATTGGACAAATACATAAGTAAGGTCCTGTTACTTGCCCAAGAAGTTCAGTGAAAAGTTTAGACCTTTAGATGGTATAAATTGGTACTTTAATATTAATGTCTTGTTGATACTGATAAAGAAGCAGGTAAGATCAAAAGTTTCCTGGTAAGGAGCTGGTTAAAGGCCAGTAGTTTAGATGTTCTGAACACAGAAATCCATTACTGTGTGTAACACTAACCTCATATATGCACTTACATATGTAGGTTTAAACTTTGGTTATAAATATGTTCACAGGGGACTTCAGGGGTAGAAGTGAAATAGCAATGCCCAGTTCCAGGGAAGGCAGGCAGAAATCATCTCGAACTGGAATTAAACTCTGAACTCAATGTGGTAAGCCTTGTGGGGAGGAAGATCATATGAACTTCATGTGGTAACAATGCAGTTATGCCTCCCGGTCAGCTTGGACATGGATGCAGGCTACATGTTTGACCTTAAAAATAAAATGTTGGTACAGATCTGTGTAAAAAGCTGTGGGATATCCTTTTTAGAGTATCTTTTATTAATCCAATTGTTTATACCATGAGCTATCTTGCCTATTAGATTTATTAAACAAAACTGTGTTGAATTTTTATTTATGTACCTCTGTGTGTGTATCTATATCCAAAAATAAATACTTCCAACTTATTTAAAAGTCATAGAGCTTAGTTCTGCTTTTATAAAACCTCCATGGAGTTCGGATATTGATACTGTAGTGTATTCTGAAAATGCCATCTGTTTGTTCAGACTGTTGTCTTCAGCTCTTTTACATTTTTTTAGAATATTTTTGTATTTCCAGATCAACTAAAGTAAATATATTGTGGTGGACACAGAAATTCTCATAAATTAGATTTTTATTACAAATGTCTGTACCCTTTTACAGTAAGAAATCAGTAAATTACTTGTAACACAGCTTTCCTAATGAAGAATACTGAAGCTGTTGTACTTCTGCATGAACAGGTGGAAATGTCTGTTGATTTCAAGCTAATACACATGTAAAATAAACAGTACTTACCATTATTTTTTTATTTATTTTTAATAAAATATTTTAAATATTTATTTATTTTAAATACCGATAAAAACAGGTCCTGCAGTTCTGTTTCTCATCTTGTATTTTGCCAGTAGCTAAAGGTAGGTTTTAAATTATATTTTATACATACATGCAGAATTTAATAAAACTATTGCTATATATTGTTTTTCCTCTTTATTGTGGCAGAATTTGTAGGATAGAGTTGTTAGGCTAGAATTATATTGGTTAAGGGAGAAAAATTACCGTTAGTTTCATCAGCGGTTTGTCCCCCCTGGATCTGCTGGTGTCTTTGGCATTTCAGTGTACTCATGATCCAAGTTTAGAACTTGAAAATGTTCACATCTTTTCTATGAGAGAAGCCAAACAGCCCTAATTCATTAAAATATGAACAAAACAAATTCTACCTAATTTAATTTGAATAGTTAATCAGTGTTGCTTAAATAATAATTGAAAACCAACTCAGAAGACAACAAAATAATTTGGTAAAATGGAAGTAACAATAAAATCATATCTGTATCTACTTCTAGAGATCACTTCTGTGAATGCAAGTAACTATTTATTTTTTTTTCATAAGGCTATCACTAATAGTACTGATTCAAAGCAACATCAGCAGTGAGTTAAGTGAAGGAGGATGCTATAAGAATTTAGGGGCATTTCCAAAGCAGCTCTGAGAGGTTGCAAGTTTCATGTTGTGAGATGCAGCACTTTCATGTCTCTCAGACTCCATATGAGCCTTGTCATATGGTCCAAAAAAGAGTAGGAGACAAGTCCAGTGTGCAGCAGATTTGAACTGGAACAGCATCTGATTCAGAGCTACTGCTGAGGCAGACTTTTGTGCTGTAAAAGCTTATTAATTGCATGGTAAACTTCAAACACATCGGCATTTTGTTGAATGGAATTAGACTATTACAGTGGTTAAATTAGTATGCTTGTTTAGTTTTTTCATATCAAGGCCTTAAAGAGTAAGTATAAGGAGAGCCATTGCCTTGAATATTTCCTGATATAACTTTATTTTCCTGAAATAACTTTAGCAACCTCTTAGCTCAGAGGTATATAACATTGATTTTAACATGTTGCTCATATGTGCTAACTGGAAAACAAGTTGGCTTCTGTATTTTCAAAACCACACGTGTTGTGTTTTTTTTTTTTTTTTTTTAATGCATTATACTTATTGAAGCTTCTCAAGATAGAGATTGCAGTTCTACAACTTATAACCTTTCCTGTGGGCTGTGGGAACATATGGGTTTTCTGACACTATCAACAAGGATTCACCATTGAAAAAACTAGTTAACTGTGGGGAGCACATCCAGAGAACACTGAGCCTTTTAGTTTAGCATTGAGTTTTTGAGTAGAACTTGACTAAGTAGCTGAAAGATCTTGCATGCCCCTAATTGGTATCAATTACAATTTATTTTTTATTTTTTTTGTATGGCACTTAGTCATGCCACAGGAACAATTAATATCTGTAAAAATCAAAGCTAATTAATAGTTGCATTTTGAGATGTAGGGGTGGACTAAAATGATCCCACAAAAATCAGTCCAGAGCCTCTTATACTATTTAGTCTCTTAATACAGATAATAATAACGGTGGCCTTATTTGTAGCAAAGAATCTTTAACACTGCCTGATGATGGTGGAAAGTGATTTGATTTTTTTGTTTGCTTGCTTGTGATTCAAATGTAAATATGGGAGAGAGAGTGTGCTTTCCTGATTTAGCTGGATCTAGCCAATCCCTTATAAACAAACACTAGTCAGACCCTTTTATTTTTCCACGCATCTTCAGAGTGAGAACAAATGCTTTTCCTCCAGCATTCTTGAGAGACTGTTATATGATGAGCTGTGACTTAATGTTGTTTAAAAAACCCCCGAAGTAAACAAAACAGCATTTACTCACAAGGAGGCACAATATTTGTCATGTTTAACCTTGTTTTTTCAGTAAAGATAAGAAATTTCCTGAAGGCATCAGGAAACTGGAATTTTACAGTCAGAGTGTAATTAATTAATTTTGTTAAAATATGTTTACAATTCACTTCCTTTGAGGACTAGCCATGGCAGGGGTACAGATTGGGGTTTCATTTTTCCCTTGGCAGAGGATGCTTGTTCTGAACCATCTGAGTTGCATGTGAATATGAATTTCTGTGGAACCTTTTTTTTTTTTTTTTTCCCCTTTCTTTTCTTTTTCTCAATTAGTTCAGAAAGTAAATTTTCAAATATTTTCAATATGGAATTTTAAATGGTGGTAGTCATACAGATAAAATTGTAAGAGAGAAAATGCAAATTCTTCCCCCACAGCCCTAAGAGCAAATCCTCAAATAAGGCCTGGAAAGTTACCTCCACATCTCCCACCTGGCATTGTTGTCCTTGTTGCATATGAGAAAGAACAAGGTTTTTGACTTAAAATACTTGAAACATCTTGGAAAATGTTGAGATTTGTTTTGAGGAACGGAGAGAGGATTCTTATTTTTTTTAGTATCTCATTGATATTCTTGGTGTGTACAAATGATTTAGGATTTGTCAGGCTTTTTGTTTGACCGTGCTGATTTGCATTTCTTTAAAATTACTTCATTTTTTGTGAAAATACTATTTTTAGAGAGCCTCCTTTCCCCAAATAACAAGTGATCGGGCTACCTCCTCTGTGACCCAGCTCAAATCAAATATGCATGCAGCAAGATTTCTCATAGCTAGTGTATAGCCATGTAACTTGTATTGGCAAAGTCTTAGTCAGGTTGTTTTCTTTAAAACATTGCGGTGGAAAATATCCAGTAGAATTTGCCTCTTCACCTTACAGAACTAAGTTTCTGGACTAGGAGAACTGCTTCCTTTCCATGTTACTGATGACATACAGCAGATACGAATCAATGTATCAAATCAATCAATAAGTGTTATAAATAACATTATACCAGAGATCTTGGGCTTTTTATGTAGTTTCAACACTAGACTGTAGTCCCCAGCATTTTTTTTTTAAAGTATTGTGTTTTTACAAAATATTCTTTATTGTAACAATAAAAGAAGTGATACATAGTTTAGGTTTACTTTAAAAATAACACCTGCAAAAAATGTAGTTACATAAAGAACATTATATTCTTTTGCATGCGTGGTAAACAACTGTTTAGACAAATAAAATAGGGTTGTTAATAGACATTTTTTTTAAAGCAAAATAGCTTTTATGCTGCTTATTTATTATACATTCTAAAAACAGTAATACTTAGAAGACTATGAGGTTAGCAGTGGAATATACTGCTCAATAGATTTGGGTTTTGTTGTTTTTTTGCATTAATATTTCTAATAGTAATGTTGATTTTCTGATAATTTTAAGGAAAATATTCTTACATGAAGGAGACAAATCAAGATAACATTTGTTTGTCCTTCTGCCATGCGAATGAGCCACTAAATCATCTGTTGCCTCTTTGTTTGGTAATTAAGCGAATACTCGTGAATTGGCAGGTAGAATTAAGGATTAGGAAGAGATTAAAATAGTTTTAAAGGACTTTTTTCCAAAGCTTTCTGGAGTTGTAATACTAACAGCCTATTGAGCAGAGAGAAGAGTTTGCTTCCAACAGGTTGTCAAAAATACTTGAGAGTTTCTTTATGAAACACCTTTGAGTGCTCGTGGGTATGGAATTGTCAAGGCAATGAAATTAGAAAAAAGTCTGGTGAAAGCTGGTAGCTGTAGCATTATGCTGGCAACTGCAGGTGGAGATAGAGTGTGGCCAGAGTGGACTTGCTTTATAAATAACTGAGAAATGAAGAAGAAAAGTGGAGTTTTCCAGCTAGGTGTGCCAAGGAAACTAAAATAATCAATTTAGATCACACAGAGAAAAGGAAGAGTTATCAAATGATTGCAAGCAATTACAGTGATTAATGATAAGATGAAACTTGAGAGACTGTGACAAAGATTTGCCTGTCAGCGTATTCGTGGTGGCAGTATCTGACTTGTTCATTCAGTTTCTTGCACTGAGCAACTGGATAGACTTGGAGAATTTTTGCTCAGTCATACTCTTCTCAGAGGTGTATGATGGGAGACAACAGCCTCAAATTAAGAGATGGGAAATCCTAATCAGGTACTAGGAAAAAAAAAAAATCTGAGGGTGGTCAAATACTGGAAGAGGTTGCCAGGGAGACTGTGGGATCTCCATCCTTGCATATGCTCAAAAGTTGCTCAATAAGCCTTAATCTACTTCGCTGTGCTTTAGGCAAGGTGTAGGATTAAATTTCTGTCCTCAATCAATGTTACGATTGTGCGTTTGATCTATAGGAGAGTAGCTTTTAATTTTATCTTCTGTAATGAGGTTACTTGGGGAGCAAGGCATGTCACTATCACATCCTGCTCATGGCCTTTTACTTGTGGCTTACTTCATCCCAGATGATGGATGGCTGGCAGAAGTGGTGTCTCTACTGACTTTCTCTGGGGATCTCTCAGTCTGTCAGAGGTCCGAAGTACAGTTCTTGTTTTGGCTCTGAGTAACAAATAAATCAAATGCAACTATTGAATCTACTTCCAATTTCTTTTTAGGAACTCCCAAGCTGAGTCATGCAATTCATAGACAGTGACCCAATTTGTAATTAAGAAAGATGATGGACTCGGAACTTGTCCAAAACTAATTCAAATTTAGCTCTCACTCTCCACAAATCATATGCCATATGAGCAGTATTTTATTGATTTTACTCTTTCATATTAAAAATTGCTGGACTATATAATTTTAATTTTGGAAAAGCTCTTAAAAGGTACTCAGGAGCACTACCAATGGAAGAATTGATTTGTTGTCATTAGAACAGCATTCTGCAGAGTCAAGGAAAACTCAAGCTGAGCATTTTCTAAAGGCATTGTATGTCAATCTCCTGCATTACTGGAGATGCAGTTTGTTGCAAAGTGGGAAAATTAAGGAACAAGCTATAAAGCTTACCCCCTTCAGCCCACTGAGTTCTTGCACTGTGGGATGGACAGCATATACTTCTGCAGTTTGAATATTTCCAAGCAATTCATCAGGTATTTTGCATCTGTTTCATACAGTGGGTATGGTGTGCCTATGGGCTGATCTTTTTTGGGAGTTTATCTATTCATATGCTTAGTTTAAATAATATTTATGTATTCTCTTATATATTTTCTAATATATATATATATACATATATAAATATCATATAAAATATTTTNGGCTCGTTTCTTGTATTTCGTGATTTACGTGGAGCAAATATGATTCTGGGGGAGTGCAGTGCCAATGCTCTTTATGAGTGGCTGAATCTCTCTTTTCTGTAAGAGGGAGCTATTTGATACAAACAGACAGTTTCCAATTAGTTGAACGGGACTGACCAACCTTGTAGGGAATTCCCCACAGGGCAACTTTGTACATGTGAAGACTCCATGCACATGTACATGTTCTCCTCCATCCACATCACAGGTAGCAGAAATTTTGAGCTTATTTTGAAGTGCTCTGGGTGCTGCAGGCCAGGTAGTGGTTGATGCTGACCATCTTGTAGTCTACAAATGAATGTTGGATTTATTTCCAAAAAAATTAGTAGAGTAACTGGAGCCTTCTAAAAAAAATCTGTCAGAAGTTTGATGCATAGTAAATGTGAAAGCTACAATATGGAATAAATTATCAAATGGCTCAAGTTCAGTGTCTCTTTGAAGACTACGGGGGGGGGTAGAGGAAATTACACTTGTATTTTATGCCTGCCAAATTGAATTACAGCAACAAATCTGTATAATTACAATTCAGAGACTATGATTTATTCTCCGAGTTAGGTAATTGGAAGCAGGACTGCACTTGAAGGTTCAAATTGAATTCTTAGATAGACTCCCTTACATGAGTATGACCCAGACAGAAATCAGTGTTTTCATCTCTTCTATTTTAAGAATTTTGAATCATAATGTAAAGTGACTCATCCATTATTTCCTCATCTCTTTATCAGTGAGACGCACAAGAAATTGTTCCTTTGATAGTTTCCCTGAAAATGTGAGATCTTTACAGCTTCTTCTCTTTTCATAAATCCAATTAACAGTAATGAGTCTCACATGTGTGCATCAGGAGAAAAAAAAAAATGGACATTTTGTCTTTTAAAGTAAGTGTTTAACTGCAGAAAAAATGAATAAAAAGCCTTTGGTGAATTACAGGTTATGAACTCAGTGGCTTCTATCTCATTTTCGCAGTAGCTAGCACATTCCCCTAGTTCTCGCTCCCCTGTCAAGGGTCCTTGTACAAGCTATAAATGCAGGATAAGCAGTGCTATCAGTGGAGAGCACTATTATTACCTCCAGTTCTCAGAGTAATTACCAACAGGCCATGTTTTCAACCGAATGGCAGGATTACAGTAGGGTTAATGTGACTGTACTTCTGTCTTATGACATAACTCTATGAGAACAGAGCGAAAAGTAAAAAATGTTAATATCTCAGTGACCTATAAAGAAGAAATATAGTACCCTTTTCTTCAGAGGTTCTCCTGTCGTCCCTCTGAAAAATAAGACTGATGTTGCACAAAGCTAGTGACATTTTGTATTATTCAGTGATATTTCTTGTTTACTTGTTAAGGACTCTTAGCGCATCTATGACTTCACTGATTACACAGGAGAAGTCTTGATCGAGCTCAATGCTATTAGCAAGTGAATGGGGTCTTAGTAAATTAAATACTGACCTCTACAGAAGCATCTGCTCCTGTTGCTGGCAAAACAGTCTCAACACAGGGAATTTTACTTAATTTAATTCATTGCCAATTAACACTAACTTTTGATTACTGATCTGGGTACTGGGGTTGGGAAAGAAGACTTAAATTTAGGAAACACTTTCTTAAATTTGGCAGTGGTGAACCTTGCAGGGGGTGAGGGGGGTGGGCGGTTCACAGCAATGTCTGGACTGACCCTGGTGGGCACAGGGTCCACCACAAGTCTTGACACAGCCCCCTAGACCTGCCGTGTTCCCCCAGTACACCTTCTCACTCACAGCTGACAAGTAAAAAGGCTCCAAGGAGCTCATTGCAGTATAAATACACTGAAACCATATGGTCTATCAGAATCATAATATCACTTCAGAGGTTTAGAAATAGCATGTTTATTAGCTGTAATGACTCCAAAATTCTCATTTAAATGAATAGTCACAAGTATTCAATGTAGTTGTATTTCTACTCACACCTTCTGTGCAGTTTGGTTTGGAATAGAAGGCATCGTTATTCCCATTAAAAAGAAAAAAAACCAACCAACCAACCAAAAAAACCCCAAACAACCAAAAACAAAACAAACAAAAAAAACCCCAACACAACAACCCCTGAACAGTAAAACACTCTTGATAGATTGAAGGCAGTGTCTGCAGCTATCTAGTAGGATCATGAATAGACTTTCGTGGAGGTATAGATAATGATTTACTGCATATAAGATGACTTCTGCACAACTGTATAGGATGCTCTACACTTTAAAATAACTGCTGTTGCCCTTGTCTGTCAGGGAGCATTTCCTGTTATTATTACAATTTTGCAACTGTCTGTGTTTCCTCTGCATTATTTGAAGTCTTGACTAATTACTGCCCCCTTTCCATGGTTGCATCCTTTAGATACTGTAAACTGTAGCAATCCCCATTACTTGCATCTTTTCAAAGCTTGACACGCTTAGCTGTTTCCCTCTTTCTTCATACATAATTTCCTCTACTCTTGATTATGCTGTGGCTATTTTTTTTTTTCCCATTTCAGCATTTCAGTTTAAATTTATCAAAGTAGTTGCTAGTAGTCCATATAAGAGGTCAAATTAGAAGAATTCTATGAATGTTGATAGTGGCTCTTTCATTATAGATACTTGGTGGTGGATCATGCAGTCTGTATTTATAGTCTCACTAACATCATTGGGACTGCTCACTTCATCCTATTCTTATCACTTCCCCTATTTCCTCCTCCACTCCTCAAAGTCCTTGCTGCAAATGTAGCATTTGGCTGTGAGTAGAGTTTTCAGTTTTCTAGAATCTTTAGTTGTGCTGTGAGTTCTCGGTTTCTTTTAATGTGTTGGATATAATTTTCAACTTCTCAGGAAGGTGGTTTGATAAATCCCTGATTGTAACACTTGTAAGGTAGGCTTGTTTGTATTTTGTAAGAATAATGTGATCCTTGCCAGGAACTGACAGATATATTTCCTTCTGCACTATTAATGCTCATTTGTATATGTGTACATATATATTTGTTCTTTCCTTTGTGAAAGAACAGAAACAAAAATGAAGTATTTCTACACAGTTAGAGACATAAGTTTTATTTCTGATATCTTTATCTTTTAATCTTTGCCTTATTTTCCCCTTATCTGTGGAGTTTTTTATTTCCTGCTATCTGTGGTAAGTCTACCTACCTTGGTTAGCACTGATTCATTTTGCAGTGGTTGTGCACTGTGCTAACCTCACCTTAGTGGGTAGATCCATTTTCTGTCATGGCTCTTTGACCTCCCAAGTCTACTTCAGCTGACTCTCCTTACATGTTATTTCTGATTAGTGGGATTATCTGAATCTGCTGAGTTTTTTTCTTTGGAAAAAAAATGTCAAATTTGTTCCTTTTACTTTTTTCCTTTTTGGAAATACCTGTGTTTGGTTGAACTTAGATCTCACTGTTGATTCTCACGCAGTTGTACAATTTAATTTTCTTAGTTTTACTGTCCTCATACTGTCATTTGTATCACTTACCATCTACCATGAGTTCAGGTTCTTCCAAAATTTTTTTGTAGATGGAGTTTTTAAAGCAGCAGACATAAATTGACTGAAGTTTAGCTTCACAGAAGACACGTGCTAGTCACCAACACTTTTTTACTTGTAGTGAAACATGACAGCTGTCAACATGTGTGTTTATTTAATCTGAAGAATCTTACTGCATTTGCAAATTTCATTGTCCAGTAATGCTGTGGACAGCCAGACTGCAAAATACTTGTTATTGTCAACTTTTTCATAGCAGGATTAGCTCTTATATCTATTTGTTCTCTTTAACTCTTGATCAATGCAGAGAAGTATAGGACCTAACTTCCTGAGATTTTGTATTATTTTGCTCTGGGGCAACTGCATTGTTTCCTTAGGTCCCCTCCTCCTCTACGCTGGAGAGTGGGATGCCTGGAGCACAGCACTAACCTACCAGTTGGGGTAGCACAGCTACCTTCCTTTCACTCCAGTTAGAGCTTAGAGTACTAAGCTCGACAATGAAAGGAAGGAAAGAAAACACAAAACTTTCAGATACAATGCTGTCAAGTAATATCCATGTTTGAACACTTGGAAAAAATGAAATAAAATCCTTGCATGTCAGAGTTGTGTAGTCAGCAATCATTTTCATGACAAGGCTCTGGATTTGAGAAATACTTGAAGAAAATAATCAGATTTCATGATTATGTTCCTTGACATTGCCCAACACTTTTTTAAAAAAAACAACAACCCATACAGTAAACTTCAGGATTTTATGTATCTTGTTCCCTTTTCCTATTTCCCTGTTCCATTTCTTTTATAACATTCATTTGGAGGGTGCCTACAGCTACACTACTTGTAGTTGAAAAGATTTGCTAAGTGCAGTTCTCTGTTAATAGTTTTTGTCTTTTTTAATGTCTGTCTGGCCATGCTCCTGCTTTTCTTTTCTGTCTCACATATTCTTTTTGGCGTATTTTTCCTTTCTTCCTATACTTCCCTAATGCTGCTTGCTTTTTTTTTTTATCATTATTTTTTGAGTTTTCTTCCATTTTGTATACCAAATGTCTGCAAGTTATTTCTCAATACGAGGTGCCATTTTAGAACTAGATCAACTGCCTCTGGTCAATCAGAAAATGAGAATTCAAGCTCTGAGCTTTTGGTTTGACTCTTTTTTTTATTAGAAGTCAAGAAGCATTTTTTAATTATGTTGTAAGAATAAGGTCTCTAATACAGTCTTAATTGCTTTGTTTGTTAATTTGTTAGATCTGGTACAGCTTTAATGACATTGTTGCAGCTGGCATTTAGCTGACTGGAAAAACACCACAATTTTTGTATTCAGATATTTCAAGTGACAGAACTGGTTTATGCTACTAAATTTCACTCCTTGTAATAATACCCCTTTTTTTTTTCTGTGAGAAGTTGCAAGTGAGAAAAATCTTCATAAAGTCCAGCTAGACAGAACTCAGTAGTTTGTGTTTCTAAATTAATGCGTGGTTATTACAATTATTTCTCTTGCAAATATATATATAGATAGAGTGTCACCATTCCTTTCATAATATAAACAGTGTGGCAAAGATTGTATTTAGGTAGCCTTGACTAAGCAGAGTGTGATCACATGAAAATGAAGAGATCTCTTCATTCTGAAGACATCCCAACCACAGCCTTGATACATCAAAAGAACCATGGCCAGCAGGTCAAGGAAGGTAATTCTGTCCCTCTGCTCCACTCTGGTAAAACCCCACCTGAAGTACTGTGTTCAGCTCTGAAGTCCTCAGCACAGGAAGGATGTGGACCTGTTGCAATGGGTCCAGTGGATGGCTATGAAGATGATGAGAGGGCTGGAGCACCTCTCCTATGAAGACAGGCTGAGAGAGCTAGGGCTGTTCAGCCTGGAGAAGAGAAGGCTCTGGGAGACCTTAGAGCAGCCTTCGAGTATCTGAAGGGAGCCTACAGGAGAGCTGGAGAGGGACTCTTTGTCAGGGAATGTAGCAATAGGATGAGGGGTAACGGTTTTAAACTTGAAGATGGGAGATTTAGGTTGGATATCAGGGAGAAATTCTTTCCTGTGAGGGTGGTGAGGCACTGGAACAGGTTGCCCAGGGAAATTGTGGCTGCCCCATCCCTGGAAGCATTCAAGGGCAGGTTTGAAGGAACTTTAAGCAACCTGGTGTAGTGGGAGGTATCCCTGCCCATGTCAGGGGAGATGGAACTTGATGATATTTGATATATGACTCTTGTAAAATTTTCAAGGATTTTTCTTCAACAAGGAGACTCTGGCAAAACTGAGATAGAATCATAGAATTGTCTAGGTTGGAAGGAACCTTTGAGATCATCTAGTCCAACTATCAACCCAACTCTGATAAAAATCTACCCATCACTAAACCATGTCACTAAACCCATCTTTTAAATACCTCCAGTGCTGGTGCCTCAACCACTTCCCTGGGTGGCCTATTCCAAGCTTAATAACCCTGTCAATGTAAAACTTTTTCCTGATATCCAATCTGAACCTCCCCTGCTGCAACATGAAGCCATTTCCTCTTGTCCTGTCATCTGTGACTTGGGAGAAGAGATCGACCCCTGCTTCTACACAATCTCCTTTTAGGTAGTTGTAGAGAGCGATTGAGGTCTCCTCTTGGCTTTCTCTTCTCCAGGCTGAATAACCCCAGCTCCCGCAGCCTCTCCTCATAAGGCTTGCTTTCCATACCCCTCACCAGCTTTGTTGCCCTTCTCTGGACCTCCTCTAGCACCTCAGTGTCTTTTTTGTGGTAAGGGGCCCAAAACTGTACACACTACTCAAGATGGGGCCACACCAGTGATGAGCAGAGGGGTATGATCACCTCCTGAGTTCTATTCAGCATGCTGACCCTGATTCAGGCCAGGATGCTATTGGCCACCTGGACACACTGCTGGCTCACATTCAATTTGCTGTTGACCAACACCCCCAGGTCTTTTTCTGCCAGGCAGCTCTCCAGCCACTCAAGATCTGTTACTTTAAACTGTTCATCACTATGGTGAACGTCTAATCTGATAGGAATTTGCCTTCGGGTCTGAAAGATAAAGACCTGAGCTGTTGTTCATGACGAAAAGATGTAAGAAAGTAAAGAAAAAGTTATTTTTGAAGAAATCAAGGGTGAAGGAGGAAGGGGAGGAGGACTTAACTGATAACGACACATATGAATTGCTTCAATATAGCATTTCTAGAAATGCTGAGGTGGGTTCAACTACTGGTACCCAGAACAGGACAGTGTTCATACTGGCAGGAAGATGGCCTTTCCAGGGAAGTCTGTAACTCTGGCTCTTTCTTGAGCAGGTCTCAAAGACTTGTGACAGCATATAGCTTTGCTCAGGTATGTAATGAGCTATGTTAGGAATTGCTCCTTCTGTTGTATGTGGGAGCTACATAAGGTCAGAAAGTCAAGAAGATACCAAAAAAGTGTATAGTGAAAATTTTTTTTTCTGAAAGGTGTAGGGAAAGGGTTAAAAAAAGATTGTAAAACGTTTGACTCCTCCTCACCATCAAACCTCAATGAAGCCTTCTTGTGCAGTTTCCCTTCTCCTTTCTCTAGCTTTTCTCCTGCAAGAACAGTCTCTCCAGATGAAAAAAAAAAATGAAATATTCTAAGAAACATATGCATAGTAATCCAATGCTGTCTCTGCATACAAATGCATATGCTTGCTGGTCTGTGTATGCATATGGAAGAAGGTCAGCAGCAAGGAATGCAGCACCTGTATGTGCCATTTATCAAGCTGATGTTCAGAGTGTAGAAAAGCTAAATGGCTGGAAAGCAGCCATCTCGTTAAAAAAAAAAAAAAAGCCACTTAATGAGATATTCAGTAAGGAGTTAACATTTTAAAAAATATTTAGTGTCATTCAAAGCCTGAAAAAGCAAATTTTTGAAATATTTAAAGACCAGCGTCTTTCAGGGAAAAGCTGAGCAGTTCTTCTGCAATGAAGTTACTAACTTTTAATGTTACAATAGATTAGCTGATAGGAAAAGCTTCTCTTGATTATTTTATACTCAGATCCGCTTCCTACGTGAAGATACAGCCTGTATTGAAACATAATTGTTTAAAGATGTCAGATATCAGAAGAGAACTAGCTTCATTACAGCATAATAAGCATTTTAGCACTGTATTTTAATATGTTCCAATTACTAGGCAGGCAAGGATAGTGAGACTTTCTAGCACTGTAAGATAGAATGCCTGACTCTTTATGTGAACAAAAAGGATTTTTCTTTGTAAAGATTCCTGCTTATGTAGTGTACATTTTGTTTGCTTAAACCCTATTTTAAATTTTAGTTTTCATTTTTATATTTAATTTCCTAATGTATGCTTTAGATTTTCTGTTTCCTCTAATGTGGCTGTGTTTCAGAGGTAAATGGAATTAATCCCATGGTAAATTCATATACATACTCACTCCTCTGACTGTTAAACTGTTGGTTTTAGTTTCTGAAACATTCATTTATCATCAAACTTGGCTTCATCTTATGTGTTGAGAACAGGACATGTACCACTGGTTCTCATCTCATTCTGACTGAAGGAAAGCATGCATCTCACTCATTTTCAGTGTTTGTAACAACATATTGCAAATTTTCGGTAAGTGACAGCTTTTCAAATAGGGTCATGTCCTGCTGTTCCCCTAATAAAATGCACTGTAAATGAGATATCTTGTAAGTTCTGCTTTTACTGTATACTGTTAACTGAATCACATACTTATTCTGAGTGGTTTTGTTACATATGTGCCTTTTTGATACTTTATGCACGTGACCTGTTGAATAGCCTGAATATAGCTGAAATTTCTTTCTGTCTCCACATGGCCTTCCCTGGTCCATGCCAATGAATGGGAATCAGAAGAGAGCTACTTATACCTCCTATAGCAACAATTGGAGAATGTTTAAGTCAATGATGGGGCTGTAGGGATGATCACATTACCTTGGCTTAGAAATGTTACCCTGTGTTATCTGAGCAGGCTTATAGCCTGAGAAAACAATGAGTAAATCAATTTGGCTTAGCTTTCTTTCCTCCTAGGCTAAGCTAATTTGAATTGCTTTACATTGCTTATGTTTAAGGGCAGGAATGAGGATAGCTGTTGTATACAACATTTTGAGAAGCTGATACAGAGAGATACTGTAGTTTGGAAGTGGATTGCCTTTCCCCCATTTACCATGCATTGGTGTGATTTGCATGTTGGTACTAGATTGCTTTTGGAGAAAACAAAGCTACCCTCTGTGAGTCTACCAAAACGTGTTAAGCCAACAGGAGTTGTCCAAATTGGTGACTGGCTTTGGATAGTTTTGAAACATGTGTTGGGTGTAGGGGACTGGAATAAATCTAGTTTAAAGAAAGTCCCCAACCTGCTCATGGTACACCTTTATTTACACTAACTGTGCCAATCTACAGATCCATCCTGTTGTATAATGTCTTTATAATGTAGACACGGCCCTAAGTGACTTAAGGCCTGAGACACCTAGCTATTTCCAGAATCAGCTTTTTACTCTCCAATATGAAAATGCAATTAGATATTATGCTTATAATAATTGTACTGTTTTCTTTGCAGTGTATGAGGTGATGACAGAAGACAAAAATAGAATATTTAACATTTTTAAATTATGTGCTTGCATGCAAACATTCCCTCATGCACGGCTGCGCACAGAATTAATTCCCCATGTGGTTGACTATGTCTGTTTTAGCAAGCAGGGAAGCACAAGGGAAGAAGGCTTGTAGAGCAAGAGCATCAAAACCCCAGTGTGTGCAATGATGGACTTTTTCTTTCTCCTATCTCTGATCCGCTCCAGTGGACTGAAAAGCCATTAGCAGGTGGAGTATGCTAGGCAAGTTCTGGAGTTACATCTTCCAGTTTCACTTGTGTGCTCCAAGACTTCTCCATGGTGTACAACAAAACACAGTAACCAAGAGCAGTTGAGGTATCCAGAGGTGCACACTTTGGGAGCTAAAGTACTAATGCAGGTGCATCTGCTCATGTAGATGTACTTCTGCCAACCAAAAGTTAACTAGGAGCAGGTTTGTTTTTCAGATGAGAGATGAAGGCATGGAAGAGGCTCATGGTAAGTTTGTGAAAGCCCATAATGTTTTTATGAAGTTGATTAGTATAAGCTGCTGTGTTTTATTTTTCTCTAGCAGAATAGTCACATGTCTTTTGAAATTAATTGGTCATTTAAATCATTGGGAGATATCATTTAAGTATGCATCTAGGATCTAAGCATACAAGAAAAGTGCAAACTCTTCCTGAGTGTCTGAGGGCAAAATCAATGCTGTGTCCATCTGTCTGTCTCCCTCTTAGATTGTGTCTTTCTGGCTTCATTAGGTGTAATAGCATCAGTAGGAGGATTCTCTGTTTCTTTCCCCACTATGTTCCATTTTCCTCCTCTTCTCTCAACTATTGCATCCTTAAGTAGTTTATCCTTTCTATTTCATTTTATCGAACTAAGTTCACAAAACAAAACTAGTGGTTCTCACACTATGTAAATTTATTTCCTATTCTCTTTCAATTTAGGTTTGTATGAACTGGGCCAGGAAAACAAGACACAACATTTAGAGAAGTTGTTTAAAGACAGTTAAAAACCTTAATTACTTTACTTCTACAAAAAAATTCTGTCAAGCATCAGATGTAAAAGTATTTAAGTCAAATCAGATGCTGGGCTTCGCATACAAAATATCAACTTGTCACCGATGCAACAGAGCTGCCCTCTTGCCTTTCCTTAGCAGTTGTTCTAATATCACTTTGTCAGAGTAAGTACTTCTGTTCAGCCTTCTCTGAATCACCTTGCTAGACATCTGCAAGAGCACGGGGAAGAACTGATTTAGCTTAAAGATTTAAAAAAAAAATCAAAGTGGGGACAATTTTGCTGTTTCTCTGGGATGGAAACTCTGGTGGGCAACTTGGGATGTCTGAAAGGTTTGTTTGCTCCTGCTCTGCCTTGTGTTGGTTATATGGCACTCCTTTGCAGTAGGATATGGCCAAGACTTCTGTTGTCTGTGGAGCTCCTTACATGGCCAAAGGAGTGAGTGTTACCTCTCTTGTTTCTGTTAGAATATTCAGGATTTCATACATTAAGAGATTTATATCTCTGAAATTAAGGAAGATTGGTATCTCTGTAGACTCCTGACTTTTTCAAAGAAAAACAGTAAGTGGCCAAGCATATTTTGGGTATTTTGCAGAGTTTAAATGATACCATTTTTCTATGGAAAGTGATACAGGCAGGCCACTAGTATTTTGTATATATTTTAAATTACAAGGCAGCTTGGTTATCAGTGATGTATTTTCCTTTTGTTACTGATGTATAACCTGAGCTGACAGTTCCCATTAACACCTGGACATAATAGTCCTAAATAGGGTGACTGCTACCTGCCTGCGCTGGGTCCTTCTGTTCAACTGGCATTTTGCCCACATGAAAATTGCTTAATAAAAATTTAACAAAATGTATGGGATCTTTTTAAAATCCCTACCAACTACCTTCCTTATTTTACCTCCACCATTTACTATTGTTCATTGGCTCAGTAATATTATCTGTGTAGTTAAATGGAGGGGAAAAAATAATGGTCTTTTCTCAGTTGTAAGGAAACTTATCAAGCTGATTTTCAAGTATATTTGTAAGGTAAAAGAATAATAGGCAAATTTTGAGTTGAGCTCAAAGATTAATAGTGGTGTAGCTAGAAGCAGTCATTTCCAAACCAGTAATATAGATGAGGTGGTGGTGGGAAATCTAAGTTTTGAGAATGTCACCTGAGCTGTATTTGCAGATCTTGCTCGTTCTTTGAAAAACAACCCAAGGCTATTCTTAATTCTTTTTGGCTTCAGTAAATATGAAGCATAAAATGTGTATTTCTGTTGCAAAGCCACATGTGATGCTATGTATTTCAGAACATTTTGGTGGAGCAGTTACCACTTACCCCGTTTTCTCCCATTTGGTGTAAATGTTCTGAAAACCTGGGTATTCTTTTCTTTTTTCCCGCTTTTCTGTTTGTGGTTTTGTATTTTGATGGAAAAAGACTTGTGACTGGACCTGCTTTTGCCGGGTAAATCTGAGCAAGATTAGTTGGCTCATAATCAAAGAGAGCATAAGGACAAGAGCGGTTCAGCACAGCTGGGTATGGGAGCGGGAAGCTGAAGCCTGGAAATAGCCATTAGCCATGTCCTGGCAGGCGTGAGTGGGAGTCAGATGACTCTCAGGCAGGGTGGGAGGGGTGCTGCAGCATCTTTGTTGGATGACATTGCAGAAACCTTGAGCCAATCTAATTTTCTTTGTGAAAAAGGGGTTTATTAAAAATAGGGTATTTTTTGTAGTTTTGTATTGCAGTTTCTTGCTATTCAGCTAGTGAAGTCCTGTAATTGAAATGAAGTAACTTTAATCTGTATCACGAATACATCTGTTTGATACTCAGTTTGAAAAAGGGGGAAGGGAGTAGTAGAAGAGATAATGAAAGGAAAACTAATTAAGTTTGTTGCTTTGTGTTTTATGATCACACTTTTGAAAAAAAAATACAATAAATATTCTTACCTGCTGCTCTCTTCTCTATTTTATTTCAAAACTATTTCAAAATTATTTCTTGAGAGGAGTTGGGTTGGTTTTTTTCATACTTTGAGGTAATTCTGAATATTCATCTTTTTCTACCAGTTGACTACTGGGATGATTAGGGCATGGAGAGATATGAAAGGCAAAGGATGTAATTAAGCAACTTTTTTTTTTTTTTTCTTTTTGTCTCCATCACTTAAAAATTTCCAGCATCTTTTCAAATACCAGGAATTTATTTGAGAGAACTGGAATTCCCAGTACCTGATGACCAGCTCTGGGTACATACTCTGCAGCTGATGCCAGGTGTTTGGGCAGCAAATGTATGGCAAAGGAGACAGAGGTTCCTCTTGCCCTGTGAAGTGCTACTAAATACTTGTAATGTGCCGTTTTTCTGTGATGATTTAAAAACTGCAAAACTGTGATAAAATCAATATTGTACTTTATATCTAATATGTTGTTTTAATGCTCGCTAGAGTTAAAAGGGAAAGTGTTCTGGTTTCCTATCAATATAGCCCCAAACTCTTAACATATATACAGTCCAGGTGCTTCCATCTGTAGACACATGGAAACAAGGGTCTGGGTGCTTTTTAGAGATAGGCGAATATAAGGTAGTATAATTATAAAAATGTTAAAAACAAGGAAACAAACAAACCCCGAACCTAAACAACCAAAAAACACCAAAACCCAACAGGATAGTCTATTACATACTGTAAGATGTTTACATAGGAAAGTAACGAGAAGCATTGAGAGCTCATAAGCTCCTTTATTCTCATCTAGTTGGGCTGGAGAAGAGTGGAACTTTCCTTTTTCCCCTTGAGTCCAATATGCCTTGCTTTTCTGTTCTGACAAGGACTTTCTTTTGGTTTGGCCAGATCAGGGGTTTGCAGGTCACTCTCATGGCCTTGGTTGGTTGGTTTTGGTTTTCCTTCTGCTTTAATTAGCATATGCTTTTTTTCATTCAAAATCTGCTTGTGGCTTTTAGGGTGTGTAGCATTTATGTAAATTAGTTTAAAATTACAGCACGTTTTTCCCCCTCCTGCCTCCTCCCCATATCCCTCAGTAATTATAGGGAGGTTAGATTATTTTATCTAGAGCTTTTCTAGGCACAGTAATTTAGTCAAGAAGGTTATCACTTTGCTCCTATTCAAAAATATGCTTTTGTAACTTTTAACCTCACATATTCCCTTGGGAATTACCCTAATAAGTGAAATACAGATAAAAGTGTGGAGGTCTACTAAGGATTGAGGAATTTAATCATTAATTATTGTTGAGATAATAGTGAATATTTTACATTTATACCTTATTGACAGTTTACAAAGAAATTGGCTTAGAAGTCTACTTATCAAGTTTAAAGTAAGTATTACCGGAAACCTGCTGTGTTAGCATAGTTCCACTCATCCGTAATACACAAGTTTAAAATTGATACTTGTATTTTATGTTCCCATCTTTTATTGCTAAATAATGCATAGACATAGTGGACCTCATTGAAGGTTTTTTGTGGGCTGTAGAGAATCCTTAACCATTCTGGTTGGGCTACATTCATAGGCTTTTTATTTGAGCATTGACGTGTCAAATCAAATGCAATTTCTTTGGAGCACAGTGATGAATACTGGTCTGGATGATAGACAGTTGTTCTTTGTTTTCCAGTACAGGGGAAATCTGACATGTAACAATCTTCAGTAAGCACACTATTCCCTGTTACTTATATAGAGATTTAAAGGAAAACACAAAAGAATGAAAGAATATGAGAAAAATATGAAGTGGGATAATTTTTCTTTGTAATCTGGATACTTATGTCTGTTAAAATATAGACCACACTGGGGCAGCAGTTAGCAAGCATAGGTTGTCTGAGCTCCTGTCTCATGTCACAAGTGTTAAGCATTTGGCATTCTTCATTTTGATTGCCTTTGCGTGGTTCCTTTTGAGTCAAACTCAGTTGTATGCATCTTGTGATTTGGATTAAGTAGCACTTGCTGACTGCATGGATTGGTGAAGAGGAAAAAAAAGGTTAAAGAAGAAATGCATTGCCAACTGATGCTCCTGTCAGCATCTCTATCTCTAGTCTTCTCATGCACATATTGAAAAGCATTTTGTTAATATTCATGTAATAAATTAGCCATGATTTCTTATCTACTGATGACACATCTGTATTTTAAGTTCTCCCTTTTTCCCTCTCTTTGGATTTCTGGTGTAGAAAAGGTAATGTTCTCACTGTAGTATGTGGTTAGAACACATAAGCTCCTTTATTTAAGGGTTACAGGTATTACAGCCTAAATTTATTTTGACACCCCCTCGAGGTTTATATTGCTTTCATCAATGCAAAATCCTTCTTTTGGTGACAGCTGTGGCCTTCTGTTGAATGTTTAGAGCAAATGTGGTAGGAATCT
>VZRU01012593.1:0-27655 GCA_013398155.1 Pedionomus torquatus | reverse complement strand
TTCAGTTTGTTTGTAGTGTGTGAAAAAGGAATACCAGTATCTTTTGAGTGGTAAAACTCTATTGATTCTATTGATAACCAGAAGGAAAATAACTTATTCCTCTTTCTTCCCATTTAGAAATGCAGCACTACATTTTGCTGTCTGGGGTCCCAGTTTTGGTACCCACGCACATTAGACCTGAAATTATAACTTCTGTTCTAGGCTCATCGTGTTGAGAAGAAAGAATATTTCTTACTTACATATGTAAAGTTTTGATATAAGACAAAAAAAGGTCTCTGTTCATGCAAAGATTACATAACATTTTAATCTTTAATTTTCTCCTTCCTTAAATCTTAAATAGTGGCCTACAGATTGATGACCTATAAACAGCGTGTAGAAACAGTATGTGTAGTGTATTTTTTTATTGTTTTGAGTTTTTAATAGTGGAAATGGGGCTGTATGTGAAGCATCTGGAGTTAATGTGTATTTTTAGGATGTGGTGGTTTAAAAAATGGAGTAGTAGAGGTCAGTGAGGAAAGGATGAAGAGGTGCATGGGTATTATTTTATTTTTATTTTAACAAGGTTAGCAATTCTGTGTCTGGGGCTCTTCGGGTGTTTTCATAGCTCTCTTCCTGCAGCAAAGTTCAGCAGATACTAGTAACTTCAGATACAGCTAGTCGGGGGTTCTTCTACTCTCCACTAGATGTTTAGGTTTGTGTGTGTTAGGTTTAACTATTTTGCCAAACAAACGTTCCAGGATTCTGTGCATAGTGAAATGATACTAAATATTGCTAATTTAAGAAAAGATGTCAATCTATGTGGCCAAGATTCCCCAAATAGGAGGCAGCATCTTCCCAAGATTTTTAGGTTTGTTTGTTTGTTTGTTTGTTTTTCCCTGTTTGCTCTATGGTAGCAGTTTAAGTCTTCTGACCAAAATTTCCCCTTTCCTTGAGGGAGGGAGGCAAGGTATCAGGAGAAAACCTGATATGCTCTTGAAGATACCTATTTGTGGGGAAAGTATGTAGCTTAACTGTTAGTTCTGCTTCGTGGGTTTTATACTGTTATTGCTACTAAAAAGGAGAAGAATAATCTCAAAATTAAAAAAAAAAAAAGAATTCTCATATATTTTCTGGAGTTTCCTGTGTGCCACTGAAAATACAAACAATCAGAAGTGTTTTTTTGTTACACTGTTTATAATTAATATTTAAATACAGATTGGAGATTTAAACTCTGGAATTTTAAAGTTCATATTTGGAAGTATGAAATGACTGTGGGTTTGAGTTGATTACCTTTAAGATTTTTTTAATTTTTTTTTTTTTTTAAGAGAACAGTAAATGTTACCTTTTTGAGGGAACTGAGCAGATCTTCAGGGGCTGACCCTGTCATTAATGCCCATGTTTTAGTGTTTGACAAGTATCTAGGGTGCTTTGTGATGAATCAGACTGCTGTGCTGCCATTTCTGCTCTTGTTCTGATTTTTTTCCTTAATGCTATTTTTTCCTATTCAACTAGCAGTGAAATGGAAAGTGTAGTTACTGTACCTATGCCAAAGATATCTTAAATACTGGCCATACAGTCTGGAGGAAGCAGGAGAAAGGAGAATAGACACTCTAAAAAATCCCAGGTGCAGTTTTCCTGCCCGGATTTTGTGTTATCAGTCTGAAACTCATAGGTTGACCTTGGAGCAATTCAAAACCAATCTCAAAATATGTATTCACGGTTTTGAGGCATCTTCCAGTCTGCCCCATGGAAGAGCAAGTGGTTCAACATCGTTGCTCTCCAGGAAGAGATTTCTGCCCACTCAATCCTACTCTTTCTCTGTTAATTACTGGCAGCCCTCGCACCCTATCAAAGCCAATCGGTTCATTTAGAAGCTTGGGGATGCTTCTTACAGTGATGAGTGGATGTGAGCACATCTTTAATGCAGAAATTATCTTATTCAGTGCAATTATGCTTCGTTAAAACACCGTGGATAATGTGAAATGCAGAAATATGCTCCATTAAGTAAATGGTGAGCTTGTGACCTTCGTGTAGGTTGGTTCTGTAGTCTTATTTATTCCAGCCACTTTAATAGGCTTTCAGGGCTCTAGGCTCTGAATTTGAACTGCATTTGATAATTTTCATATTAATAAATTGGGCTTGTGAATAAGTGAGGACAAATTTTAGGACTTGGGGTTTGGGAAGTATTTACTTATTTTGAAGCTAGACTTAGTAATGTTATTACCATGACCTTTACTCAAGGCAAAATGATTACTGTTCTGTACAACTTCCAAAATGTTTGCACTCAGAAATGTATGTATATTATATAGATGGTCTCTTGTTAATTTTTATTTATTTTTATGAAATTGTTTCCTCGACATTGCTATTTTACTGTCCGTCTTTAAAACACAAACTTTAGGGAGTTTGAATGTATACCTAGTTTTAAGTTAAATAGTAAATCTTAGATATTTACATAAGTAAATATACTGTATCTGGTGGCTGAACAGACAGTAGCAGCAATAAGAGTGACAAGATGGCACTCCAGGGATGTTTTGTGTCATGTGCAGTTTTTGAGCTCATTTGTATTACAGAGGCACCTCCTTGGTCTTTTTTTGCTGAAGAAGCTGCTTTGTTTTGGCCTTCTGTGAGTCAGCAAATGGGTGCTACACATGGATCAAACTCAGCTGGGGTGAAACCCATGGAGAATAGATGGTGTTTCCAAGAGCTGGGAGTTTTCTTTCTGAGGCCTATGAGATGTAACAGTATTCTGCATAGCTGATGAATTGCAGTGTGGCAGGAAGGATGCTACAATGAGTATTGATTTCTTTTGTGCATAGAACTCATTTTGCTACAGCTTGTGAATTGCCTTCATGAGCTGATAATCCATCAAGGATCACTTTGTGTGTCTCTTCCTTCATTATTTCTTCTTTTACTACTTTCTGCTTTACTGCCTTTAAAATACATTGTCAAGGCAAAAACAAAATAGGTAGAGGAGTAACTCTAATAGGAGCAAGGCAATTTGGCTCTTGGTAAATTACTTTATTGCAAAAAATATTTTACTAGGAGACTATCTGTAATGACAATTTCAAGGATCTAAATGTATTATATTAAAATTATTTTACAGTAGGATCGCTTACCTAATGATTATAGCTTTCTGTCATGAAATAGACATTTTATTGTAAGATTATTTTTTTTTTAAATCTGAAGACCTGAAATTCCAGTTTTAGATGGATATAATTTAGTCTTGTCCCTTCTGCATGGCCAATCAGTGCCTCATATTCTGAATATGTGCCAATAATACCCTCACAGATGCAATGCTTGGTTTTATTCATGTCCAGGGTTGTTTCTTAGTATTCTGAGTAAGCAAGAAAACACTGTTTCTCTATATTAATTTGTTTGCTTTTTCAAGGAAGTAGACAAGGTCTCTAACACAAGCTCATTAGTAATGAAAAAGTAGCTTTTTGCAAGAAAATGTCGTGTTTTCCTTACTCACGTAATTGCATTGATTATGTTTGGACATTTCCATTGTAGGAAGGGTTGGAATTAAAAATTTCTAGGCTTAGAAATAAGACTAGTAATTTTAATACTAGCAAATTAAAAGGACCGCTGTGCTCCACTGTAAAGCGTATTAATTTTGTCACCAAAAAAATATTTTAACTTCCCACATCTCTTTGTTTTGTATCCTTTTCATGTTGTTTTGTTTGGTATTAGGCAAGTCATCCTCATACATGTCTCCTTCTATTACCAGTCTCTTAATCTCATGGATGGATATTGAGTCCTGAGTTCACTGGCCAGGAACCTCAGCCTTGGCTCCTGCCAGGAGTTCTCTGGTAGATGGTAACCTCATTAATCAGATGTGCTGGCACTCTCAGTGCGGCTATGCTTAGCTGTTTCTGCCCAGGAGTGACTCCAAATACATTGAATAAGATTGTTTTGTACAGGTGGTTGGCCAGTCTCTTGATACTTGGGTGTTTTTTTTACTGCTCTTCTCTTCCTTGCTTTAAAGATTTTTTTTTCATTGGCTGACCTATAGTATTTTCATTGCCTCTGATCAGTGACCTGAGGAGTAATGTCCTAGTCACTATTTATTTTAAAAAATACTAACAATGAGGTTTTTAATCACCTTTTGGAAATCTTACCGTTTCTTTGGAAGATCATGGCAAGGGTACAGAAGTAAAACTAATGTCTTTTTTCTTTAAAACACATGGTGCCATGGGGTGCACTATGTTCAGCCTCATGTCAAGGCTGGAGAAATGGTGAATCAGATAAGGCTGATCAATTTGAAGGTGAGATTTCCTGGAACAGACTCAAATTTGTCTTTCCATTTGTGCAGTATAGTTGAGTTCGGTATCATTAGTAGACACGAAGTGAAAAAATTTGTAACCCCTCCCCAGATAACATATGCCAAATCAGGGAAATATTAGTGAATTAGTTTTATTGCATTTTCCCCCCCAAACTTCTTTACTGAGCTCTTTTTTTGGTGTAAACCATGCTGTCTTCCTGATAGGATTAAACATTAAACTACTGGACTATGGAAGTGGCTATAGCTATCCATGTGGATCCTTTGGAAAAATGGATAAATATGGGACAGTTTCATAGCTTGCATAGTCTGTATAAACTCAACAGCATATTTTTTCTATATTTTCATTGACCTGACTTCATTATATGGATTTCAGGTTTTTGTTCTTACTAACATTTTTTTTTTCCTGGGGAGGGCTTTTTATTTGTTTTGTAGGTTGTTTTGCTGGTTTGTTTTGTTTTGTTTTTTGTTGGTTTTGTTTGGTTGCTTGGTTTTTTTTGCAGGGGGGTTGGATTTTGTCAATATGTACTACAGCATTCACTTTTTTTTATTTGTTTAGGGTCAAATCCTTGGCCATGTACATGGACATCAAGAGACACAGAAATAAGAGGTTTGTGCCATTTCTGCATACCATTGAGTGTCAGAGGGGCTGGAGACACCTGCTCCATGCTCAGATTCTATGACAGCAGACACTTTATAAATTTATTCTTATCCTTTATGACAGTTACTCAGGTAGGCAGGTGGGGAGCTGAATTGATGTCATCTGTAATTCGCCTGAAATCCCCTTGAGCTTTTGCAAACGATGGTTATGAAGCAGCCACTCATTCTGTCTCTTTCCCTGTCTTTGTCTTCTCTCAGTTCTAAACCCTCTGGTGCTTTACTCCTGACATGGTCAGTGGTGGGAACCAAACCATGGTCCATTTTGTAGCATTGACATTATGAGCACAGAGCTTTTGAAATCAGTTTTTACCTTTGTTTTTCTGCTGGTGTGCATATAATAGTTTGTACTGTATAAGTATACATATATCTTTTGCAACACCTCAGCAATGAATTATTTGTTGGGGCTTTAGGGAACTGCATAATTGAAATACTTTGGAGTTTTCCCTCTGTGAGCCAAATGAAGTATTAAATCCCAGATTTCCTGCTAAAGGCATTAACCTGCCATGTGTAGATTGAAAGACTGGTTTTTGGTTTAAAATATGGGATGAGATAGTTTGATTTTTATGTACATAGTACACAACTGTTCTAAATAGTAAAGATAAGAACTGTATGCTCAATGTATGATTACAAAAACGCTACAGTAAGCATAATACACACACACACGCAAAATCCATGGAGGAACATACTTTGCAAGATCCTCAAAAAAACTAGCAGTTTGGTTTAGTTTTATCAAGACACCTGGTTATAAGGAAAGCGGTAATCTTGTATTTCTTCACCATGAATAAAAGATTTCTCAATAAAACGACAAACTGAACTTTGTGAGGCTTTTCTATGAGTTCTTACCATCAATACCCAAATGTTGGTGGAGCAGTGGCTCCACCATTGCTGAGATGAAGGGGTGAAATGTCTTTTAAGTGAAAAATGATTGAATCTTTTGTATGTATATTTTTTCATAGTATATGAAATGTGACAAATGCTTGTCACACACAAAAAATCTTCTCACCCATTTTTCCATTTGTAATTCTGTACTGGGTGCTAACATTTCTTTAGCTGCTTGTAGCAGAAATAATTGTAGCATTCAAAATGTTAGTATGCTATCAGTTTAGTTCAACTGAACTTTTGGGGTTTCTCCTAATGCCAACTTTGTTAATTTTTACACTAGTGCATCAGTAAATAATACCTTATTTTCATAAGTTTTGTGATGGTTTATGATCCAGATGAATCAAGCTGATAACTCCTGGAATTCTTATGTCAGTTCTTGGTCATCCACAGTGCATCTGTTTAATAGCTTCTCTTTAAGATAATTAAAAAAAAAAATATGTCTTTAGAAGTGCTTTTTTTCACAAGCTGTTTCATATCCCAATTTCTGCTGTTGCCAGATATATGTTCTCAGGTATTACGCAAAGAGAAAAAAAGAAATTAATCATTAATAAAGTATCTGGATATGTTGTCCTTTAGGGCTGATATGAGTCGCCTCAAGATACTGAGAGTCTGGGACTTTTCCCAAGAGTCTATACCAGCCTCTTTAGAAAGGTTTCCTAACTGACCAGCGTCTGTACTATCTAATTCCAGGCAGCTCCATTATCCCAGCATCGGGGTAACCAGGAGACAAGTGTCTCACCATCATTGTGTCCAAGATCCTTTTTTATATTTCTCAAATCTTTTATAGAGAAGGATTTAGTGATTATCTCTGTATCTGATACCTCTCCTTCGCTGATACAGGAGCCTTTCCCTTATCAACTTTAGAAGGACCCTCTCCTGCATCTTCATCAGAAGCATTCTCTCCCCCACTATTTGGCTTTACTTGGCCTTTATCAGAAGGGACGGAAGGCCGAGCTGACCTCCTTCTTTTCCTTCTAGTCACCGGGGCAACTTGTACAGGTGCCGCTGTGGATGGAATCTGGGTAGGGGCAGTGTCAGTGCTAAGCGGAGCCGGTGCCCGTGTAGCCAGGGCCGGACCCTCAGCTTGTGCCAGTGGCTGCGGGGGGGCTGCTGGTGCCGCTGGATTGGCCGGGGCCGAAGCTGGAGATGGTGTTGGAGCAGATCTGGATGAAATCTGAGCAGGGGAAGTGTCAGCATGGAGCCTACTGCGCTTATTTCCACACCAAAATTTAAAGAAAACAACCACACCTGCAACACATTCAGGAAAATCAACACTAAAATAATGATTTTATAAATGTAACTGTAATTAATGCTATCCAGAGGGGTAGCATCCTCTGTCTCTGGTGGTGAGAGTTTGGTNAAGGAAATTTAAGGGGAAAAAAGGGGAAAAAAAGAAGTATACAGTATATACAAAACCATATCAGGCTCCCATGATGACAATCACGTCACCAGCAGGCTTCAGGAAAAGTCCCAGACTGGACTCTGTGATCGACAGGAGCTGGATTCCAGATCTGGAGTCAGGAACACTCTGATCCGGATCAAAGGCAGATGAACAGACAGGGTCCTCCTTGGGCATCAGCCATTGAAGAAAGAGAGTTGACCCTTTGATCCCTCAGCTTTTATACGAGGCATGATGCAGATGGGATGGAATACCCCTGTTCGTCAGTTTTGGGTCACCTGTTCTGTCTGTTCCTCCTTGCAGGTAGGACCACTTTACGGTTTTCCACTTCCGACCCTCCAACAGGGCAAATAACGGAATTACCTGACCTTGGTTGTTATAGCAATAAGTATAAGCAAGGGCCTGTCTGTGTACCACTCCTTGGTATAATCAGGTCTGAGAGATGAAACAGTTCTGAACAATGTGCTGTTAATTTCAGAGTTTAGTTAGTTAGAAGAGGCCCAGCTAAGAAAGTAAAATTGTAAAACAGAAAATTGGTTCATTTTACCTCAAACCAGGACTTTTCTTTATTTTTTCTTCTTATGGACATTAAAGCTGCTATAAGTTTTGAAATGGCCACTCCTGTTTTTATTATGCCTTTTGACTAAAGAAAAATCACTGCTGAAAGATAAAAGAAAAATAGTTTTAGTACCACACTAAAAAGTAGGTCTGCTTTTGCCTTATATTTATTGGATATCTTTCTGGATGTTAACTAGTCCTTATAGCTCCCAACAGGTTCTTTTTAAGTTGGGAAAGACTTTGATGGTTGAATGTGCAAAACTATCGTGTACTATGGTGTAACAACTGTGAAAAGAGTTAGGAGAGAGATGTCAATGTTGCAATTTGTTCTGTATAAGACTAAACCAAGCAGTGACTTTGTCCAGGCTGAGCTTTATATGAAAAGCAGCTAAGAAGCAATAGGGGCTTGAACCCCACAGAATTCCCATTGCAAATACAAAAAGGGGAGGTATCTTGCAAGAAAGAAAAGAGAAGGAATGGTGCATAGAAAGAAACCAGAGAAATCATATAAATAACCTTTGCAAGGGGGAAAGTATTAATTTCCCTCTAATTTGAATGAGAAGAATATGACAGTAAGATGTTTAAAAGGTGAGCCAGTTAATGGTTTAATGGGTGTCACTGTGAACTTGGCCAAGACGAAAGGATGCTATGGGCTAGAGGAAGGCAGCAAATACCTGGAGCTTGTGTATGGTGGGTCAAGCCAGGACAATCCTCTTGGTCTCAGTGCTTAGAGTGTACCATGTGATGCTTCCTGCCCACGAGTGGTTGATGCAGGATGCTCTCTGGTACAGTACTGCTGTGGCCTCACTCTTTCAGTGTATATTAACACGTTTTACTAAAAGTTGCTTAAATCTTATTTGTGAAGTTTTGTTCTGTTAAATTTATTTTTGTGAGGCATGGTGTTAACAAGTCATATGGTGTTTGAGATGTGATGAGCCATCATAAATAAAGTCATTAACACAAAATGCACCTTTTTAAAATCCATTAGTTTGATCTGAATTACATTTAATTTTATTTAGTTTCCCTCAAATTCAGGTTTCTCTGTATAGTAATAAACTGATTGCCTTAATTCATTTTCATACACTAGTAATTTAAAATACTTTGAAATGTAAGTTTTAGTTTGTTTTAGCATCATCATACATGTGAAAGAATGTGAAACATGCATAATTATGAAAATCTTGAAATAGTATGAAAAGAATGGGAAGGGCAGAGGAATTTTGAGGGGAAAAAATTATTACTTAAATAGCTTCCAACAACATACTTAAAATAATTACCTCTTCTAACCACAGTAAATTGCACTGATTTCACTGTAAAGCAGTGAAGTTATTGAAGTTTTTTACAGTAAAGTATTTATAGTGAAATACTTTTCTTTCATTCTGAAGATCTGAGAGTTTTAGGGCTACTCAGATAATTAAATCCCTTTTACCTGTGTGTCAGCTTCATCTATAAGGTGATGGTTGAAATTTGGGGGTTAAGAAAAATAGTTTTTTAAGTGTTATTGTTCATATGACAACCTTATAAACATCAAAAAAATACCAAACATCAAAAGCACCTATAATAGTTGTAATGCCAATTTCATGATAAGATGTTACTGAACCTCCTATAAGGCCTTTTATGCTTTGAATTCTTTTATGCTATTCATTCTTTGAATTAAAAGTCTATACTTGGTCACAAAGGTGTAGGATCAAGTTTTATTCTGATATTAATCTTCTGGCACCAGTTTTTAAAATGACAGATACATATGGGAACTCTGTTGTAAAAGCCCAGAATGAAAGAATATGCTAATATTTTAAGAGCCTACTAAGGCTTTTGGCCATGTAAGGCTAGTTTGTGCCTCAGTGAGGATTTTGGCTTTGGTGTCTGTCGCTTAGTGACTTAACCTGGATGGAGGAGATCTGGATGCAGCTCATGAATTTATCCTTGACCTTGAGCACAGAAGTTAAAAAAAATTTAGATGTGAACACACTGGCTATCAAAAATCCTGGACTGTGCCTGACTTCAGTTATCTGTGGAAAAAAAAAAAAAAGATGAAGAGAAACATTATTTATCTATTGGTTTTGTTCTCTTTATTTATTTTACATATCTTTGTTTTGTTTCACCTATTTTGGCAGGTAAACTGTGGCATATTGATGTAAACATTAGTGGAACAGGACCACAGTTTTTATCTATTGACTTAAGGAGCTAGTCCTATCCTATATGCTGTGTATACTAAGCATCATACAGCAATGATAATATTTTTCTTAGGTAAATTGAGTATATTTTAAAAAATATTAAATATACTGCAAAATAGTGAAAGGAGAAATTAAAATGTTCTAGGGCTATTTTTGATCAACCAAAAGATTTAGCTGTAATCTGAAGGTTTTCTGAGCATCTCTCACACAAAAAATCTGGGTGATCGGACATAAATATATGCTGATAAGCATGAAGCATTTTTTCCCTCTAATAATTTTTATTTCAAAGCTTAAAAATTATTTACAAAGTTAAAATAAATGTGCTAAATTTATCTTGAAAACCAAGACTTAAATCAGAGGCATCTGAAAAAATGATCCTTTTTGAGAGAAAATGAGCTGAGGTATAGACAACTGTCATTGATATTGCTTTAAATTTATTTTCCTACTGTTATGGCACTAAATTGATTCTGGAGAAAATACTGTCACAGAGGAGTCCCTCCTGTGGAGCTTGAGTAAAGGGCTCAATTTCTACAACCTATTTATTATTCCTTATCTCCTTCACCTCCTGGCCCCAGCACTCTGTGCTGGCCACATTGCTTGCCCAAAGCAAGAGGTGTCCATTACCCTGCTCTTTGCAAATTCATCATCTTTATGTGCCCATTGCCAGCTCCTCTGCAGCAGGCTCTCCCTCACTGTAGAGATACTGGGCAGCAGGGGTTCCCTTGTGTGTCCTGGTGTTAGGAGATGTCCCCTCACCTTTCTCTCACCAGCCCCCAAAGGGTGGGTTTGCCCTGGCTGTTCAGGGAACAATTGTAAAAACAGTCATCACTTCTGGGGTAAGGTTTACAAATTGTGGTGAATCTATCAGATTTCTGTGAAGTTGTAGAGCTGAGAAGAATTTGTAAATTATATTGGACAAATGTATGTGTGTCAATATTGGTGGTTTTTTTTATCTCCCAGACAACAGAGAAGTTTGAAAATTTACTTTTTTTCCCTTTCTCTGAATGACATTTTTAAAAATGTAGCTTTGATAAGCTGTTTGGGGTGGTGTATTTATGTATTTTGATGTTTTCAAAATGGTTTATGAAAGGCAGGTGCTGCTTGACAAGCCTGATCTTCTATGACAGAGTGACATGTTTGGTGGATGAGGGAAAGTCTGTGGATGTTGTTTGCCTGGACTTTAGTAAAGCCTTCAACACTGTTTCCCACAGCATTCTCCTGAAGAAACTGGCTGCCCGTGGCTTGGATGGGAGTACTCTTTGCTGGGTAAAATAGTGGCTGGAGCTCTGCGCCCAGAGTGGTGGTGAATGGAGTTAAATTCAGTTGGTGGCCAGTCATGAGTGGTGTTCCCCAGGGCTTGGTATTTGGGCCAGATGTCTCTGACATTTTTATCAATGATCTGCACAAAAGGATCAAGTATACCCTCAGTTAGTTTGCAGATGGCACCAAGTTGGGTGGGAGTGACAACCTGCTTCAGGGAAGATCCCTCTGCTCTACAGAGGGATCTGGACAAACTGGATCAATAGGCTGAGGCCAATGGTATGAAATTCAACAAGGCCAAATGCTGCATCCTGCACCTGGATCACAACAACCCCATGTTGTGCTACAGGCTTGGGGGAAGAGTGGCTGGAAAGTTGCCTGGCAGAAGAGGACCTGAGAATGTTGGTGTGACCAGTTAGCTGAGAAGGCCAACAGCATCCTGGTCTGTATCCTATGGGAGAACCTGGATTTGACTCAACTATCTAATAGATACTTTGCTTAGAGAGCTTTAGTTTGTATGTTACCAAATCTTCTGATCTTTCTTCTCAGGCTGTGACTTTTTTTTTTTTTTTTAATGATTGTTTCAGTAAGAAAATGCAAAATTTACTAACTTGTCTTTCCTATAAAAATGCTATATAAAAGCAAAGTAGTAAAGACATTGAAACATGAAAAAGTCCAGATAATTTAATGAAGAATATTCCTTGATGGAATATTTTACAGGGATTACAGCGTCCTAACAATACTGAACAGCCTCTCCAACATGTATTTAAGTTCTAATAAAACAAACTAAAAAATATTAATTACTAAATTATAAAGCTGTGTTTTCACAGTTTTCATCTGTGTGATTTTGTTTTTAGATAAAGACTCCCTGCTAGTTTGGGGTTGTTCTTTTCTGCTTGAGATAATCATCAGATAATAGCTAATTCAATACAATGATCAATTCAGTTGCAGATTAGTGTAGCATTCAGCAATAAAAATAAATATCCCCAGTCTGTACATACCTGAAGCAATGTTTAATTCTAATACAAATTACACTGAATATTCTACAAATTTGCATGATTTGTTTGCAGTCTCATGGTCAAACGAAGATAATGAGAGCTAAACACCAGGGTTTAGTTTTGGGCACAAATAACGCAGTGTCTCTGAGTGCTTTAGACTGCTTTACCTTAATATATGCAGCTGTTTTAAATCTTGCAAGTTCAATCCCTGATAAATAGGATTTTAAAAGTATCAAAAGAGCTTATCGTAAGGAAAGAACACTTAGTTTATTGTACTGAGTAAAGTCTTTTGGAGGTGATTACTCTCTCAGTAAAGCACTGCTCAGCACTTGTGGCACAGGTATCTGTCACTCAAGCATAATTTACCCCATAAACCCAAAAATACAACTTTTTTTTCATTCTGTGTAGATAAGTGAAGTCTTCAGGTTGATATACTTTCAAGTGACAGATGTTCACATCTAGTAACTCTCAATGCAGAGGTGACCTTGGCTTAGTGGGAGTTTCCTGTCAAGTGCTATAATTATATGTACACAGAGACTATGTGCCCTTATGAAGGGTTAAATTCATAAGGATGCTATTAAACTTCAGACTGCTGTGTGTGTAATGGAGTGGTTTGGGAAAAAAAAAAAAAAAAAAAGAAAAAAAAGCAAGGTTTCAGGGTTTGACCCTAACTTGGCCTAAATAGAGCAAGATTATGAACTCTGTAGATACCAGACCCCATCCCCACAAAAAAAAACCCTCCCCTGTGGAGCATGAATGGTATAACAGCAGGCCTAAGACTCAAATTTTTGAGCTTGTTCCTTTCTCCTAGATGGTCTAGATGTTATAATCAGTCCAGCCTAGAAGGTTCATTTGCAGAGGAACATCAACATAGCTGCATGTTTGGAGAGTGCAGGGAGAAGACTTTTGGACTGAAGGGCTGATATCTCCAAACATATCTGTTATGTCAGTCTTCTTTGTAGTGACTGGTGCTCTCCTCACCAGGCAGAAGTTTAAGTGTTGTTTAGACATAAGTTAGTATAGGAAAGATGATGGGAGTTTTTTCAGCTTGGATTAGCTTTAGGATGTGTGTATTTACTTGGGGGAAAAAGATGGTTTGGAGAACTACTGTTGTCTTTGGTAACTGTATTAGTTTCTGCGCATACGTGAAGATATTCTGAATCTCCAAAATGTCCTCCAAAGAGAATTAGATAGGTAATCTCTACTAAAGTCTTCCTTTAGTATGAATCTTCATTCAATTAGCAGGAATCTTCATTCAATTACCACAACTGTTGGTTTTTGGTTTTTTTTTCTGGCCTCCAGCCCTTTATTTTCTAACTGTTTTTAAATCTGTCACTTTGTAGTATCAAAAAAATTTCTGTGACAAACAGCCCTACAACGTACTTGCATATGGTCTCAAAACAGCTCCCTCAAGCTTCTAGTTTTATTATGTGCTTCCTAATTTTTCATACTGAAAGAAACTAAACAGTCAATTCCTTTTCACCTTCTGTGTGTCATTTCATAATCTGCAAAACCATAAAGAAAATCCCTGCAGAATCTTGGGATTAATGAGATGGATTTTTAATTAAAAATTCAGAGACAGTGTCTTGAACATCTTGATCTTTGTGAAGTATGTGAACATCTTGCACAAGTTTTTCTTACTCCCAAGAGTCTTGGGAAATAGTACAAAAGTAGTACAAATAATATAAAAGACCAAACCATTTAGTCTAAGTTATATTTGGTAATAACATTTTGTTTGTTGTTTTTTATTTCTTTAATGATGAATACTTAGTTTCAGCAATGACTTTTGCAAATGGATTGGAAGCATAGTACCAGGGTCCCTAGACGTACAGCATGTGCCTCATTTACAGTATGAATCTTTGGCTCTTTGTTTAATTACATTGTGTCAGAGAGAATCCTGATTTTGTTGACATGGTGTGGGAATGACTGCAGCAAGAATTCAGTGACTGAAACGATGCCTACATGTAGAAGCAAACAGAATTTTTAATTAAAATTAAAGAAGGGGAACAAACATGTCTGTAGAAATATGCTCGAATTTAGTATATAAATACATACAAAATGTGGTAGTCATGATTCCCATAAGAAGATTACACTTCCAAGGGGTAAAAATTTAAAAGGTATGTTTAAGCATCTGTCTTCAGGTCCTCAAATAACCAGTAGCCTTTTAAATTTATTTATTTACTTATTTATTTGCAGTTTGGTTTATTGTTCGGGGTTTTTTGTCCCCTGTGGTTGGGGTTTTTTTTAAAAAAATCTTTTTGTACTTTTCCTTGTCAGCAAATTGGGATTAACAGAGCAGTTCTGAGGAATACTGTGAGGGTTAATGTATTAGTGTTAAGCACTGTAGAAAAGCCATTGAGAAAAGTAATAACACACTTTTCAATTCTCAATTTACATTGTGTGCAATTCCAGTTTATTTTACTTCCTTTTTTTTTGCTGCAGCTCAAAGTCTGGGTTACAAGTCTCAGGATGTTTATACATAAGGATTTTGCCTGCAGTTTTGATGACTTAACAAGCCAATTTTCTTACATAAACCCATCAATTTTTTGATAGACATTGTTCAGGCCTCAGCATATTGTGGTGGTGTATTAATTGTGTGAAAGTTGAGTGCAGAGTCTAGTTTAGCTCTCGTCTATGTGTTTTTTTCACACCGATTCTACTATTTAGCTTAAAAAAATCAATTTTGTATATTAAGTTCTCAAAATTTGTTATTTCACTAGATGTTTGTTTGTAGATTGTATAAAGCAGCTTCCTAAATGAACAGAGAAACAAAAGCCCAAAAATCTTGATAGCAAGACTGTGTCTCAGAATTGTTCATTTGCTTAAGGATGCAAAGTATTGAGGAATTTGCCCCACTCTGCAAGGGTAAATCATTAAGAGCAATTAAACAAAATGAAAATAAAGCCAAGTGTCTGTGTTCATTAAGAATGCTTATCAAGTTTTGCCATATAAAATTCCTTATGGTTTTGTAATATGTAGTTTGAAGTGAGTGAATCTATTTGATGAAAACCACAATTATTACAACTAGCCTGAAAATAAGTGGTTGGCAAAACAGATTTTTGAAGATGCAGATTTTTGAAGATGCAGATTTTTGAAGATGCAGATTTTTAACTGTGCCAGTTTTCTCTTAAGGTATGTTTTCAGTGCAATGAAAACATGACAAAAATGAAGTGTCTTGTATAAATTCAACACTATTTTTAAATGCCTATTAGTCCAAATTTATTTGGTAGTTTCTTATCCCTTTAGTTAGGAATCTGCATTGGAAATCACAGTATCTTAATGAATTTTCTTCATTACAGGAAAATTACTTAAGTTAGTGATCTTCAAGTTTTTGTTTGGGTTTTTTTTTACTAACTGGGACCATGGGAATTTCTGCACATTCTTGTGTAATTTAACTTATTGCAGGGAGCTGATCTATGTAGCAGACTGTGCATGAGTTTCAACCCAAACTGTTTTCTCAGTGGAGGTTTTTTATCTTTTAGCCAGCTATATTCCCATCACATGAGTCATCACCCAGGTGCGGGTTTTTGACTGCTGTAAATGTATTCTGTTATTTCATTTGTAGTGAGAGGAAGAAAGGCAGTCTCTGTCCTGAGCAAATTCTGAGGAAGAGAAAACCTGATTGAGGAGTCCTTGTTGCTGCAAGTCTCTGGCATAATTCTGCTACTCAAGTTTCTCTACTCTCTTAGAAACTGACTTTCCTGTTGTTTTATTCCTATCTGTTGCTTTGTTTTCTTTTTATGACAGATGTACAATATCTGCCTTTTCATACCATTTTTAACCCTAACTTCCTGTCTGTACCTTCACTATTCCCTGTTTAATTATGATATGATGCTACCTCTAACATTGTTATGTTAAAAAAATCTCTTTAGCAATTAAAGGAAGAACAGCATTATGAAGCATAAGAAAACTTTCATATAAATAGCACATTTAGACTTGACCCTGTTTTGTATTTGGTTATTCTTGTGGATGTCCTTGGATGTGGATATTCTTGTGGTTCTGGATTTCTTCTACATTTCACACATTTGAATATCGAAATCATTCTAGATGCTAATTATGTCAGGTCTTTGCAAGCTGGTTTTCATGGCAGATGACACTGCAGATACCGAAGAACTTGCAAAGCTTGTCAATTTCTGTGAATGTTAAATACTAAGGTGTAAATTCTGACAGCAAAGATAGTAAAGCAGCTCACAGAAAAAAAGATACTCAAACAGTATATCTTTTCAAGGTTGATTCTACTGGGTTTTTTTAATTATATATGCTTGGGTTGTTTGGGTATTTTAGTATCTTGTACTTCACATGGAATTCTGGTTTAGCTTTGGGCTTTTTTTTTTATATATATAGGTATAAAAGTAGGAAAATTTGTGTTACTGCAATCTAACTCATTTGCTGACTTCCCTCTTCACTGCTTCACTAAAACATGGATTCTGCTTGCATTACGGCTACAGAAGAAAGTCATCAGGTTTTGTCTCAATCTCTGTTCAGAGCTGGTCTGTGGGAAGGGGAAGGATGTTACTGCTGCCATTAAAGTACCAAATTGTTGCAGTAACCATCCTTATGGATTCATTTTCTGAAAATGTATCTCTTTTCTATCAAATATTTGGATTATTTTCAAATTTTACTTTACTTTGGGGGAAGATGCCATTTGTTCACTCTTGTAATTTTTTGTTTCTTCCCATTTTCTCTTAACAAGGCATGACTTTTTAATTTGACTCCCCTCAGTCAGCTATGACCAGCTGAGATAAATTACTTTTCAGCAGCCCTACATGGCTTTTGTCAGACCTTTTCTACAGTCTCTGATGGGATTGCTGCTACATCTGTCATGGGATTGTGCTACTTGTGCCATACACTAGTACTTATCTCTCAGGGCATTCTTATTTTTTCCTTTTGAATACCAATACAGGTCTTTGTTACAATTTTCTTAAGATGTGTATGACTCTTTAACAGCATCACAAGCAATGCCAAGGTGACTGTTTTACCACTCAACCTGACAAAAGAGACTGCAAGCATTTCCCAAGTTAGCACAGTTCAAGGTGCTGCAAGTATGATGGCTCTGGTGGCTACTATGCTGCAGCAATTTATTCATATTGAACAATTACAAATATGCTAATATATAATCTAGTAGAATATAATATATAATGTAGTATGGGAATTTAGGTTACAAAGAACATACCCCGAATCTCACTCTATAGCATGCTGCCTTCAGATGGAGAATCATTCAAGGTCCCAAATGGGGATATACCCTACACATCACACCTTTCCTACATGTCCTGTCCTTCTGCTCTTTGTGTTCATTAGCTGGGAGGGAGCTTCTCAAGTTTTTCCCCATAAAAAGGTCTTGCCTTTTTTGTTGTAATTGAATATCATCCCTTTTTTTCAGAATGATTTTGAAACAGTTCAAGTTTTACAGCCTTTTCACTAGTAGTGTCTAGCTAGTGCTGGATGTTGTGGATTAGATGTAGCATTTAAAAAACATCCTCTAGTGTTTTGCCAAATGGTTTCAAGAGCCTAGTGTATTTCTGCCATGTGGATGGGTGCCAGGAAATTTCTTAATGGGGTGATGAAGACTTCATATGGAAAGGGGACTAGGAGCTTTAGCGAGACAACCCTGACTGAGTGCATGTAGTGAAAACCATCATCCTCTGCACACAGGCTCAAATTATCCTGCTTACTGCTAATTTCCATTTGGTTAAAAGCCTCAGTCCAGGAATGGTGAAAAGTAGATTAAGATAATTATTAATCATAAGTCTTCTGTCCACCTCGCTTCCTCATCTGGAAGAAATTATCCCCTGCTTAAGTTCAAGTGTGTTAACTGATCTGCAACATAACAAGACCTTAATCTTCAGGCTTCTAAGTGTCCTCTTGTGCCTTCATATTTTCATCATCTCTATGCTGCTTTATCTGCTTTGCATTGCTTTAGGAAAAAAACAACATAAACATTTGCCAATCTTTCATGTTAAACTCAAGAAAAAAGATATCATTATAAGCTTTTTGTAGGTGACTTGCGAAGTAAATATTTACTGAGAGTTGATCCCTTTTAGCACACTGCACAAAGTAGCACATGAAGTGCTACTTGAAATACAGCATTTGAGCATGGGAATATTGTAGTTCTTTCCAGATAACTTTACTGATATACTAACTTATCCTCCATAGAATACTTTTTCTGACCTGTCCAACTCCCTTTTTTCTTGCAGCCTGGTGTATTTGCACATAGGTTTCTATATTATTTAATAGTTAGATACGTAATCTTCTAAAATTTCAGTTACCTGCTGCAGGCTATTATGTCAGATAGCACTGACAATATTAGAAAAAAAGTATTATGCTCCCTTAATCACAATTCTAGAATCACAGAATGCTATGAGGTTGGAAGGGACCTCTGGAGATCATCTAGTCCAACTCTTGAATAATCTACCTGATTAGGAGTTTGTGATGACTGACTGTATATAGCTGTCAGGCCAAACCATCTAATGCAGCCAGAATGCACAGAGGATGGGTCTGTGAAACACTGTAGTGTAAAATCTGGTGTTATTAGTGCCTTCCTTGGAGTGTTGCACTGTGTATTGCCAGCATGTCATCTTGGGACAAGATCAGAAGCTCACCTTGTTCTTTGTGTTAACTTGCCATTGGGAGCTGAAGCTGGAATTTAATACCAATTTACTTAAGCAATGTAGTATAAAATTATCTGTGTATTTGCTACTTGTCAAGTGAGCTAATGTTCTTACAGTTAAAAAACAAATGCATCATATTGCAAATGTGCCTTTTTTGTCAGCACTAAATACATAAATTACATTAAAAGTTAATATCTCTATTTACAAAGATATTATAGGGAAACTCAGGCTCAATTAGATGTTTTGAGCCTATTGTTTTTTAAGATGCTGTGCCCAATTTCTCTTGGTGCATAGATTTAAAGGTGGTTAGTGATATTTATGCCAGGGAGGAGTTGAGTCTGTTGGGGCAGTGCTCAGCCAGACTGCAGAAGAGGTTCCAGTCAGGGCTGCCAACATTGCAACACGCTTTGCTGCTGCCTGCCAGGGTGCAAAGGGGCATATTAGGACAACACAGGCTTTTAGTCTGCATCTCTTACCTCTGTGGGTCTCAGCATATTGGAACCTTTCTTAGTCAACGTTTTAACGATTCAGTAGTTAAATAACAAAATAGATCACTTGTGATGGAGAGGGATTAAAAGAGTTAATGCCTATATTTGCTTTCAGAGGCGTGTGTGCATTCCATCGAAATAAATTAGTCTCTCAGGCTTCTGAGGAGAATATTAGACCTACCATCTTCTTAATATATTCTAAAGCTGTGTGTCTGAGAGAAGTGAATTAAAGGATTTTAAATTTCTAATTACTTCAGATGTAATTAATTTCCTTCTTTTTTAAATAAAATTGGATGGGAAAATGTGGTTTAAAAAGGCAGAAGATTGTGAAGTGGTATAACCTTTATCCTGCGAGAACTGATGCAAAGCACTGAATTAATGATTTTATTTTGTGCAAGGCAATTAGTCATAGCAGGACTTTACAGATACCAAGTCAACACTTCATTTTTTGAGCAAGATCTTGCATTTTACTATGGTGAGACTTGTAGCATCCTCAAGACTGTTTTTGAACACTGTTTGCCTGTGTTTGAACACTCTGGAGCCTTGCAGAGGATACCTGAGGAGCTTCATCCCAGGAGGGAACCAACTGCAGCCTGCCCTCTAGGATCTGCTCAGTTTTGCGCTGCAGAGAGGTGAAACTCCCCAGCAGAAATAACTCATGACAGTGCAACTAACCCCAGAAAGAATTATTTTGAGTTGCTCCCTCCGTAAGTTTAGAGCTTGTGACATCCAACTAGCGTTTTGTGGCAACCCTTGAAATTTATCAGCACTACTTGATCTCCCCTTCATATCTTGCAGTAAATTTAGAGAATTCTAAATAGAGCTGATGACACCAAATGTCCATTGTGCTGAATTTCCTAGAGATGTGTTTAACTAAGCACAGGTCAGTGATGAATCCACCCAACAGTCGCCTCTGCTTTGACCAATTTAAGAGCATGCTAAAATTAATGAACATAAATTCTGTAAGAAGAGATGCTGTATTGCCTTGATTCCCAGATTCCCAGAGCACTGTCAGTATTATCTCTGGATTGTACAGCATCTCAGTGCTGAGCAAGGGCTAGAAACTGTTAGAGGCTGCACTCTGCTGCTGCAGTAGTAATTGAAGATGTGTCTGCAAGGCTGTCTTCCACACCTCAGTGCTTTGTTTTCAGGAAAAGGAAGGTGAAAGAAACTTGACTACAAGGACCAGGCAAATTTTGCAGCAGTAACTTGAGATAAAAACAAAGTCTACTTATACATTAAAAGAATGTGCTCAAATTAAGCCATGAGCTATGAACACTGATTTCTTACCCTCTCATTTTTGTGCCAAGAGAATTAACTGTACTCAATTAGCCCAAAAGTGGAGGTTAGCAGAATCAGATTTGCAATGCAGTCTTTCCGATCATCCAGAAGTACAAAAGCCTCTTTCTTCCCATGGCTCTGGACACACTGGAAAATCTACGCTGCCTTGCCTGATTGCAGACAAGATTCCCTTAAAAACCTGGGTCCTTTTCATCAGTATCCTCTTACATGGTTAGCCCCATCTGTCGGGTGAGATTATGCCTTTCATGTATAAGACCAATAAACCTGAAGTATTGCCAGTACTTTCCAGGCTAGATGTACCTGAGGTAACCTCAGACTTTGCTGCATGTTGGGCTTAGATGTCTTGTTTAAGCCTGTGAGCCTTCTGCTACAGGGTGCTTGTGAAGAAACACTTCTTCCCACTCCCTGCTCAGACAGAGCAGTGAAGCAGGGTTGTGAGCAGTCTTTCTTCAATAAGCTCTTTAGCAGTATGTTGCTTTATTGTGGGAATTAAGAGTTAAGTTGTTAATTGAATTCTTCCTTGCTATTTTTGTTTTCTTGTTAGTGTTCTTTTTCAAATAAAAATCTTTTCCATTGATCTTACCATCTATATATATAGAAGGGATCTGTATGTACAAGGGATCTTCAGAAAGTAGTTGCTGATATTGATGAAGATGTCAGAAACATATATGAAATGTTTTGGGGTTTTGTTGTTTTTTATTCCCCTGTGGTTTTCAATGTCTTTATATTTCATGGGATGTCAAAAAGTACATCTTAACACCAGGGTCAATTCCTTGTAAAGTTGTCATCACAGTCCTTAACTGTAAAGTGACCAGAGTTTTCCCAACGGAAAAAATCTAATATTTTTTTTAATATGGACAAAATAACTTACTTCTCCTTAGCGTTCTTAGCAAAAATAGTCCTACAACACTCAGAAAACCATTTCTGCTGCCATATTCAAATAGATTTTTTCTGTCCTAAGCATTAGCGGGAAAAAGTGTGTGTTGTGGTTTAACCCCAGCTAGGAACTGGGACCATGCAGCCACTCACTCCCCCACAACTCACTGGGTTGAGATAAAGGCAGTTTAACAGGTAAAACAAAAGCAACATTTGCAAGTGAACCAATGCAAGGAATTCATTTGCTACTTCCCAGCAGCAGGCAGGTGTTCAGTCATCCTCAGGAAAGCAGGGTTCCATCACACATAACAATGACTCGGGAAGACAAAACACCATAACTCCAGACATCTTCTTCTCCTACCAGTTTTATATACTGAGCATGATATCATATGGTATGATTATCTATTTGGTCAGTTGGGGTCAGCTGTCCCAGCTATGTCTTTCAACTTTTTGTTTGCTGGTGGGGTGGGGTGAGAAGCACAAAAGGCCTTCACTGCTTAGCAACAACCAAAACCAACAGTGTGTTATCAATGTTATTTTAATCCTAAATTCAAAATACAGCACTATATCAGCTACTAAGAAAGTTAATTCTATTCCAGCCAAAACCATGACAGTGGGTTATCCTAAGAATGAGGCTTTACAAAGTTGTGAGTGGAACTTGGGAAATTGGGGGAACTAAATGATGGTTTGTAGCCAGCTTTTCCTACTGCTGTTTTGCTGTTTTTTGGTTGGCTAGCTGGTTTGCTTACCTGGCATTCAGCTAAAGTCATGTATATAGAGCCTGAATATCAGGAGTGACAGAATATTTCTTGTTCAAGACTCATTCTTTAGGAGACAATTTTTCTGAAATAAGGTGTTCTGCTCTATGGAAATAGATATTTCTAGCTGCAGTTCTGTACTGTGATTTTTATTTTTGTTTTCTCCTCAGTGTGTTCAATTCTCATTTCTTGCTTAAAGAGTTTTCTTTGTTCAGTTTATTTTGTTCTTAGTCGTGTTTATGCTGCTGTCCATGGCTACTGGAAGCAAATTATTTGGAAACTACATATCACTGGAATAAAGCGAGGTTAATCTCCAGTGTTTTTATATAGCTCAGTGTAAGTGACAGTGTTTATAACCTGCTTCCAGAAAAACAGAGCTAAAGCTTTAAAGGAGTGAGGATGAAAGTATAAAATACAAAACTAATAAATGCTTCATAAGGCTTTTTTTTTTTTTTTCTTTGCAATGCTACATCTGCAGTGTCAGCCTACTACAGCCAACTGGCAAAACAAAAGTGTCCATTTAACAGCTTTCCTGCCACCACAAATCTGTATTTGAAAGCATTTCCTTATGCAGTATGAAGCAGTAAAATAATTGTCAGAGCTGTTTAAGTCAATACATTCTCATCTGGGATAAATAATGATTCCTCCTGAGAGGAATTGTGCTTGCAGACTGCAACTGGCCAAGGAATCCTAGTACTTCTGCTCATGGAAAATGGTAATGTATTTTGAAATAAGGAATCACTTTGCGTAAGGAACTGGAGTGCTGTGGTCTGCAAAGCATCAATTCTACAGTGTGGTTGGTAGGGGTGGAAGTAGTTCCTCTCTTACAGAGGGGAATGGAGGCCTGAAGATTAAATCCTGGGAAAAAGGTGTTCAGCATTATAAACAGCATTGCAGATGCTAATTTTCTGGTGCTTTCTCATTTCTTTACCTATCATCTGAGGTGCTCCTGGAGCCTCCGATTTTACAAACAGGCAGAGTGAGGTTCCTCCGGGCAGAGTCCCGATGAGCCAGAGGACTGCCTTAGTGATTCCTTTTGAAGCATTGAGGTGGGGCTGGGGGGAGGGGTGTAAAGATGATCCAAAGACTCTCATGTCCTGGGGCATCATGTCAGCTGAGACAGCAGCAGTTTCTTGCACCTCAGACATGACCATGTACCAAAATAGCTGCTAGTGGTGAGTCTTGATGGTGAGATGGGCAGAGGCAGGTGAATTTGTTAATTCTTGATTAGTTTTTGGCATAATAGAGAAAAGAATTTATGCAATGTTACCAGGACTGAATAATGTTTGAATAATTCTGCTCAGAGGCTGAATGTAAGGCACATGGAAAGTATTACTGACGGAAGCTTGGAAGTGGTTTTTAACACTTGCTGGTGGTTATTTGTGTTATCTATTTAAGCTCATTGTTTGTGCACAGTCGGCATTAGTCTCTCAGAATATCAGTATGAACTGAAGCTAGATGTCACATCTTAGGAAAAATCCCTAGTTACTGCCAAATTAGTCCTTGTGAGTCAAATAATCAACATATTTTTAACCTAGGCCATAGCAAAAGCCCAAATGTAATTGTTGGTACCGATGTCCCTATGTCCCAGAGGTCAGTTGGCCTTCCTTATATTTGTAAGGTGTGTATTGAATGTCTCACAACCTATGGATAGTTTTTGGTAGCTCACTATAGCTTAACAAACCCTCCCCACTAAATTGTCATTTTTTAAAATACTGGTTGTATGATGGACTAAGTAAGGTGACATAGAAGAATTAGGAACATCTCATGTGAAAGAAGGTAAAAATGCTTTGGCCTTTGTCATTCTAAAATAGAAATTAAATCAAAGTTACTGCCTAGTTTCTGAAACCCTAGTTTCAGGCTGTAATGTGATTTGCCATGATATTTGACTAGCTGGAGAATCACATCAGTGAAATTTAGATGAACTGTGTAACATGGCTGAAAAGGGAAGACCACACAAAGACTGGGGAGACTACCATGGCAGGCTGCTTCTCTGAATCTAGGAAGCAGATGAATTCTGTAAGGGACTCAGGAAATGTTAGAAAAATTCAGGGTCAATGCAGAAAAGCTGTAAGCACTCAAGTTTGTTATTTCTCAGGGAACTATTCCAAGTGATCCACTGCAGCCAAAGAGAAAATGCTAACTGTGCACCTTACCTTGCGAACCAGAAAGGGAGCCAATTGCTAAGTGTCTGAAATAACCAGAAGGAAAGGCGACTTAATGGAGGATAGCTCCTCCAAGAGTCAGAGTACATCACATCCTGAAATGAACGTCTTGATGTTCCACACTGATGCCAAACTTTCAGGTAACTTCATCACAGTTTATGATAAGCCTTTATGAATAGAGTTTATGGGGAGCCAGAGAAGGGCCATTTTTATTTGTTAAAAATAGGGCAAATCCTGGATTCTAGTACTCTTAAGTAAAGTCTCAGATGTCAGAATCTGCCCATCAGAAAATTTTGTGTAGTTATTTACTTCTTAAATTCAGTTTCTAAATAGTACAAAGTTCATATTATGTTGAAGAAGGAGTTAGAATATTGCTAAAACCCACTGAAAAAAAATTCTGTATTATGAATATTTTGCTAGTTTATTTTTAAAAGACACTGGCTATGGCTGAATATATGAAACTACTTAATTAATTAACCTTCTGATTAATTATTAGTGTGAAGTGGAAAGTTTACTAGTATCATTTTGTGTAATACTGTATTATATTGGTAACATTATTAACATTGTGAGAGTTGCTCAAAGACCTATATGCAATGTTTTTATCCTCTTTAGAAAAAGGGCAATTAATTTCTTTGTGCTTAATGAAGTTAGGACATCTGCAAATTATAGTTTTGGTATATAATTACATGTTTCGGGTAGCACACTGAATGCTAGTAGAAATATAAACTATGTGCAGTGATAAATATATCATTCAAGTCCTGCAAAATAAGCGGACTTTTGTTATTGTTATTTCAGTTGCATCCAATTGAACCATTTCTTCTGTTTCAGTTTTTCAGATCTCTTTATAGTTTGAAATGAAATTTAGGGACAGATAAACTGCCTCACAGCATCAGGGTGACTGAGGGAGGTGGTTGAGGAGACTGAGGAGACTACTTTTCTTCTTATACCTGGTTCACTGAAGTGCAACAAAGATTATCAAATTTATTATTAATATTTTAAAATTAAGGCTTACTCAATTTCTTGACATTAAATGTATACCTCCTTTCTTATTTTAAAGGCTAACCACTTCATGGTGTGATAGGTAGCTTCCACTAACAAGGTTAGAGTAGGTCTTTCCTTGTTGAGAGTTTCCTCAAGTATGAGTTGATCTGGGTACGGCTTCTTTTGGGCTCAGCTGTCTACTGCTGTGCTTTGTGACTGCATCCCATGGACCAAATCTCTCTGTCTCTAGCTGGTTGCCACAAACACCAAAATGGAGAGTGAAACAGGATGTGTGTATTGCTCTTCAGTGTCATACAGAGATTGAAAGTAATAATTTGTATCTGTATTAAAATATATATATATATGTATGCACTAAATAAAATAGCATGTGCAATCTACAAAGAAAGCATTAGTTATGAGATAAAATTCTTATGTACTTTGTTTATTGTTATTGAATTGAAGGTACTACAGGGGGCTATAGAAACAAACAATTTTTTTTCTTTTTTCGATGTTAGATTCTCATACACCAGCGTTCAGTGTTAGTCTTATGGCATGAAAATACCAGGAGTGATTTTCAGTTTGGATGACTGCACTCCTATTTCCCAGAAACGGTTACTACCAAAATTGTTTCTTGCTCATCTACATCCTTCAATAACAAAAATACAAGTATTATTGCAACAGTTTTTAGGGGCTATAGTGTTCTGTAAGTGTGGGTGTTTTCCATTGCAATTTCTAATGTGAAACAGATTTCAATAGAAATTTAAAATTGATTATGATATTGATAGATTTATATCACTCCATAGCACTAAAATGCCTGTGAAAAAATTTAAGGGTAGATACATTTAATTGTAAAATAATTCAAAGCTAAAAGTACAATTAAAACTCTTTAGATTTTATTGAACTGAACACATTTCAAAGTGCTTCTGTAATATTGTCTGCATATACATAGCATACCTAGGGATGCTACATGTTGTTTTTTGCCAGCAGAACTGTGAGAATATGAGGGGGCATGTGTGTGCATTTGTGTGTAAGGACTCGGCAGTAGTACAAAGCCGACCTGTTTTTGAACTCACCTATTTTGAACTCAAAACACAGGGGTTTTGAAACTTGGCTTCCCTTGCATTATTTATAATACAGAACTGCTAGACTGTACTTTAAAAGTAGGTGAAAAGCCAGAACAAAAATGAATGTGGTATCATCTTGTCTGCACATCTGCATATCTAAAGATTAGACAGAATTTGACAACAGACTAAAGATTTTTTCATGCTGTGAGAATTCCTTCTCTTCACAGCCTTGCATTTCTCAAGCTGGTATCCATGGCAATTCACAAGGATGGTTTAGGACCTAGGCTTGGAAACATTATTTTAACATATCTAACAATATTACTTTGCAAGTTCATTTATAGAGGTAAACTGTTGTAAGAAGTGTATTTAAAATTCCTTTTTCCCCCTAGTGCACACAGGATATAAATTTTTAGTGCAGTGGAGAATACCTATGATTTGTTTTCATTTCTGTAACAAGTCTGAAATCCAGATGCTATTGGATATACCTGAATGTTTTTACACTTTAGAAGAGAACATGAATGGGATTCATGTGAGCTGATTTAGACTCTCAGTGATCTTTTCATTATTGGACGATCAGTTAATAGAGTTTGATGTAAATTTTACTAATAATTTAATTACTAATAATTTAATTGCAAATAATTTTACTAATAATTTAAGGTTCTGAGCATGTTCAAAGTCATGTCTACTAAATCTTATTTAAGAGGGGGAAAAATATCACATAGGTCAAATACTTCTTAATGGTATTTGAATTTTAGATATTTTTGGATCTAAGAGCCATCAGTGTGAGCCAAATTCAAGGACTGTGATTTAGTAACCCATTATTTCCCAAAGACCGTCTTCTCTGAAAAAAACAATTTAATTGTCCTTTGCTTGTAAGGTTTATGAGCTTCTGTGCCGTTCTAACACATTTCTGGCACAGTCCTTTAGCCCAGCTACCACAATATTTTGGTTTGATCAATAGGTCTGTGTTGCTGTGAAATTATATTTACTCTCTATTTGAGTTTTCCTTAGGTATAGACATATAAGTTGTTCCTCTTGTACCATGGTTTTATTCCTGCACCTCCTCTTTCTTCAATTTTAAGCTTCCTTTAAGCTTCCTTAGGAGCTGATTTCAAGATTGAGCAGCCTCGGGGAAATAAATAAATAATTAAATGTCTTGACTGATCTTGCTAGCTATGTTACATTGCCACAGACACCACCTTCAGGGAAGGTAAGACTGCGCTGGGG
>VZRU01012592.1:42642-66412 GCA_013398155.1 Pedionomus torquatus | reverse complement strand
ACTGCAGAGGGGTGAGCTAGATGATCTTTAAAAGCCCCTTCCAACCCTAACTATTCTGTGATTCTGTTAAGGGGGGTACTAAAGTAATTGTATAATTTTTTTTTCTAACTCCCATTACTACTTGTGCAATTTAAATAATGAGGTTTCAGGCTTACTTACTGAGGACGACTCTTTGAGTAGGTTGATGATATGGTTCAAATCCACTGATCTTAACTGTGCTTCCTGGAAAAGTCATATTTTTAATTTATTAGTTTTTTTTAGTCTGTGCTTTAAATTTGCTTAAACCTTAAACGTAAAAGTGCCCCACTGAACCAACATCAAGCTACCCATGTATGGCTAAATCCAGCCTGTGTGTGGAGCACAAACTGGGACTTGTTCTCAACCGGATGTAGTGGCCAAGGCAAGGCAAGGCAAGGCAAGCAAGGCCGTGCCAAGGCAAGGGCAGGCCAGCCCGGGATAGCGCCTCCAGGACGGCGGTGCGTCGGGCGAGTGACTGATGGCCACGGAGGAGCTCACCTTGGAGGCGCCGAGGTCCGCGCCGGCGTCCGAGGCGTTCCTGCGCCGCTCCCCGCCGCAGCGAGAGGGGCCGGAGGCCGACGACAGCGTCGGCGTGCGGGCCGGAGAGCGAGAAGGCGCCCGTGAGGCGGGGGGCTCGGCCAGGGACGACATTATCCCTACCCGCCGCCACGGGCCGCGCGCCCGCGGCAGCAGCGGTGGCCCTGCGCCGTTGCCATGGCAGCAGGGCGGCACCGCCTCCCGCCGCTGGACCCAGGTCCCCTCTGTGTACACCCGCCCCGCCCAGCTGGGCTGGCTCCCCCAGTCGGCACTCCCGGCCGGCAGGGGGGGTTCGGCTGACATCTTTGGCGGCGCGGCGGGCAGCGGGTGGTCCGCCAGGCTGTGGTGACCGCCGGGATGTCGGAATCTGGGCTCCGTGTCTTCCCCCCGCGGCCTGCAGGCCCTAGTCCTGCCTTTCCTGCCTCATGCCGGTGCTACGTATCTACATCCCTGCGGCGACCGCCATGTTTTATGCCTTTCTACGCCATTTCATGCCCTGTTATAAAACGCTTCCTCAGCGAGAAAACCATTTCTCCACGCCTGTGCAGAGCAGAGGCTGGGTTTTTCCCGCTTGCTGGGAGCTGGAGGAGAGAGGCTGATTGATCCATGACCTCTGATCGTAAAAAAACCCCACAGTCAGAGACTGCATTAGCAGAGACAAGCATTAGCACAGGTGGGACAGCCCTGCCTAGGGTAGCCTGGCTGTGGGGAACAGGGGGAAAAGGAATCTGTTTTTCTGCATAGACCAATATGACATGGATGGCTGACACCTGGCATAAAGGCAAAAGCATAAGCGAATTTGGGTATTTTCTACTTACTCTGTTTTCATCCCTAGGGTTGCTCTGGCATCTCTCAGCTGCAAGTATAGCACTGTGTCCTGTGGGGACACATGTTCACCTCAGGGGTGCATGGTGCTATCCTTAAATGCTGCCTCTAGGATGGGAGCATGACTGAGCCCACCAACGCCAAACTGTCCAGGAACAACAGGCCCTTCCTTTGCTGGGTTTATTTCTGGAGGAGAAGAGCTGGGTGTCCTGAAATGGCTGCAGCAAAAGGTGACAGCTCGTGGTGTGACAAGCACTGTGCTGAATGCTCACTTCAGCTGTCTGTCTTCAGAGTTGGATATGCTTTTGACAAGTTGTGCATATGGAGCTTTGGGTATGCATGTATCCCAGGTCTTTGACTGCAGGCACTGATACCAACCTCAGCTTGCATTAACAAATGATTTTTAACTGCTGTGGTTCCAAAGAAACATTTGAATACATGAATAAATTTATTAAATACTAAGACTATTATTTGAAGGTCTGGACAGCTTTTATAAGAAAAGAAGTGGCTGATAACAGGAAGAAGAAAGAAACCTTTATGGCTCCAACGTAGTTGGACCTGCTGTTCTACACTTTTCATCCATCCACGTACACACATCTGTCCATTACTCTGTTTTACTAACACTTCCATGGTCTACCTAAATGTTTGTTTCTGTGAACATTCTTGGTGGCTGTCTTGTATCTGGGCCTACACTGGATGGAACAAGATTTCTTAGTAAGAATTTGAGATGAGTTGTAGTGATAATGCTTATAGGTCTGCAAGCAGTTAGTGCTGAACAAACTGGATTACATTTTTTTGCTTGGTGCCCAGATAGTTCTGGCACTGAAGTTGTATGTATTCAAAGTTTTTAAGCTTATGAAAAAAAGCACTAAAAATTAATTTTATTGTGGCTTAAGTATTTTTAAATTCCATTGCTTGTGTTGTGAATGACAAATGTAGAAAGAACATACCTAAATTGGGCAACTTAGTCTGTAAATCACAGGCTTAGATCACATGTCATTTGTTGGCTGATTGTTCCAAAGATCATATTGCAAAGCTCCATTTGATCTCTGTGCACCTTCTTCATAAATGAAGCTTTTAAAAATTGGGATGAAAGCTACACTGACCACAGGGATTCCATCCTCAAAAACCTGCAATCAGCTATGAAAATACTTAAGTTTTCTGCCTCAAAGAGGCTTATATTGTATTATTATTGCATCTTACCGTTTCACTGGTAACAAACAACATTTGAGACATCAAGTCTTTAGTACCCTAGTTATGAGAGTATTAATTCACACGTATTAAATGTTAAGTCTTGCAAATGCTAAGAAATATGTTTAAAAAGTAGACTGATGTAGAGAGGATTTCTGTTTTGATTGAGGACAAACTCTTTTGGTGTGAAGAGATATGCCAGCCAACACTATTTTGAGGAAAAGTTAAATTTCATAAAATGACAGGACTGAGTAATTGAACGTGTAGGACACAGCTGTGTGTCAGAAGATCAAGGTATCTAGGTCTGCCGTTAATCTCCTCTTGACTTTGCTGAGTGAATTATTTCCTCTATCACTCTGTATGTGCTGTCTTAGAAGTTAGGTTGCAAGCTCTTAAAAGACTATTACTTAGTACAGGATGCATCTTTCATGTCCTTCAGCCCCAGCCAAGAGATATCCTTTCCTTGTCTGTATTGAACCTGTAGATATTTTCCAAAGCCACCTACACTTTTTATCAAATATGACACTGAGGTCTTTATAGTACAGAAATCAGAATCTTTCTAAGAATCAGTCTGTTGACTCCTGTCTTCCTTTTCATTCTTGGTTCTTTTTCTGGTCAGTAGGAAAGGGAAAAATCAGTGGTGGCATAAAGCCAGGAAAGGACAGAACTGTCCTGCCAGATCTGTGTTTGATACCCACAGAAAAAAGAAAAGAGCTGTGAAGGCACTGGCAGTAGACTCAGCCGTAAACCTGTGAAGTCAACAGCTTCCAACATCTGGATTTACCAGCCTATACTATTAAAATAAAGTGTTCGGGTCATTGGTGGTATGAGTCTGAGGGAGACTGTCACACTGAGCTTTATTATTGTAAGAAAATGAAGTCACAGCAGCCAGAACTCACAGTCTTGTACAATACAAGGTACAGCTGGACAAAGGTGTAAATTCAGGATCTCAGCTCCTAGCATAGTATTAACACTCAGTAAAATAAGCACTGTGATACAGAGAAACAGGGTGAGATTAAAAAAAAAAAATGAAGACAGACTTCAAGGACCTAAATTTTATGGTTACATCAGTCAGGCACAAATACATATTACATATTTTGAATTTAAAAAATACCTAAACTCCATTTGGAAATCTGGGCAGACTGTGAAACAACGTGAAAGCAATGTGAATCCTGCCAGCTTCACTGACTCATGCATCTCAACTTCTCTGAACTTAAAATAGTTTATGCTGCTGACCTCTAGTTAAGCAGGATTTCACCTCCTGTATTCTCTTCCTCTTTCCTCTTATGTTGGCATAGTCCTCTTTGGAAAAAAGTTATATATTTCCAAATGAAGGATTGCCAAGTGGTTGACCTGTTTTTCTCATTTAAACAGTAATACTTTCTCACACACACAACCAAACAGGACTTTCTCACACACACAACCAAACAGGAAGAGTGTCTCCACCGGACAAACTTACCTGGGCCTAGCAGTCTCACTTTTGCAAAACTTTTTGCTTGTTGTATGAGAAGTGGACTGAATATATGCTGACAGTACTGTAGTGTTCACTCTGTGTTTTGAAAAAAAATGGAGAATACCTTACAGAAGGATAGGATATGGTATATAGCTTTCCAGTGTGTCTGAGTGAAATACCTGTTATCCAGCCATTACAAAACAAACAAATTGCTCTTTAGAATTTTTTTATGAACCTGTATTCAAGTTCTGCCTCTTAGAGAATATTTTGATCAGAGCATACATGCATTACATAGTGAAAGCATGCTAAAATTCACTATGCTTAAGCACAGAAGAAAAAGCCAAATACCTGACATTGATTTTTATTGATTTTTGTGTAAAACACAGTATATGGAAAAATAGATAAAAGCATTACCAATAATTTATAATAGCCCTGTTCAGAGAGACAACATAAACAAATTGCCAAGCACAACTACAAAGAGTGTATTGCACATGGGAGACATACTATGCTCACTGCAAGACACTACCATCAGAAACAATATATAGAGATCATTGTCCAAGTCATTTCAATGTGTCACTTATTTTAAAGGCTGTAGTTCAAGCAGTATCATATATTGATACAATATCAGTACTGCAACATTACTCGTTACATTGATAGAAAGTACTACATGATGAACAGTCAAGAAATAAAAAACCCCCATGTATTACAAGATGCACTATCTGAAAGGAGCTATGCATATACATCCATAACCACTGCATATATGAAAATACTATACTGAAAAACTCAATCTGTCCAATTTTTGTGCACCTGATAAACTTTCAGAGCAAATCTTCACATTCAGAGCAAAGCTGTTTCCTACCTATACTCCTATATGTAAAATCGATAGCCTCTTGAGAACTCATTGGTTTATATTAATTCCCCTTAGTGCCAGTTGGGCAGCATGTATAACTAATAACATACAGACACACAGACACACTATTTTATAGGCAATTAATGCCAAATAAAAATGTAAATGTACTTTCTCACATTGGCACACCACATAATGCACAATATTGGAACAAAAAGTTAACCATGGCACCAATTCACAGTAACCATAAGCACAAGCTAGATATGCAAAGAACTTGTAAAATAATTACAAAATAATTAATCTCTAATTCAAGAACATAGGTATAAACTTGTACATAGTTGCCACAGTTAATAGAACTGTAAGGTAAAATTAAAGACACATGGAATCTGTAATAGAATTGTACTTTAGACAATGTTAAGAAAGAATACATTAATATACATAGAAAACAAAAAAGCTGTTTCTAAATATACAGAGGTCTCCATTTTCTGATCTGATGTGTACAGATCTTAATATGTATTACATATTAAGCACTTTTTTTTCACACTGAACAGTAATGAAGAGAAATGAAGCTTATTTCATTATTCATTTTTGGTTTTATTAGGCAAGTAAGTAATTTATATACATCTACACAAAAATATTTTTATAGCAGCCTATTCCTTGAAATATGTATTTATTCTACTAAGTAGCTATAACATATAAATTAATTTAATTGTTTACATTGAGGCAATTGAGATTAAACTTGTAGCCTCAGGTCTTTTTCTGATGAGAAGTCCTAAGGTGAGTTCTTCTATAGAACTAAACGTATGCATTATGTGATACCTGATGTGTAGCAAATGCATGAGTGTTACTTTACTTTCAGACTTAACAGGGTGTTGTTAGAGTGAACTGGTCCTAAAAGAACACTACAGAATATTAAATCACAAGTTAACTTGTTATTTCATTTAGAAGCAAAATACATGGCCTAGTGGGAAACCATATGGTGTTTTGTAGTACAAATATTTCACAAAATGTCTTCATATATTTGATCTAAAAATATAATCTATTTATTAATACTTTAATATTTCAACCTTTCAAGTAACTTATGAAATCAACACACGTTTTTAATTTTTCACACAGTTTGAAAAAAGGAACAGCAGGTTATTATACTCTCTAGACACCTTTGGCAGCTCAAAATTTAACAGTTTAAACATTTTTGAAGGAATTTAATAAAGTAACTTTTTTGTATATGAAAGTGCGCCAATACATGTCTGTATATACTGTCAATGATTGTATTAGAATACAATATATGTGGACTTTGAGAGTAATTTTCCATTAGTACAGCATTTTATTTCTGCAACTTTATAATTATTGCATCAAATGAATTAGATAATTGTAGGGAACATGAATGTTAATTTCCTAGCAAGATATTGATTTTGAAATATAATCAAATTGTCAACAATAATAGTTTCTGCCCTAAATTTGTTCAGAGGTATGAAAATCTGCTTTCACTTACACCATCCCACTCTAGTGATTTTAATCAGGTTTTGTTTATAGGATTGGTGTGGAATGTAGCACGTAATTATTGCATTAAAATTCTCCAAGACTTCATGTAATCTAAGATTTTTACAATTAATTTTATTTAAAGGATTGAAGCACAAATGCCCAAGCTTTTATGGTTTCCCTTTGCAATAATAGAATAGGAAACAGGCCAGAAAATTGTTACATATAATTCTGCAAGCCTTTCAAACAATACACAGCTTTCTGTGTTGGAATGTATTTAACAGACGGGCGAAGTAAGTTAGAAGTTGTAATTGTCAATTCTTCATTTTTATGTGAAAATCTCATTTGTATAGTGTATTCTACTGTCTATCTCCAACAATGCCAGGTTTTCACTTAATGTTTGATAAAATAAAATTATGCTTGTGTCACTGTATCACTGAAGTATCTATATATTGGAGGAGGGACAATAAAATTAATACCTTGAAACTGACTGACTTGTGTTTGGAAAAAAGAAAGAATGCAACTTTTCTTAACAATTGGATAGATTTATAAGTATTTTTTTCCTCCTTCCATATTTTCCTGTAAAAAATTTGGAATGTTTCACATTTCTAAAAAAGTTAAGATAAATTTTCAGAGGATGCAGGCATTAAATACAATAGTTCAGAGGCAGCACCTGTCTCAAGTAAGTCTTAAATTACTGATTTTCAAGAAACTGAGAGGTTATGTCAGAAGAAGAATCACTGGACACATGCCAAGTCTCAAAGACCTTAGTCTGACCAATTATAACTTACTATTGTTTACCTTTCAAAAAATGGTGAAATGAGTTTTCTCTCTCCAGTTGCTTCTCCCCCTGGTATCTTAAAATGAAGGATAAAACTGAGTTTTATAATTATTTGAAATTGAAAATTTTTGAACTGAAAAAAACTTCTCAAATTTCTGTTGACACTGATGAAATATAGTTTAATATTTTTTTCAAAAAAATGTTTTCACAAGCCTCAATTTAGAAAGATATCTCACTGACAACTCATTCAATGCAAATCATTTTTAAAAGACACATAAGAAATGCTTGCATTCTGGAAAACATTGTGCAAATATTTTATTTTTCATCTCTAGATTAGTATGTTTAAAATGAACGGAAGTTTAAAATTCTCTATTTGCAACTAACCTGGAATATACATAGGCTTGATCTGTAAGTTTATAGAATATGGATACTACAATGAAATTAAAACTTTTGTAGATTTTTTAAATTGGATATAAAATTAAGGACAACTAACATGAACTCTTGTTTAAGTTGGTCTGACTTCCGGCAGAGTTTCATTCAAGATTCTTCTTGTTCTGTGGAGCTGTCGGTTTCATTACAAATAGAGATAATGAGATTTACAGGACTAGTGATGTTTAAGGATTAATTCAATCTTAAGTACTGTGTATGTCGGATGTATCTTATCAATGTCAAATTATTGTAAAGTAACAAATGAGTGAAGGTTCAGCTAACAAAGTCAGAGATCCTAAACAGTGCAAATATAGATAAGATAAGAAAAATATTATTTCATACATATAAAGAAAATTAGAAACAAATAAACATTCTGATTCACTAAAATGAAGGTTTTGCTAACTAGGACTAGACTGAAGGTACGAGTTGAGTTTGGCTTATTTTTTTTAGAGAATAGTAGAACCTGAAAAAGCAGTAATAATAAATAATTGTGAATGTTCTTTTGAATCCTACAGGAAATGCAAATGTCAAGTTTTAGAGAGAAATTAATTTTTAAGTATAAGAATATTAATTGTTTCTAAAGAATTCAGGCATATCCCGGAGACACTTGTTGTAAAAGTAAGACTTTTATGTAAAAATAGAAGATTGGATTTGCACAAAAATATTACTAAGAATTTAAGATGGACCCCAGAAATTCATACATAATAACTGAAACTCCAGTGTAGAAACATAAAGAACATGAGTTTTGTGATGCTTCCCTGTTGCACCAACATACTGAAAGTCTCACAGTGAAAACAGATTTTTATTGTTGCAGAATTCTCAGGGGTTTTTTGTTGTTGTTGTTGTTTGGTTATTTTTTTTTCTATTAATAGTTTTTATATATTTTGAAATAATTCTAAAATAAAAATATAGTTGCACACATATCTGCAAGTCTTTCTATACATGTATACCACTTTTGAATTTTCCTTATATGATGTATGGAAATAAAGATATGCCAAAGATCTAAAATTCTGTGACACTTTAAAAAAATTGTTACCCTGATAGTACAATACCATTCATATACAAGATGTACAATTATTTTGAAACTGGTTTTGCATATTCAAATCATGGAATGGTGTAAAACCACACACAAATAAATATACTGTACATGTGCAATACATCATTACAAATTAATTTGTTTCAAAACCTGATTATTTGCTAAATTATTAACCCTATTAGTCTATATTCTGAACTCACTAACTGAGAAGTATGGTTTTAATAAAAGAAACATTGCCCAAAAAATGTGGTATTAATAAACAGCATTCTGACACATACAGTCTAAGTCTGTATGGAAAACATGATTATGATAAAATATTGTTGTGATATAACTGTGCAAAGGAGCATTAAAAAATTCTCATAAAACTCCTCCCTCTAATTCAAAAGAAAAACATTTTTGTAGTTATCTGAAGTCTTATAGTTATAAATTTATCATAGTTTGGTTGAGAGCTTGTGCAATATGCCAAGTAAGTCCACAGTGACTTTGCTAAACTCTAAAAATACAAGTTTATGACCAAAAACCACCACCCAAACACCTGTAACAGTGCTGACAAATATTAGTCTACCATCACATCACAGTTATCCTTTCCGGGGAGAGACGTGGAACAGATCCACTTGCTTCTTCCATAACATGGCTTTTCTCCCATCCTCTTTGAATTCTCCTCAGTTTCCTGCTTACCCATGGCAAAAGTAAAATGATCTTACCAAGAATTACAATGGAAGGCAGAACAAGGGCAAGGACAAAATTTGGTGGTGTATAAAATCTGTAATACTCTTCTTCAAAAGCTCTTTTCCATCCATAAACCAGTACATGGAAAGTACTTATGAGCAGAGCAACATATCCAAGTGTAGACTTTGGAAAAAGAGAAAACGGAAAAAAGAAGAGATAATAGTACTTGATCCTTCATCTGACAGCACTAAGCCATTATTTTAACATTTCTGTTAGACATCATATTAAAATATCCTACTTACACACTATTTTAAAGTAGCAATATGTGACTTTAGGTTCAGATGTTCTGAAAACTACAGACTAAACTGAACACTGATATACAACATGTCTCTTCTGCTAGCATCTACAGGCCTTAGTCAAAGCTGAAATAAAGATGTTGTTTGCCCAAATCCTAAGTCATAGAAGTCAACTTCAGGATATGTATGCAAATAGGAAACAATGCCAGTGAAGTAAATGGAACAACATCAATTGTGACTGGGAATTATGTTCCCCGTTTATTAATTAGGAGGGTAGATCACTTCAAAATTTCTGAATATGGAGCAATGCAATTCTGTTGGAGGAGATCTGGGTCTAACACTCCAGATTTTTGTCACTCTGAGAAGTCGAGTTTGCTTCTTCCTCACATTGGTCAACATCCACCTGTCTCAAGATAGCATAAACCATAAAAAGTAAGCATTCTCTGTCAGCTGTTGCCTACTAGTTAATGGGAGTATCTGAACTGCAGGACTTGGGCTCAATGGCACTAGGCAACAATGCAGTTTATGATAAACAGGTAGTGCTGGATGAAACATGAAGCAGAAGATTCCTACAGCACTGTGCAGAGTATGCCACAGAAAGTAGTGCTAACAGCAGTAATTTCTGTGAATCTACCCTTTTAACCTGGTATTTGTATTGCTCTACAGACTTGAGTTACACATACTAATATTGACTTTCCAAAACTATGGTAAAAACCAGAATACTATGCTTTGAATTTTGGTAGTAATTAAATAAAAAAAAAACCACCCCTCTTTTTGGCCAAAACTGATGTAAAATGAATAACTTACTTGGAAAATATTCCTAGAAAATCATCAAAACAGAGAATGAATAAGAATGGTAACTGGCTTCCGAGTTTTGGATTAATTCCAGTAACACACAGGCAAAGAATAATGCTTAGGCTAAGGTACTGTAATAGTTGGTGAAAGAATTAATTCCTTCTACTTCAAGGTTAACCAGTTTCTAGGGAAAGGAGAATGTGTGAGAAAATACCATTTTCAAGGATTCACAGATATAATGGTATTAAAAGGAAAATACTTTTGTTAATTTTTAGAGTTGGTACCATGTTTTTTAACTTGTCAATATTGATGCATTTTTTTTTGCTAATGGTTTCAGAGCCAAATTGGTATGTTTTTGATGTGCTGCACCCTTTTTTAAAAAAAGAAGAGTTTGCTCACACCATAAGAAACAGAACAATCAGATGACCACCTGTGGATATGAAAATGGCATATGGAGTATCTGATCAGAAGTTCTGGTAAGAAATATGGGCAACAAAACAATACTATAAAATCTGATGTTTTAATATGTTATTGCAGATTTTTGCCAGTACGACTTTCCTGAATTCATTGCTCTTACATCACTCCCAGCAGAGAAAAGGGCACAAGAGAATCATATCCCTCATTTCCTTATCAGGCTTACTTCTGAGAACTATAACAACTCTTGAAAAAGAAACAAGAGGGAAATGTTCTATATATAGACTCTTCTCAGATTTTTAAAAAAAGGGTTTTAATACTTATTTAAATTCCATCTGCAAACTACAGTTTTGAGACAACTACATATATTTTTCTAGCTAATGGTCAAAATAGAAGATAAGAAGTCCATCAGTACATTTGTCAATACATTTAGAACTAACAGCATAAGGACATTAAAAACACATGATACACCTCTATTAAGCTGGGGGGGTTTCTGCCCTGTGGAAAGTTGCCATGATATTTTTAAGTGTTGGTAGGGCATGTGCTAGTATGTACTGGACCATTTCAACCACTCATCTAAAAATCTGACAACAAAGACACTCCTATAGGAGCTTCTGTTAGCTACTGATGGTATTTTCCTCCACCAGGCTGTATTTCTGTGCTGTACATTTGACAGTAATAACACTGCTTAGCTAGAAAGAGGATGTCCTCCACACAACTTAGCATTCTACAGTCTTTGGCTTGTTTAGTTAGGGCACATCTGCATTAGAAAGTTCAATTAAGAGCATTTATCCTAGCTTGCAGATACTGTCAGTGACTTTTCCAGAAGTACAAGCAAGATTGGCTGCCTTTGCTAGTCCAGTAAAACCCCACTGCTGGAAGTTGTGTCAGTACAAAAATTCTGTGTTTGTTCCAAAGACTTGATTTTTCTTTTTCTGAAAATGTTCAAAGACTACAGTAATGGCTGCACAATAGTAAAATGAAGAAACTCAGAACTGACTCAAGCAGGGTTGGACAAAAAGACATCATCTAGTGCAGGAAAAGGCACTGCTGGGCAGGTGAACAATAAAAATAAAATCAGTTGCATCATACTGCTGCGTCATACTGTAAATCTTGGCCAGTGGTAGTGTAAGAAAGCCATATTCCAAAGTTGACCACCCCTATGGATGTTAACATGAAAAATGATTCAATAAGTTATGATTGTGCTGTGGGAGTTATTAATTGCTACAGCAATCTTTCAGTATTGGAAAGGTGAGACAAGTGCTATCATTCTAGTATGCAAAATTATTTTCTTGTGCACAGATTTATGACTGGACTATGTGGATGATGAAATTCAAGGATTAAAGACATTAGACTTCCTGAAATGTAGTGGTGCTTCAGATGAATTATACATCCTGCATTTCTGTCATTGTTTCCTGGCTTCTTAAAACACAAAAAGAAAGAGATAAATAAGTCTATAAGAGCTGGAAGATCACTTACACTGATGTGACCATGGGGAGGCCAGGAAAGGCACAGCATGCTAACTTCTTTAAGAGCAAAGGCCTTTCGAAAGCAGCAAGAAGGGATATTTTTCCTTCACTGGTAAATTCACACTGGTGAGTAACTAGCAGTATCAGTTGTAAGCCTTGGGAACCCTCTGACTAGGATGGCTGCTGGGAAAAGGGAAAGAGTATCTTTGGTTGCTTTGCCTCCTTATCTTCCATAATACTGTATGTCCTGGAAGCTGTCATAGATAGGCACATTTCCTATGGACTCTTCAATCTTCTTGCTTTTCTCTAAGTCTTCCCTGTTTTGTTTCTTCTCCTTCCTAAACAAATCCAGTTTTTTAGCAAATGTGGGATATTCCTAGATAACACCACTGATAAACTGAACAAACTGGCACTGTTTGGGGTTTAAAAAAAAAAAAAAAAAAGTGTTAGAGGAGTAGGAAAGATGCAGGAGAAAAGTCCCTCAGATGAATGTTACCAGGAAGATGTACATATACAGAGACACAAATCCGCTGTGGGACAAATCTGCTTCAGGAATTTCTATCTTCCTAATGGTCAAATAGTTCCAAGCAATTTATATATACAAAAGGTATTTTCCAAAGCCTACGTTTATACAAGGTATGCTTCAGATTCTGCCAGAAACAGGATATTACTACATTTAAAAACAATTAGCAATTCTGGCTGGAATCTTACCCATGAATTTGCTAAATACTCAGGCCTCATCCTTCTTTACTTTAGGGAAAAGGTATTCTATTCCTGTGGGAGAACCAAGACAAGGTAGCTTTTCCTCAAAGTGTGTGTGAAAGAAGTTTCAGTAACACCAGCAATAGGATTGTGGCAGTAGACAAAAGGAATGTCTACAAAAAAATGGCATCCTACTACACAGATGGCAGATGTGCACTGATATTTGCTAAGAAACTTAGCTCATCCTTCAAAGCCAGTCTGATGTGCCCATTGCCACTTTGGGTGATGTGCTTTGGCATTGAACTGTTATACTGAAAAACAAAAGCGGTAGTAGTAATTTATGCTTACATTACATATTTACAGTTTAAGTTCCTTCAGCAGACTGAAGAATCCAGTGCAGCACTGCTTGCAGACAACACTCTCCATTTCCATGTGTTTTATATGAACACTCAAGGACTGTTTTTAATTAATGTCTTTTTTCTGTTTGCAGTATGTTGGTTTAGTCTAGTTATTCTGCCTGCTGTGGCAAAACAGAAATTCTCTTTTATTACTTGCCTATGTCTACCTATATGCTTAGAAGATAAAAGAAGAGTACTGAAGTGGTTTTTAAGAAAACAGATGCATTGGTTTATCAGCACCAGCTTCCTTCCTGTTTCCTTCTTCAGTAAACTCCAATTCTGGCTTATGTTAAGATGCCTGCAAAGTTTCATGCTAAGTTTCATCTTCTAGGATGTTCTTCTGAGCAAACTCTTCATCACTGTCTGGTTCTGTGGCTCCTCCACCTGGAAGTTATGTGTGTTTCTCTCTCAATCATGACGAAGTAATCAAATATTTGGTTTGTACAGTGATCAGCTCCATACTGCAACAACTCCAAATCTTTGGTCTCAGCTCCAGGTAAGGCTGACACAGTAAGTTCCTTTAGCATCACTATTCAACCTTCTTGTAACTCCCTTAATTCATATTCATACTCTGAAGGAATAAGAGGAGCCTGAACTGCTTCTCCTCTGAAAGTCCTTTTCCCTTGATCAAACAGGCTGGAATTTTTGGGGCTGCTGACATCTGTGGCATGAAACTAGGCTAGGTAAGATGGAGGCCTCTCCAAAATACTTGGGGATATCAAAACCAGCAATGATTTCTGGGCAAAAGCATTTGCAACTGGAGTTTCTTTACAATATTAGGAAGACTGTAGGAGATCTGTTTGAACCACTGTAGGTAGAGGAGATTCTGCTCAGCTCATACAACTAAAGCAAGGGTAGAAAATAGTCTATACTGTATATGTTAATAATTTGTTAATCCTAAACTCAGATTTTTCTAGTAGGACTCAAAAATGGGTATGTTTCAGAGGTAAAACTCTTTAGAAGAGGCCAGATCCTTATTTTGATGAAACTATTTACTAAGATACAATATTTACTAGGAGTAAACTAAGATAAACCGTATTTACTAAGAGAAAGTATGCTGTTCTCAGTGGGAAGTGCTGAGGTGAGAAACTGTGCTCATTAACTGATTCTTCATATGTCAAGTGCAAAACAAATTCAGCAATTATTGTGGCAAATAATCTGTGACTGAGGACTAAAGCTATAGACATACTGCTAGAGGAAACCTCTCCCTCTGCCCCCGCAAAAAAAAAAAAAAAAAAAAAAAGCAGTATAGCAGTTCCACTGTTTGTCCTTCAGTTTAGAGAAGATTGAGAAAATTAAGTTCGTCATATTGCATTTCACTAGAAAAAAAGAATTTAAAAGACAGCAAGTATTATGATGTTTTAGCTGTTTTACTTGCACACAGGGTACAATGAAGCTTGTGCAGAAATGCAGACTCCTTTACTTTATTGAGGGATTACTGAAAGTCTTTTATCTGACTGAATGCAGCAAGAGGACTTTTTTGAAGGAAAAGTAACTAAATGAAGAACAACCTACATCCTAAAGGTAACTCATGGCAAAGTAAAATACCTTTAATGATCATTATCTTTAAGGAAGTTTTTATCAGGTGAATATTTTTTGTGATTAATAATTGCAAACGATCATAATTTTTTACTTAATCATGCAAGCCTGAAATTTGGAAATTTGAGTAAGGAAAAGATACGAGTGCTGGGTTTGTGCCTGGAAGTCATTACTGGATAAAGGCATCACCTCACACAAGATTGAATACACCTTTTCTCCCTTTTGCACTAACATTTTACATCACCAAAAAGTAGTATTATTGTCTCTGCACAAAGACCTTTGGATGGCTGAGATGTTGTAACAATACAAAATGGGTATTTACTCCCTCTAAAGGCTCACAAACATAAGCAAGAATTTACAGTTCTGTCAGGGTAACAAGCAAACTTTTTGTAGGCCTAACTGGAGTGTTCCACCAAGGGAAACCCTAGGGGAAGGGAAGACATTACTTTACAGACAGAAGACCCCTGACAACTACTGCCAAAGAAGTGTTCCCCATCACTCCCTTTAAAACACCTCTAAATTATGAAGCACAACTCAAACCCTGAACAGTAAAGTCAGTGCCTGTTTTCTGAAGGTAGGAATCTGTAAACAGATTAATGATTAGGCAATATTATTACAGTGGCTATGCTGAGAAAATGTTAATAAATTACTGAGTTAATACTAGAGTACTGAATTCAAAGGCAGGGAACAAAACAGAACATAACAAAACCTAAAACTGTATGCATACTGTTAGGAAATTTATCACAGGACTGAATTCTAATAGAATTTCTTATCACTGACTGCTGGCTAAAACTAATGGCAATTTTGTTTGGAAGCAATTATTAAGTTGTTTATTTAAATCTATATTTTTCAGTATTTTATGCTGGTTAGGTCTGTCTGTTTGGTTATTTGAGGAAGGCATGCCAGGACCTGGAAAAGCCTCTACTTTTAACAAACAAAGCTTCATAATTTACTAATGGGTATTTTCAGCTAATGGGAATAATGTAGTTGAGAACTGTATTCATTCCACACAGTGGAGGGGATGCAAAACTACAGTGACACTACAGCTCTCAGGGGGCTGTGCAAGAAAAATCTGGCAGGACAAATTAAGTCTTCAATTTTAACAGTTGTGTGCATCTACATATAGTAGTATCTCATCAGTATCATTGCCTTTAGCAAGTTTGTCCAAATTTATCTTATTTGAATTTACTAAGAAATTCTATCAGTGGAAAAGGAATAGATCAGTGCTCACTTGGTCTTAGCTATGTGGGCTATTTAAGACCAAGAGGTGTAAAATGTGAATTCCTACTGTAACACTCATGAATTGCTTAATGTGCCTTCATGCTAATGTATTTGCTGAGTAAGGACATGTTTTTATTAACTTACCATAGAGAGAAAAAAAACAAAGCGCTCATCATGTTGCAAAGTGCTTTTGTCCATCATGATCATGGAATTCTTGTTAACAACAAAACCCCTTTATTTAAAAAGTAACACACCTGAATAAAACTGAACTCCCTCCAGTTTAAGGCACTGTTTACTGAAGGGATGGAAGTTACCGCCAGCAAAGAAAGCAACCCAAGACTCATTATTCCAAAGGAGATATACATTTCAATTCGCCACACTTCTTCCTCATTCCAAGAATTTTCAACATTTGTACGAACCTGATGAAAGAGCAGAAAGGAAGCACTTTATTCTACAGAATACTTAAAATATCAACAGAGTTATTTTGCTGAGTAAAAATTTACAGCCATAGGACAACTCTAAAACGGAGTCAAATATTTCAGAGGTTTCCTCATGTCTTGGGGAAAAACAATTATTTCCTTACTGCTGGTATTTGCTCTTGTTTGATTAAAAATATGTTAAACATGGAAACTGAGACAAGTTGTTAAAAGAAAATGTAACATTACATAGTATTTATAACAATTATTTTATGAAACCAGATAAATCTGCACATTCCTATATACTGTAGAAAAGTAGCTGTGTTCTTCAAACCTGGAAATTTAAATTCTGTAACATAAATTGAGTAAACCTGTAATTTTTTTTAGTTTGTTACATTCAGAAATAATTTAGCATCATTTCCTGTTTTTCCTTCAGCTCCCTATGCTGAGTCCAAGTTATTTTGCCTCTTTCACTGAACACCAGATACATCCAAGATTTTTCTTGTTAGAGACCTGTACCAGAAAAAAAGAAACAACTTAGGTTCTTAACAATTAGGAGGCTTGGATACTAAATTCTTTTTCCACTTTCAGGTGAACTATTGTGATATGGCATGTCTTGAAGGAGGTTCACTGGGAATATAAGCAAGTGAGAGTTTTACAGTATTATTAAAACCAAGATAATTTCTTAGTAAAAACATCAGTGGGTCCTTTACTAAGTGTGAATAATTTCATTTTCTTGCTGCCTTTTATAGTTTTGCTCTTCCTGCCTTTCTCTTAAGGCTGATTTTTCATGCAAGCCCTTTTAGAATTTGTGGACCCAGTTCCTGTGAATTTATACCATGTGATTTGATCTCCTTAGTTTGCTTTTTTTCTCCTGTTTCATAACATCTTTCTTGTAGATTTTAGGTGCTGAACAGCAATGCTGCTTTTCTGTCACTTTAAAGGTGACAATAAGCTACCTCACTGATGGACAGGAGCATCAGAGTCTCTTCTAAAGGATGACAGATTTGTCCGAAGTTGTTTCAGGATTATGCTGGACCAATTGCTCCTAGGAACTGTAAATCAATTTCTGTTGCCTGGAATAGATGATGTTCACAGACTTTTTAAAGAATAAAATATATTTACCACTGGTCCAAACCATTAAAAATTAACAGTGTTCTCATTTTGTAAACATCTGTAAACATTATTACAGAATCTACCCTTACACTTTTTTCACACTTGTAAATGCACTTAGGACATACATACTTCCCCCAGGTTAAGTATACATAGAATACATACCTCAGAAACTCAGAATTTTCTTGCTGTTGCTTTTATCCTGTCTATCCTAACATTCTCCTTATGTATATTACTATCAGGGATTTCAGTGGGTCCCAACTTTGATCCTCCCTACCACACAAACTTTACTGCAGCTTGACCCACGAGGTGAGCACAATGCACAGGTATTTCTTTTAGTCTCTGTTCTTATTCAGCATTAGCTATACGTAAGATAACCCATAACATTCTCTGCTGATAACAGTGGAACAGATTGTGGAATATATTGTATTCATGAGCCATATGCATACAGCCAAGGCATTTTTAGCTTACTGAACCAAAGATTGGCTTACCTGTTGATATGCCATATTAAGGAACAAATATCGCTCTGACCTCCTCATAGGTAAGCAGAGGCTGTATGCCACATGCACTGTTGCAAAGAAAAAGCTGAGCAGTCCAAGCTGCTTTCGACACTGAAGCCAATTGTCCAGCCAAGGTGGAAATCGTCTATACTTAGTACCATAGTAAAGCTGATAAGCTGCTGCAATAAGTCCAGGTAAATACACTAGAGAAAGTAAAGTCATAGCAACAACTGGTAGAGTCTTGTTTACAATCTCAATAGGGATCTTGTAAAAGTCACTCTGCTGATTTCTCATGTATGGATGGATTACATCCCTGATGAACGAATAGATGAAGAAAAACGTTGCCAGGCTAATGGCAATCACTACAGGCCCCTTCCATGGTGTGAATAGCCGCAGAGGTAAATTTTCAATCTCTCTTGAAGATGACAATGCCCCGAAATCAACAGGAATAAAACTGAGCTGACGGGCAAGCTCAATAACTTGATAGCGAGCCTGAATGTTGTTACTGCATATATAGACCTGTTGAGAAAGTCAAGTATATTGTCTGTAATCAGAGTCAAAGGTAAAAAAAAAAACCCAACCACAAAAAAAAAACTTAAAAGAACCTTAAGGGCCTCCAGGAAAAAAACCACAGCACTACTGCTAAAATTGTACACTTTTATCCAAAATTATATCATCAAGATGAGAATGAAACCATCTACAAATGCAGCCAAAGTGAAAATACAAACACCAATCCAGCAACAGCGTAACCAAAACATTTTTTTTTTCCTTGGAGTTAATAATGAGCTGACTGTGGCATGCCCTGGTCATCTGCACACTGAACAAACACTACCTCCCTGCCCTGGCCACCAAAATGTCTACAGGACTGGATTGAACTTGAAACAATGGCTAAAAATATTTCAGAAAACCGAGTCTTTCAAAGATACAGGAATATGGAATGATGATGGTAAAACAGCTGTACCATAAACAGAATGCAAAGCAGAGCACTGCAATCTCTCCATGTATAACAATTTTAGCTTAATTTCACAATGCAGATTTCCACAAAATTTGAATGTTTAATAGAAAAAAAAAAAAGTAACCAAACAAAAACTCCCTTCTACTAGTTTATTACAGAGTGAAAAAAATGCACTGCTACAAAGTACTTTAAAGTTACTTTAAAATTTACAGTGGGCTATAGTTTGCCCAACACTGCTGATCACCCGCATTAGAACAAACATGATCAGTTTAGACAGAAGTTAATTATTTATGGTGCAGTGCTATTCTGAAAGAGCATAAAAATAATATGGTGAGGTTATTTGTAAAATTATGCTAATTTTATATCAAGTGCATTCCAATTAAAGTCTACCAAGAGACAAAAACCTCAATTTAGTCTCCAGTAGTTCATGTTACACCAGTCATTTCTCAAGCACTTCTAAGAGTCCATGAAGCTGTGAAGGACTGGTTTCTTGCATAGTCTTAAATCCTTTGTATCACTTCAGCAAAGCACAAAAAACATAAAGCTGCCTTTTCTATAGGTAGGATGGATTTGGAGAACATACTAGGAAAGAATTTGACCATGATGTTCATTGCAGTCCTGCATCAAATGAGTGATTACTTAGAAATATATGTGCCACCTTCTGTTTCCTCATATTTATGATCTTGGGACATTTGAAAAGCTAGATAATTCTTTTAATTCACTTTGCTGTTGTGTTGAATGCAAGCATTTATAGAACAGCTGACTCCTGAGCCCTGGGATCAGGACCTGAGATTTCTGTGCACTTCTTTCAATAGTTCACCCTCTGTAAACAAATACTGAAACTAAAATATACTAGGAATGACTGCCTCTATTCTTGTATAGAGCATAAGGATAAAAACTAATGTATTTCCTACAGAAGACATTAAGACCCACCTCTACTCCTCTGCCTGTAGTCATCTAAAGGTCAGCTGTCTAGTCTAAGCTAGTATCCACACGTCCTGTGCAATCTTTAAAGGTAAACAGGCATCCCAAGGGACAATTTGGACCACTTACTCTGTATGTCTTACAGCGGGGTGAACTAGACTCTGAAAGTTTTGTTGGCTACTAAAACTAAAGGCCCAACAGTTTAGGTAGTCAGGCAAGATGAATCCCATGAGTTCTGGCTACTTACATTCCGTTCCTGTCATTTTCATCTTACAAACAAGCTAAATTAATTAGGCAAATTAATATAATATTTACCTGTCTGCTGGCATCCTTTGGTCCTAATTGGAGTGACCATGCTGAAACGACATTGAATCCTTTGACAATGAGGGAATCTGGGAAAAGTGATGCCAAATACTCTGCATTGGAGTCCGGATATTGGTCTATTCTGGCATTATTGCTGACATCAATCAGAATTTTACCAGCAAGTAAATGCTTCAGGTCCCACAAAGAGGCATAATGTTCTCTGTGTACGGCTACAAAAATGATGTTTGTTTTTGTTACTGCATCTTCATGGTGAGTGACATCAACCACATGAGGAAAGAATTCAGCAGCAATTTTAGGACTTCTGCTTCCTATGACCACGTGGTACCCACATTTGATAAGCCTAATTGTCAATGATTTAGCAAAGTCTCCACTTCCAATGATGCCTATTGTGACCTTACTGGCATCCTTGATGCCATTGGCAACATTTGGTAGAAAAGTTTCATTAAGGTTCTTAGGACTTCCCATCATAGAGATTGATTCCATACTTCCAAGACACCAAACCTACAATGACTTCTTCTGAGGAAAAAAAAAAAAAAAAAAAAAAAAGTAAAGAAAAGAAGAAAGCAACAAAAGGAAAACTGCAGCATCATACAATTTTGCCAGACATCAGAATCCATAAACACCTCTTAGAGCAAAATCTGTGGTTCTAAGTTTCATGTTACATTTTCTCCTTAGTAAAGGATGTGCCAATCAATTTTGTCTTGCAATGTGTCACTAATACAGTTGGAAACACAAAATACTTCAAGCATTACAGAAGTAAATAGTATTTTTTCCATATTTTCCTATTGCCTATATTCCACTTTGGATCACAAGATAACCTTGTGTTTCTGAAACTAATGGTCAATGGAATAATGAGAAGAAACTTGTAAGGAAAACTAGGTAATTATGGGAAATATTAGAAAATAGAGATGGTTGGCCTATGGCTGGCATCAGGTCAACAAGTTCATGGAAGCTGGATTTCATTTAAAGCTTATGCAGGTTATTATTGTGGTATCCTAAATTGACCAGGAAGGAAGGGACGCAAAACTCTCAAAGCTGTGAATGTCATGGCTGCCACCATGACACTGACATCTACTTGACATAATCACCTGTCAACTGGGGAAATGGATCCAACGACAGAGACAACAAGGGAAATTTATCAAGGCCTATTCATGGCAGGAAGGTATACATTTCATGCAATAACAAAAGGGAGAGGAGTTTTAGGACTCAAATTCAGTGCAGTAAGGTAGGTTTTGAAGAAGAACAGAGGCTAAGCCTCACAGAAAATTAAAAGACTGCCATTGCTTTGGAGAGAAGAAGTCACAGAACCACAGTAAAGCTGTAACAGACATAAAAAACCAATGATACAAACTCCATGAGAGAAATCTTCCCATGAAGCCACAGCTATGACACTGTTCTGCACTGTAGAACACAAATGAGTTCTGAAAATGAAGAAAGCAATGAGGAAAGCCAGGCTAAGAAGGAGCAAAGAGAAACTAAGAAGGGGCTGAATGAACCTCTTCCTGAGCCATCATTCAAGAGCTGACTAATCACCAGTTAGGAACTTCACCCAGCCATCAGCTAGGAATACAGTATATGTGTTGAAGAACCTGCCACAATTAAAGGTAGCTTTGTGTTTCAGAAATTGCAGGAAGCTACTGGAAGAACATGCACTTTTCATTTCAGCTTTGACTAGAAAGGAAGAACTTGCTGAAACTGGACTGAGACTCTAAAGACAGAAAGTAATACATGAAAGTGACCACAAAATCAGTATTGTAAGAAAAGATTCTAACAGTGGATCTTTCAGGCAGAGGCAGACCACACAGATTTTGATGCTTGCATGGAAAAAACATTGACTTCTTTCTTACCATATGACCTGAAACATCTAACACATGACCAAAGCACCAGTAGTTCTGGTACCTGGTTCACAATCAGGAACAAAATGAGAATAGCTGTATTTTGATCAGATAATAAGTAGACATCGGTTGGATATGACAGAACATGTATGCTTTCACCATGTGATCACAGAGGCCCATTTCAGTTCATGCCACGTGCTGCACAACTTGGAGATAGAAAGGGAACCGCCATGAGGAAATGGGTTACCAGTACTATTTAACCATATTGCAACCTACTTTCAGTTTTTGTCCAAAGGATCCTTAGGAGAGTGAGCATCAAGGATTTGGTTATGATAAATTGCTCTGGGAAGCTGAATTTGGCCCACTGGCCGAAGTTTCTCACTGTCTGTTCTAAGGAGAGTGAAGAACAGAATAAAACTAACAGACAATAAAAGACACTTCAGGGAATAAGAAGAGATGGAAGAGATCAGAGAACAAGAAGTTGCTGAAATGGACTATATTAAATACACAATAGCAATTCAGAGGAAAGAGAGTGTATAAGACTGTTTTAACTGCATCAGGAGAGCTTTAATGAACCTGAAAAATAACACAAAAAGTGGGAAAAAAGGGGTGGGTGTGTGCATGGCTAAGGAACAGTATGAAGCAATAGTACAATGTAGGGATAAAGTCAGAACAGCAATAGTACAGAAATGAGTTATAGCTACTAAAGGACACAAAGGGTAACAAGTAAAGGTTCCATAAATACAATAAAAGACAGAAAGCTAAAGAGGAAAAGGCAAAAAATATAGATGACACAAAGTAGGGCAAAGTGCTAAGTGTCTTTATTTCAGCTCTCGGCAGAAAGTTTAATTGTGACTACATATTCAATGCAAAATCTTTTATAATCTTTTACAAGAGGTGAGGTCAAAGAGGAAAAAGGTAAGTTAAGAGTAAAGGATAAAGTTAAATATAAGATAAAGATTGTCAAGTCAGAAGATACTTACAAAATTCACCCTTGATGATTAAAATGCTGACTGAGCTGACACCTTGGGAACTCAGAGAGGACAAGAGAGGCAAACTAGCACGCATCTCTAAAAGAAGGGAGAAGGAGGACTGAGGAATGTAAAAATTGTTAGCCTAACTTCAGCCTCTGGGCAGATTATCACGAAGTTATTTAGCAATAAATTTGCAAATAGTTAGATAGGAAGCAGATGATAAGAAGCAGCTAATATGGGTTGTTTAGGAACAGACTGCAATAAAACCAGCCTTCTTTTACAAAATCTGGCTTCAGAAATAGTAGTAGTGCGGTAGTAGGAGCGATATAAATTTGACATTTGCCCTTAGATAAGCTAAGAAAACACAGCAGAGCTGTCAGCCAGACGATGACACAGATGTGAAAAACTGCTCTTAGAAAAGTTACTACTGGGGGAGAAAAAAGAGCAAACAGAAAAGTGGGCAGTCACTGAATTTGCTACCACTCGCTCGAGTGGGAACTTACAGGCCGCGGACTCAGGCAACAGTCACTAACCAAAATCCCCCCGTGACAAGAGCGGCGACCCCACTGCCTGGCTGGTCTCCGCCGCGGCCGCCTCCGTCCCCGCTGGGCAGAGCCTGGGCAGTACTGC
>VZRU01012592.1:21347-31790 GCA_013398155.1 Pedionomus torquatus | reverse complement strand
TTGTGGGTTTTTTTTTTTTCATTTGTTTGGGGTTGGTGGTTAGGGTTTTTTTTGTGTGTGTGTGTGTGTTTTTGTGTTTGGTTTTGTTTATTTTTAAAATTTTTTTGGGGGGGTATGTTTATCATTGGACTTGATGATCTCAGAGTTCCCTTCCAACCATGAAAATTCTGTGATTCTGTACATTTTCTTTAATATTTCCTGAAGGAGTTCTGTGTTTGTGGTGTGCCTTGTTCTGATGTTATGCTCTAAATACAATGGCACAGACAACAGTTCCTTTCCGCTGCTTGGATGACATGGCTCAAAAACTTTTTATGAAGTGTTGAATATAGATAATACATTTACATGTTCATAAAGTTCTTGGTCTATTTTCTAGTAGTGGTACTTAGTGATAGTGATTTCTGCAATAAGGATCTGTCTGTTAGTCTCTGAATTAGACTGTATCTTACAGATTCAGAAGGAACGTTTTAAGTACTTGAACAAGAATTTTAGAAAGGCCAAAACATCTTAGACACTTAGACAGTGTCTAAGTCCCACTCAAAAGTGATTTAGTGGCCTAAATCCAACTGCTATGCAGTAAGGTGCAGACTCCAAAGGCACAGAATCTTCACTTCCAGCTTCTACTGACTTCAAAACCATATTGACTATACTTCTCTACTCAATGTTCACTGACCTAGCTGATCCATAAGAGAGCCCTTGTGCAGAAGATCTCATTTGGTAATGGTGATAATGAGGTGAAAAGCCTTGAAACCTGTCATCATTCTCTTATGCTATTTTGCTCTCTAAATGCACACACATATTAATTTGCCTTGATTTTGTTTTATACATGATTTGAATGAGTTCCTCTAAGGAGCATCTTCATTCACCTCTTTCCAGTTTTCAGTTATTAAGGGTGAGGTCCTGTTCTGTGTGCTGCATGCTTTGTTACCCCTGAAGCTGTTTATATTCCTCTGTGTCAAAGGGTTGGCTTCTATAACCAGCTGTAAACAATTAATCCAACTATTTGACCAGATTTTAACAAAGCTGGAGATTGAATTAAATTCTCCAGACATTCTAAGTAACTGGACAGCTGATTCTGGAGAGCACAATTTAACACAAATTAGCACATATTTCTAGAAAACCAAATGTCATTCTTTTCAGTGGATGCATGCAGGGGTTGCTTGGAGTATTTACAGTCTCAGTTTGAGCACATTTTTATGAGTCGCCAGTGGACAATACAGAAGATAAAGGAATATCTTTATGATTGCACTTGCTTCAACTTGTTCCTTTAGAAAAATGACTTTATTAATTTTTTATGACCTCTGACAAAACAGTGCAGGTAATATTCTCAGTAAGCTTTTGGCAGTTATTACACTTGATGCCTAATATAACTTCTAAAAGATTTTATTTTATTTATAGAAATGTAAATGCTAATACACACTTTCCCTGTTCTGTTAGAAATTTCTTAGATTCACACTGCAGACTAGCTTCCTGTGTTTTAGAGAGTGTTTGCCACTGTCATGCATTACTGATTCGATACACAATACCACTCATTTCTCTTCAGTCTAGTTTACACAGGACACCATGTTCCCAATTCTTTTCACAGTACTACGTTAAGTCCAAATAAGGCCAGCTTTTAGATTGCAATAATTGAATGGAGTTATAACCAGAAAAATACAAAATGTAGTATTTCTGTAGCTATTTAATTTGTCTGTTATTTATGTTCAGTGTACCAACTCCACAAATGTACAACAAAATCATTAGTTGCAGGAGAATTAGCATCATGTATTACATACTTTTTATGCATACATTGTTTTCCTGTTTGTTTTAATAGCAGAGCCATTAGCAACTAGAATTCTCATTCAGATGACCCCAGAAATAGGGAGCATCATCAACCTGTGTCCTAGTGAAATTGTATAGGGAGACTGGCAGAAATGTTCCTGATACTGGGTAACAATATTAACAACTGCATAAAATATTTAAAAAGAGATACTAGCAAATGAAGTAGTCATATAGAACATTCAGCCAGACCTATGCACCATAAGGAAAACAAGGTTTAATTAGCTTATGTGAAAATTTTTGTAAAAGGAAATGCATTCAGAAATGATTTTATATGAAAATCTCTCCAAATCAATGTCAAGATTCAAATGACTCTTTCATATGTTTTTCTTCCAGTCACACAATTGTGCTGACCCTAGAGTAAACAGTACGACATATTTACCTGATTTGAGTTATCTCACTGGAATAATTTGTGTGAATAAATTATGCAAATATCAAGGGCTGCAGGCTCAGGTCAAAAGCATGGAAACAAGCTTCAGCATCAGAAACAAAAGAACATGTTCATGAAATAAAAAGATAAAACGTCCCATTTTTAAGTAAACAGAGACACACCTAGTCCTTTATAAGATGGAGATCTGAGTCTAAAACCTCTTTTTTTAGACTCTGCCCAAGCCTCATGAGACATTTACCTTACAAAGTTCCCTGCAGTTCTGCTTGCCCAGTTATCTAAGTTCAACACCTGGTGGAAATATACAGTTTCTATCTGGATCATGTGCTAAGGTCCCAGTTCTGCAGCATGAAACATAGGATGCAGGCAGTAAAGGGGACTGTGTCAATAAATATTCTAGTTATCCTATTATAATACTGAGATTTAATGAAGGAACAAACATGGCTGTGAGAAGCAGAAAGCATTCCTGGGTTCTGTAGTGTAATTGTTTATTTACTTTCTGTGGTCATCTGGAGCATGATTTATGATTGCTTTAGCCTAAACCTATGGGAAATATGAAAACAGAGCTCATGAGTGAACATTTTATGACCTTGAACATATTTACATACATAAACAGGAAATGTCCATATTTGATCTACAGTCTGGAAGTCATGCTGGTTTGATTGGTTTGTGTGTTAGCTTCCCAACCACATCTGATTTTTTTTATTCTCTTCCTAAAACATGGGAGGAGCAGTATGCTTTTACAAAGCAGAACTACAATAGGAAGAAAAACTGCTACCATAAATGAAGGTGGTGTATACCAGATAAATTGGCTAACATCAACCCACTTATTCCAAGCAAACACTAGTGTGTGAGCAGTGCATAGCAGCAGAGCTAAATATCCCATCTTGGTCTGAAAAGAAAAAGAAAATAGTAAGCTATTTATTTTTTCCAACTTGACAAAAACAATACTCTGTTAAGCAAATATGGAAATCAGGAAAGGCCTCAACCAACACACTTAAGTCAAACACTAGCTTCATTGCCATTCTAAGTTTTTCATTCCACTTACATTGATAAATTTGTCTTAGGATGTCTACAAAATTCAAAAGTAAAAGAAATTTTATGCTAGAGTTACTAGTAATTTTGAGTTTCTTGTTGCATAACAATATTGTTAGAAAAATGGAATTAGTCAGCAGTGAAGTCACATGCTGCCTTTCCAAATGCTAAATCTACCAAATCTGATTTTCAGGTATAAAGGTTACTTGTTTATAAAACTAATCCAATATAGCAGCATTAGTCTTCTGAGTTTCTTCACCGTGCTAATTTAATACTGAAAGTAGTCATGCACTAGACCTGTCTGTATAGCTTCCCTGTAGAGCTGAAAACTTTTCCTACAAAAGATGCACTTCACAGAGTGGGCAGGATCTCAAATCACTAATTGTAGGAAGAGATACATTTCAGATCTACTTTTCAAATTCAGATCAAATTTTCAAATGCTAGGTACTTAGTAGGTCATTGGATTTTCAGATTTTAGTGCTCAGGGATCTAATTCAGCAGTTGCTTAACTATAGTGTAATCATATTGATGTCAGCAGAACCACCTCTGATTATTACTGCATATAATACAGGGGAACTAAAAGCAAACCAGATACCTAGGTGAATGAAACATGCACATCTGTAGCAACTCAGAAATGGCTGGATTTGATTATGTGTCTGTTCTAAGATGTCTCCTTTTCAGAATACATGTTTTCGGAGGGTGCTATTATTGGGCAGAAGTTTTCTCCTGGACTTTCCAGCCACCTGGTACTGCTTAGGAAGTAAAGAATTGACAAAACAGCTCCAAGGAAGCAAGAAGTAATTCTTTTGTAATGGAATCCCATGTAGCATTGGCTGGCTCAACACCACCTATTCCCAATTCAGCAGGACACAGGGCATTCCTGAAAAATAAGATGCCCAGAAGATGACTGGGATCACAGAATTGTCAGAGTTGGAAGAGACTTCTAGAGATCATCTAGTCCAACTCCCCTGCTAAAGCAGGATTGCCTAGAACACATTACTCAGGAATGCATCCAGGTGTGTCTTGAAGGTCTCCAGAGAAGAGGACTCCACAACCTCCCCACGCAGCCTGTTCCAGTGCTCTGTCACCCTCACTGTAAAGTTTTTTCTCATATTTGAATGGAACTTCCTATGTTCCAGCTTGTGCCTGTTGCCCCTCGTCCTGTCACTGGAAATGCCTTCAGCATCAGAGGTCTTTGACCTAAGAATAGGTCCTAAAGGGGCAATTGTTCCTATTCACCAGATCAGAGTAGCAAAAAAGTGGTTTGGAATTGTCTTTCTTCCCACTTCATACCCTGAACCTGACAGCCTTTTCTGATGACAAATTAATAAACAAAACAAACATTTCTTGCAAAGCAATTAACAAAGAGTATGGAAAAAACCTTTCAGATTGGTTTCACTTCCTCTCTGTTAGATATTGTTGGTAACATGCAGACCTACAAATGAGGATTAATGACATGCAATAATGAATACCTGAATGTAATAGAACTCTCTCCAGGTCAAAGAGTGACTGACAGATGGGATTGATGTTATTGCTAACAATGCCAGCAAAGCAAGTCCCAGAATTCCTAGAGATACATAAATCTCCATTCTCCAAACATCATGTTCAATCCAGGCATTTTCTTTTTTTTGTTTGACCTGCCAAAAGAAGACCATATTTAAAATGATACACTGGCAGACTTAGCCTTTTGTGTGAAACACAACTATTTTCACCTAACATTCATGAAATTAGTGAAGAAACACAATATTTTTATTTGTTTTAATACCTCTGAATATAATTGCTATTTATGTCTGATGACAAAGTCTTTACTAGTACCTGCAGAACTTCTATTTATGAGTACCTGCAACAGCCATTTGATGATGCTAGTGATCACCATGGTGTAGTATGTCCCAAACACGGTCATTCCTTCATATTGAGGACTGCGATCTCAAGGAAAATTCCATTTCATTAATTACTGGTAAGGCTGATTTCAGAGCTTTCAACGGGTAGTTTGACTGTTTACAGAATTCTGAAGGAGCTGCTAACATATTGTGCTTCTAATAAAACTCTAGATTAGACTTGGAAGATAATAAAACATTTGCAGGATATACCTTATATTGGAATATTCCTTATACTGCCATACTTATGGCTCTGAAGATGATATGCAAGTATTAGGAGCTCTGTAGATGTAGGACAGCTTTGCCAGCCGATTATTGCCCATGACTCAGAAGCGTGATTGAATTTCTATGTTTTAGAAGTTAGTGTGTATCAGCCTAATTGTGGAGCCATCAGTATTCACAAATCTTTCTATCCAACACAAATGACTGTGATTTAACTCAGCTCTCTTTCACTGCTGGATAATTCACTTTACAAAGAATACATCTAAAAATAGTGTGTGCTTAGTTTTTTTAGATAGTTATATTACATTGGTGCAAAGGAGATCAATCCACAATAAACTAATAGTGTGCCAAGGACTTAAACGTTCCTGTGAGGCAGGTGTAATTATATGTAATTTACAGAGAGATAAAAAATCCCAGATGAAGGAAAAGACTAATTTAATACACACTGACACAGCTGTGATGACTCTTGACTCTCTATTACATACTTTAACAACTCAGTCCTGCTTCATTCCTTAACCATGGGGATCTGCTTCAAAATAAAACAAAGGCAATGAAAATGGCTTCCCCCCAAATCCAGATTTGCTTGAATGATCAAAACAAGGATTATCTGAATACAGAAGAGTTGGCATTTGTGTGCCCATCATACCTGCTGGAATGCCCAGTTTAGCAGCTTGTATCTGTATGATCTCCTCATTGGATAGCATAGACTATAGCAGGCGTGCATTGCAGCAAAGAAGAAACTGAGAAGTCCAAATTGCTTTCTTGATAACATCCATCTGTCCAGCCACTGGGGAAATCTTTTATACTTGCTGCCAAAGTACAGTTGAAAACCAGCAGCTAATATTCCTGGTAAATATACTAGTGCTAAAAGGGTAATTGAAACCACTGGTAAAACTTTGTTTATAACAAGGATTGGAATTTTATAGAAAACATTTTCCTTTCTGGTTATAAAAGGATATATCACATCTCTCATAGAAGTGTAAATACATGTTAATAATGAGATCACAGATGCTATCTTCATTGGCAAGTGCCACTTGGGGAATAGATCCTGCTTGCAGTTTTGTTCTGAAGAGTGTTCAAACTCACTAAAAAAGTGTGCTTGATGTAAATTAAAAAGTGCAGCTGCTTCTGGTGGATTGGTGACTTGTATATCCACATTCTGGACAGGACAGAAAGGAAATAACAAGTGAGCTCAAGAGAAGATTAAAAACTTCAATAATGACAGCATCTGCCATCATGACTTTTACACTACTGCACTGAAACCATATACAAAACATACATGCTATTAAAGACAGGATAGCTTGAAAACATATTTCAAACAGTAGACTCAGTAGGCTAGCAAGGCAATTTTAGCATAGATTTCTCATTTGTTATCTGTGGTGACTTCAAAATAGATTTTAGTCCCAGGAAGTTATCTACACCACAAGGGAAGATGGATTACATTATGTAACGCATCATTACAGCTTCTTTGTTAGGAGCTACAGATTTCAGATGTCAAATTTCAGCCACAGACTTAATGATGCAGCCCAAATAATATGCACAGTAACAGACTCCAGGGTCAAGACAATAAAATATTCAGTAACTGCTATTTTAATGGCATTTAACTGGGGGAATAAGAGTGTAAGTAGAAAAGTTAGCGATCCGTATTAGACCAGCTGTGTATCTGTCAACTCTAGCATCAACTCCTGTGGTGGTCTTCACAAATGTAGTCCTCCTAACTTTTATGAAGACTTGTTTAAAAAGCTGATTTTTTTTTCTACAGAGCTTTGCTCATTGTGTAAAATGGAATGAGCAAGTAACCTCATGTAGTTTTTAGCTGGCCCAAACTATTTATTTTTTAACATGGACTGTGATTAAATTGAATGAGATGCTCCTTATCTTTTTATTTCTTCATGTCAATATCTTGCCTTTAGAAGTATTGATGACATGCCAGTGTGATGGGTACACAGTGTTTCTGGACAAAATCAAATGAAAGATTGCAATATTACATGTGACTATTAGGTGCTTTTTTACAGAAACATTACCAAGTTGTTATGGTTTCCTGTATTTCTTCTCGGCATGATGCTCTGACCTGCATTCTGATCAATAGTGTGATTATCACCTTCCCTCCTCTCCATTGCAGAAACTCCCTGCAAAACAAACACAGGATGTAAAACAGGTTATGAAATCGCTTACTGGAACTTTGAAGCCTATTTTCCCTCAAAATGTTTTCTTCCCTCTACTCTACTCTGCCCATTTGCTGGAAAAGGTATGATAATCTAGGGTAAGGAAAGCCTGTTCTCTGAGAAGAGCACAGAAAAGCTCAGCTTGCTTTTTAAGTAAAACAGAGTCTAAAAGAGGATATGAATCAACAGAGCAAAATCGCTGATGAAAAGCTAAATGCTCATGTCACCATTGGAATGAACGAATGAATTCAGACTGAAAGTTTTTAAATTGCAACAAAGTTTGAAACAGCTTACAGAAATAATATGTAAGAAGTTATGAAGATGGATATGTGACTTGCTGAGGCACGAAACTCGTGCAAATTTATTGTTCCTAACATTTTTTAGGATTTAGGTTTTAGGATTGGTCAGCCTGACAGTCACTCTATGGCTTTAGAGGTATACTGTCTCTTCAAGATTGTCAGTAAACTTCAGCTGAAGCTTCACTCATGCTGTTCCAAAGTACACTGACAATACTGTCACCCATAAGTATCAGCAAAAGTAGCTCTAAGCTATTCAGCACTACAAGAGATCAGAAGCCAGATAGAAAACAGGAAGAGAATGGATAAAGTGAGATGTTTCTGAAAATCCTAGGATAGCAAATATCTTGAAGGCTGAAAATAACTACAAGGACTGCAAGGACCTTGCAACAGGGACCTCCCATGTTGCATACTGTACGAGAAGAGGCACTAGCACCACAGCACCAAAAGCTCAGAGTGCCTTACCATATTGTGACTTTCTGTGGCTACCTTTAAGACTAACTAGATAGCTCCTCCATGTACCTTCCTACTGAACAGCTGAATTACTAGATATGGAACTGTTTTGCTAATGACTGATTTCCATAACCTTTGAGGAAATTGCATGGACAAATCAGACTTTGACAGTTGTCCCTTTTTTACTGTGTCTGGTTCCTTCAATGGATGAGTCCTACAGTCTTGTGTGCTATGAGGGTTTGCCTTCTGCCAGGCCACCAGAGTCCTGAAGCTGACGTATTCTTTCCTAAGTATTTATCTTTCAATTTTTTTTCCTCCTGCTAGCAAGCCCTCCCTTAAGGCATAACCTTTCAGCCAAGGTGTTGCAGAGTAGGGTCAACAAGAGCCTCTGTCTGAAGGTCAGGCTGTTAACCCTTTCCTCCACCAGATAACAGATGGTTTATATATCCTGCAGACAAGAAAGCATGTGCTGATGAAGGCACATTTCTGGTTTTCCCCCTTATTCCTAGGGCTAGTCTCAGTTATTTTATCACAAGTTTTAGGGATATCATATACCCTCATGAAACCTCACCTCTTTCAATCCCATGATTAGTTTAGAATTTCTATTTCTATATGTTTTAATGTACTGTATTTCTAGCTGTTAAAATAACAAAGAATAGTTTACAAACACAACTCAGTGTAATGTACTTGCCTGTAAAAAAATTATCACAAATGCAGCAAGCTCCAGATCTATTTTTAAAAGAACTCAGAATACAAAGAGCAGTCATACTGTTTTTGAGACCTACTCTCTAATTTTTGAAGTTTGATGTGGAAAAAAAAGGATGCAAACGTAATAGACTGACTCTTTTAGGAAATGAGACTGACTTCTTAAAATTGTTAGAACAGCTTGTGGCTCAGATCTTTGCTGCTTCCCCCACCACCCCCCCCTTACCCCGTACTGATCTCCATTGAGCTTTCAACCAGTCTACATGAGCTTACATAGTGATCCCTGCCACTCCATAACTCTCCTCTTCTGACTGCCACACTACCTTGAGAGTCCAAAAGTGCATTTTACTTTGGGAAGCTATGTATGAAAGAGCTTGACTCACCTGATTCTCATGCTCCTATCACTCTTCATTCAGAAATGAGTCCAGTAAGAGCTTCTAGCTAAAAGTTTGTATTGAAGAGGATGTAGTAAATGATATCATGATATGAAAAAAATATCCATGAGCTAGAATGCCAGCTGCTGATCCTAAGAGCTGATTTATTAGTAACTTGGGGAAACAATGTTTAACACAGTGTTAAATACAGCATTAACGGTTTATGCAGCAGAAGACAAAATAGAAAAAAGAAAGTCCATGTGAATGAATGCATGTGCTCATCCATGGACATACAGGTTACAGACATGCTATTGCATGCAAGGAAACATAGGGGCTGAACCAGGATAGTACACTTGGCTTTTCATACCAGAGTTAACAAAAAATTACTTCTTGGGTACACCCAAGCACAGTAACAGTCTTGGAAAACCCTAAATACAAGACATCTATAATGCTACCAGTGCCAGAAAGGAGTCATCTACAGCATGTGTCTTTTTGGAATATCTCTGATGAAAAAATTTAGAAGTCCTGTGAGAAACAGAAACTAATCAGTTACTAAGTCACACTGTTATGAAATAAAACCATTGTAGTAATGTCCATTCTCAGCACACACCTCTTCTTCTCTGGGAGTCAGTTATGAATGAGGATAGAGGATGTCCAGCTGCAGAAAGCAGAGTTTCCAATGCTGTGGTACACTTGTGCATTTTGTACTGAGAGAACAGGCTCATCATAATGCTGAACCACCAGGGACCTACACTGTGCAGACATTACCCCAAGAAAACATCCTCCAAAGTCAATGTGAGTTTCTCCTAAGGGGTTTCAGTGCTGGCTCCACGAAAAAAAAAAAAAAAAGTATGGGTACAATAAACAGGCTATGATAATAACGATGAGGTGATGGAAGAGACACAGGACAGTGACTAGATCTGTCTCCTTTGGCACTATTGGAAAATGACAGCATGAAAATATTAGGGGTAACTGTCTCTCTTTTAAAGCACCTGCAGCACCGTGCAGGACGAGGTAAGCGCTCCGGATGCGAGTAAATAACTTTCCCCGCTCTTCAAAAGTTTTGCTAACCTCTATGGAAAACCTAATAAAACCACGGGGAGCTGGAGCAGG
>VZRU01012592.1:0-20675 GCA_013398155.1 Pedionomus torquatus | reverse complement strand
CCGGCAGGCACCGAAGAGGGGCGTGGCCTCGGGTGTCCGCTCCGGCAGTGGCGGAGGCCGCGGTGCCCGGGCTTACCACCTCAAGAGGAGCACGGCCCTGGGTCTGCTGGGGCCTCGGGCTGGACAAAGGGCACATTTACCTGCACCCTTCCCCCCCCCGCAGGAGGAGGAGAAGGAGGAGGAGGAAGAGGAAGAGGAAGAGGTGCCCGCAACGCCTTCCGATCCCTACCTGGGAAGCCTCCCCGCCCTTCAGTCCGTTCTCCCTTCCCTACCGTTTCTTCCAAACTTGTCTCTCTTCCAACTTGACAAATTGCTGCATTAAATCCTGCTTCTAATAAGAACAATCCTCACTTCAAAAATTATGTATTTTTTTCCCCCCGCATACCATGACCTTGGACCTTTTCTTTGGTTTGTTTTCTGTGATGGGGATTCTGAAAAGGCAGTTGGCTCCTTCAAGTTTGGTCACGCAATTGTGAACTAACATTATTTCGTGAAAGGTCTATTTTAGTGGATATTTTGACATTTAGTGGCTTACTGACATTGCAGAAAACATGGCCAGTCTGTCTCAGAAACGTTTCCATTTCTTCACGCAGAGCTCATTGTGTCTTCCTCAGGATGTCTTCCATCTCTTTTATATCTTGGGAATATATTTTTTCTGCATTTCAGTAGGTGTTAGGTGGACATAGTCTCCAGCTGAATACTGCATCTGTCAGAAATGAAATTACCTTAGAAGGGATGAGAGCTAGAATAAGTGATTCTTCCCTGTTTAAACAAGACTTTAACTTCGATTTTTTCTTTATATTTGCCTTCATTAAAATGTTTGTCTGTGCTTTGCATGAAGGCTGCTTTCTGCATGCTTTCCATTAGTTACTTTTTTTGTAAGGGATGCTCACTTTTGTATGCACTCACTTTATGAAAGTGCCGTTCGTTTTTCTTTTCTACTTTTTTTTGCACCGTTGGTTGGTTTTTTTTTCCCTTTTAGTTCCCAGTACCCATCAGCAGGGTGACGCCTGGTGGTGGGAGCGCAGGGGAGGAGGCTGCCTGCGGCAAGGTGTACCGAGTCGCTGTTACACACGGGATAGACGAGAATTTGTAGTCCAAAGGGCTAAAAGGATTGTCTTACTCCAAGTGAACTTCATGGTAAAGCTGTCCCTCAGAAGTCCTGGTGTAAGTTAGTGTTAGACCAAAAGGTAGCTCAAGATGATGAGAGATTTCAGTATCTGGATATGCCATTTTAAGGATTGAATAATCTGCTCTGCAGAGATACTCTTAGGTGTCTCTGGAGAAGCAATCTCTCCTCTAGTCTCTGCATCCCAAGTACTATTAGGTGTCTGTCTGTGAACATAAATAGAAAGCTCATTTTATGTGGTTGCTGACAAAGTGGAAGTAAGTTCAAATGCTAGGGAAAACTTTCTTTTTGTGGTTACCCCAAGGAATGACTTCCAGGTTGGTGAAAGTACCACTTGTATTGAAGTGGTTACTGGAAGGCAAACTGCACAACAGTCCTCCTGCAGACTATTACATCTAGATGATATCACTGCATGCTGACAGATTTGAACTGATATTTATGCAAACGGATCAGATAACCAGACAACTGCTGTATCCCCTGATGAATGAACATGAAGGACCATTTGTAGTGAGTAACATTATTAAATTGAAACACATTTCTTACGTGGCCTGGATTTATCACACAAATTCTGATTCAAAGAAGTGGCTCTCAAACTACTTGAAATACTTGAATTCCTCTGGAGCATTTAAGTCACCAGTGTCAACCTGCAGGAAGCTAAGGAAAGTGAAAGTGGAAAAACCTGGAGGCTCAAGGTTCTTTGAGAGGGCTGTTCAATCCAGTAGCCTGTGTAAGAAGCAAAATCATGTACTACTTCTTTTGAATTATGAGAAAACAGTGGAGCCACATGACACCCAAATATTTTTGTAACTTTTAGACACTATTTGAAATACAAGTAAATCTGACTTATTTCAGCTAAAGTTCAGTTGTATGAGTTGAAAAGCAACTCAAAGCAGAGGAGAATAGTGGCATTTTATTTTCTCATTCCCTGTAAAAGAAATTACATTCTAAATTTCAAGTATATAATTTCTAGACAAGTACAGAAATCACTTGCACTCTAGTTTGTTGACCTTACACCTTTCACAGAATTCCCTTGTGATAATGCCTGGTGTTGGAAGCAACAGAGAAGAATTTGTTTGATATTCAAGAACAAAATTTGATTGAATGAGACATAGTGATATTTTTTGGTGTATAATCACATCCTTTTAAAGTAATGCTTGCCTTTCTCTTTGTGTTTGTAACTTTTACTTATATAACATCTAAAGTTATACCATTATCCCTTGAAGCAGTTATGATACTTCTCTGGTTGTGGTGTTTTGGTGATTTCATGATTTTACTGCACACATGCCACTGGAGTATAAAGTTGGCTCCCTTAAAATACTTATAATAATGAAACCAGTGATTATAAAAATAACAGTAATTTATATATGGATTAACAAAAAAGCTGAAGAACTTCAAGACTGTAAAATATAAAGGATGCAAAGGAAAGAATGACCTCACAGGGTAAGTGTTACTGAGCAAAACCAGAATATTGGGCATGCAGGTAGGCATTTGAGCCACTCCAGTTCAAGAGTTATTTTACATTTCTGCCTCTGCTTTTTTTTTATACAGGAAACCATTTTGCTTAAGTCTGAATATGGAGTAGCAAATAATGGTGGTATATTTTCTGCTGTAGTTTATATGGGTATTCATTAGCTCTACTTGTTAATCAAATATTTTTTTTACAATATTTCTAGAAGATTCATTTGAAATTAAGATGCCTTGTGAAAACCATTTAGTGTGGTTTATTGTGTGTAGCTATGGCTCTTCAATAGATTTTGTGGTTTAGGAATGGCATTCTAATGGCATTATATTTTCCACTGGGAACTTATGGAGGCATGTGGTGAGATCACAAAATTGTGAAAATGTTACAGGATCCCTGCCAAAACCGTATCCTTTCCCATGTCTACCTCAGGATTTTCTCAGAAAACATTTCTGTTTCCAATACTGTATTTTAAAATTCTTAGCATTTGTAAGGATGTTTTTAACACTATACCTTGCATTTATGTCATCAGTTTTTTTGCCTATTGCCGTAGTGCCTACAAACTATAGTTTGTAGTGTTAGATTCTATGCAAACACAAACCACAAATATTGACACTTTCTCTGCTACAGTGTTTGTTTCATATTCAAAACAACAGGAGAGGGGTGATGCAAGCTCATAGGGAAGAGCTGAACACAGTTTCAGAACTGTAAAGAGACTGTGATGATTAGGATGTCAGGCTGTGTTGATAACTCTCCAGTGCGATGATATTGCTAGATGCCATTGTAATAACAGCACCTTCCTAATTTTAGAGAGGGATTTGAAGGAAGGAAAGGAATTAGTTTTGTCAGAACTTATAAGCCATTTTTTTGTTTACCAAGGTGTCTTGGAGAAGTGAGCAGAGGTGAGAAATTCTTAAAATGCTATGTTAAGGATACTGAGGTGCTTAAAAAAACCCAAGTTGATCAGACAGTTGTTAAAATTTGATACAATCTAAATAGATGTGGAACAGAACCTGCCAATACATTTGGAATTACTTAATAGTTATTAACAATTTAAATAATACCATAATCATTTAAATAAAGCAATACATGTTTCAAAGTTGTCTGCCATCAGATTTTGGGCAATTTTTTTTTAGGTGTAATTACTACATTAATACATGTATTATAGTTGACTAGTGAGGGAATTGTTCATCTGCAAAGACAGACAACAATTACACATCTTCAATACGGAAATAATTGTGCTAACTAGAATTGGATATTAAGTTGGATATTATGCCAGATGTGGAATTAGTTTTCAACATCTTCAGCAACAATATAGATATTTTATACTAATGATAAATTCTTAGAGCAAGAATATTTTTAAGTCCAGACAGGTTTATTACCTGCAAAGAAAAAGGTCTTTTGTCCAAAACTATGTACTGGAATTGTAGCTTAAGATTCTGACTGTTCAAAAATACCATCCATGGTCAAAATTAGAATGTCCCTGTCATCCAGCAGCACTAGTTATACCGTGTGACTAACTACACACTACATACAGCAGTAGGTAGCTGAACTTAATTGTCAGAAACTATCCAAGAGCTGAGATCTTTGTTCAGACTTTTTGCTGCTGCCTGGGACACTGGTCTACTCTAGAAATAGAGTGAGGATTCAAGGAAGAACTGGAGCAGGAAAGGAGGCAAGACTGAAACAGAGACAGGAGGCTCAGGCAGAGCAAAACCAGCAGGCTTTAGCATGCTACAGGCTGCACAGAAAAGCTGTAAGCTTCCATCTAATAGCCATCCAATCAGAAATTAGCTTTGCAGGAGACACAAAAACTGAGGCAAGTGGTTGATACAGCAGATGATTGTACTACCATTCAGCATCACTTCAGGAGGTTTGAGAAATGGGCCAACAGGAACTTCATGAAGTACCTGGGAAGAAATAAAGCCACACTCCAGTACAGGCTGATGGCCAATCAGCTGTAAAGAAGCTTGGCAGAAAAGGCCTTGGAGTCCTGGTGGACACCAAATTAATCTGAGCACCCTTGTAACAAAGAAGGCCAACAATATCCTGGGCTACATTAAGCAGAATGTTGCCAGCGGGTTGTGGGAGGTTGCCCTTCTCTACTCAGCACTCTGCATCTAGAGTGCCATGTAGATTTCTGGGCTCCCCAGTATGAGTGAGACATGAACATACTTGAATGAGTCCAGTGAAGAGTGACAAAGATGGTTAAAGGACTGGAACATCTGACGTAAGAGAAGATGGACTACTTAGCTTGGAGAAGTGAGGGCATGGGAACATCTTGTCTATGTATATAGACCTAAACAGGAGGGAGTCAAGAAGAGACAGACTTTTCTCAGTGGAAGGACAAGAGGCAATGAGCACAAATTGAAATACAGGAAATTCCATTTAAACATAAGAAAAATATTCCTGATTGTTTCTGACTGAGAAGGTCCATTGATTGTGAGAAGGCTGAAATCAAACTCCACAGCAATATATGACCCTAATGACTATGGATGGTTTCAGAAACTGGACTTGAGAGTGCACTAGCTTGAACTTGGACGTTGCATGATGGGCACAAGAGTTTAATGAGAACTTTGAATCCACATCACAGGAAGTGCATCTCCTTTCAAGCAATTTTTTTTTTTGTATGGTTATTGCCCTTGATCCCTCCTTCCCCCCTCTAAGAAGAGGAGAGGAAATGAAGAGATTAAAGAGATGTAGGAGTTTATAAAATAAACCCAACTGTAATAAAAATATAAATAAATAATGAAATAATAAATAAATACAAAGCTACATAGTATATACAAAACTGTATCAAGCTCCCAGGATGATGATCATGTCACCAGCAGGCATTGGGAAAAGTCACAGACTGAACTCGATGATGGACAGGAGCTGGATTCCAGATCTGGAGTCAGGAACACACAGATTGGGATCAAAGGCAGATGACAGGGTCCTCCTCGGATGCTGGCCATTGATGAAAGAGAGTTTAGCCTTTGATCCCTCAGTTTTTATACTGAGCATGATGCAGATGGCATAGAATACCCTGTTGGTCAGTTTTGGATTACCTGTCCTGTCTGCTTCTCCCCAGAGGTGCCCCTCCTCCCCTCTATGTTTTTCTGCTTCTGACTCTCCAATGGGCAAATAACAAAATTACCTGACCTTGGTTGTTAATAGCAGCAAGTATAAGCAAGGGCCTCTCTGCACACCATTCCTTGGAATAATCAGGTATACTCTCACTGTGAGAGTGAACAGTTTTGTGAAGAATGTGCTGTTAATTTCAGAGTTTAGTTAGTTAGAAGAGTCCCAGCTAAAAAAGTAAAATTGTAAAACAGAAAATGGTTCATTTTACCTCAAATCAGGACACCCTCTGAGAACTCTGCGTCTGCCAATTCTACTTGAGATTTCAGTGCAAATGGAGGCAGGGACAGTGCAGTGAAGGCAAAGACAAGACATTGACATGTATTTAATCATTGCCAAATTTTTAACGTATTAAATAATTACCAATTTATGTATTTAATCATTACCAAATGAAACCTTGGCAATGCCATTACAAAGACATAAGAGTCAAGCTGGAAGGCCTTTAAACTGCTTAGGTAGTAGAATAATTGCATATGTCTTGTCTCCTGTCTATTTTCAGAAAAAATATCAGAACATGAAGCAGTATAGAGAAACTCATTCTGAGTATTCATAGGGAACAGCAAAGACAAAGACAGGAGTTTTTCACTGGAACAGGCTGCCCAGGGAGGTTGTGGATGCCCCATCCCTGGAAGTATTTAAGGCCAGGCTTGATAGGGCTTTGAGCAACCTGGTCTAGTGGGAGGTGTCCCTGCCCGTGGCAGGTGGGTTGGAACTTGATGATCTTCAAGGTCCTTTCCAACTCTAACCGTTCTATGATTCTATGATTATAGTTCCCTGGTTGTCAATATGGGTCTGTAACAGTCCTGGCTTTGGCATAAACTACAACTCAAGATTTTTTTTTTGTTTTCTTTCCTAATCTGCATCATCTGACAGAATTGCCACAACTTGCTTAATCAACAGTTCATGAAAAAAGTAGAGACTTCAAAGAGAGAATTTATGCTCCTAAATGTTATTAGGTGATTTACAAGGTGCTGAGTGTTGTTATTCATCATTTACTCTCACTTAAGAGATCCCTTATGCTTATAAGCACTTTCTTCTATATTGACTAAAACAACTGCCTGGAGCTTTGTGAATTCCATTCTGGAGGGCATCAATTTAACTTTTAGCTGTTGTGATTTGCACATCTAAGAAACTTTAGTAAGCTAATATGCTTAAAGATATCTTTAAAGTGTCTTGGAGAAACTTCCCTAAATGATTGCTATACAAGTATTTAATGAATATTCTTTAATAAACTGTTTTGGTAAACCATAAACCTCTTATCTTTGTCCATAAGGAGATACTGCTTTTGTCTCATGACTAAATGTTTCCCAGTTCTAGTTCTACTGACTGCCATCTCTTGTAAATTTAGACCTTTCAGCAAAACAGAAATCCCAACAACCTTTCCTAATATAAACTCCCAAAATATAACTCAGAAGGGAAAGTTAGAACAAAGTGCTTTCAAATGCCATGATTTAGTACTCTTATTGTTTTATAGTCTTGAGTGTTACTTAACTTTTTTGACTCACAAGGAATATTTTATTGTGACATAAATTAGAAATCTTTATTTTCTTCAGTTATGATGACTATCTTGTTTAAAAATAGCCCAGAGTATGTGTTTCTATGTTATCTAAAAGTCATTGGTATAAAAATAGATTGGTATAAAAATAGTTGAAGGTATTGATTACATTTCAATAAAGGTGATGGCAAAGTCATAAAAATAAATTATATTTTTTTTCAGCTTTGATTTTATGCATACTGAACTCTACCCTACTATTACTGCTTTGGTGCTGAAGAAAAAAATACCCAAATGCTGAATTTGCATGTTTTTGCACACTCTGTATAAAACATGCATAGCTATTTGTAATTCTAGAAAAAGTGACAGGTCAGTCTTTTTTATAGTGCCTTTGAAAGGAAGAGAGGTGCAGCACATTTAAGAGATCACCAGAGCCAAGTAATATGGTGATGAAGTAAATTCTCTTGGTAATACAATAATTTCAAATACTGGCTTACACAGAACATTCAGAAGTTGCAAGGATTGTCATTAAATGAGCCTAATACTGTAGCAGTACTAAATATATTTTCACAATTATAATTAAGAAAAGGGATAGAAATTATGTAACAGAAAAATAAATGCTCTTTCTTCATACAAGTTTTTCTTCCTGCTCTACAATATACTTACATTGTAGAGTCACAAATATTAAAGGAAATTCTGAAGGTTTTGGTATAGAGTAGTGCATGTGATTTAGAATAACTGAGACTGCATTGGAGCAGAGAAAGAAGTTGGCTTGTATTTAAATTATATCAGTAATTTGAAAACGGTTGGTAGGGATGCCTAATTCTACTACTGTGGGCTTGATTCACCTTCACAGCTGCTTGACATTATGTGTCAAGTATTACTTCACTTCTGCTGGAACTGTCCCTTGTTTTACATCACAACAGAACATAGTTTAGCCCCACAGAGTATCCTCTGCAGGAATTCTTCAGTAAATTATGGAACAATTTTATTTATGTATAAGATACTGGAATATTTCATACTGAATGAACTTGCTGTGGTCCTTTAGATTTTGCATAAAAATGCTTTTAGATTTACCCTTAAATAGCAGCACTTTATAGTGTAATCCACAAGAGGAATGTTAATCTATATGCTGCCAATCCCTTTTTTCTACTAGAAAGATTTCTTGGCATGGACAAGTGGCAGACTCTCACATGAAATAGCATCTCCCCTTAATGTTGTGCTAGCCACCTTTATTTTCATTCATAAGTCCTGAACATTTTAGTGGCCCTTGGTGCCACAACAGGGTTGAAACAATGTATGTTTGCTTGTATGTGTTTTTACATATACAGCCACACACATATGCACTCCTCCTCCTCCCTGGAGTCTGTCTGTCTAGCTGTCTGAAACACATAGTTATATTTTGACTCAATGAAAAGAACATTTTGCATATGTGGCCAGCTGGTTCCCTGTGACAACGTTCCCTCTTCAGAAGAATATACTTTGGAAACTGAATTATTCTGTTTCTGGAAAAGAACTTCTACTCTTCACTCCCCTTTTCCTAATCCCCATTCTTGGCCAACTTCTGTGGCCTGAGGACCTTCAGTACTCCAGTAGAATTATTTTTTTTTCCTTTTTTTTTTCCTTTCCTTTCCTCAGCCTGTCCTCATAGGAGAGGTACTCCATCCCTCTTAGAAATCATCTTTGTGGCCCTCCTGTTCCAACATTTCTATGTCCTTTCTCTGTTAAGGACTCCAGTGCTGGACACAGTACTCCAGGTGGAGTCTCACAAGCGCAGAGTAGAGGGGCAGAATCACCTTCTGTGACCTGCTGGTTACGCTTCTTTCGATGCAGCCCAGGATACAGTTGGCTTTCTGGGCTGCCAGTGCACACTGCCGGCTCATGTTGAGCTTCTCCTCCATGAGCACTTCCAAATCCTTCTCCTCAGGGCCACTCTCCAGCCATTCTCTGCCCAACCTGTATTTGTGCCTGGGATTGCCACATCACAGGTGCAGGACGCTGTACTTGGCTTGGTTGAACTTCATGTGATTTGCATTAGCCCACCTCTCAAGCCTGTCCAGGGATGTAGTAAATTTTCAGCCTGAGACTTTATTAAGGTCATAGCACCATAGTACAAATGCCTCTGTTACTTGTCTATACTCTTTTTACATGCTGACACCCTTGTCTACCACATGCTCCTTCATCTTACCTGGTCTCATGTAGAAGCAGTATCCCTGTCAGGGTGTTTTGTGTTCTTACTAATTTGAACAGTTTGTGGCAGCCAGGCAGTAGTGAAGCTGCTTCCTGTCTGTGTGACATTTTGTTTAATGAATGAAGAGCTAAAGGCACATTCTAGTTTCTGATCCCAGTTGGTGCCAGCATGTGATTGATACTTGTAAATGACTCTTTTTTTTTTGTGCAGGTGAAAATTAAAATAATGTTCATCTCTCTTGCACATATTTTTTTTTCCTGACTTATTAGAATGCAAAATAGCTTCACTTGGTACCAGGTTTTGTGTTATGTCTCCTGAGGATAGTAGATGACTTGGGTGGCTGTGAGAAAGGACTGTTAGGGATTAGTAGTTTCTGATGTTCTGCCACTATGCAGCCTGTGTTAGAACAGCCTGAAAATTATTTTAATTAACACCAGTCAGAGCTGCTCTCTTAAAAACCATTCATTGCATGGAGATAAGATGGTGCATGATGATAGCCATTCCTCCTGTTGATCTTGCCCTGTCTCCCTCTGTTGAGACTACAGGAAGCAATGGGAGAGAGTTGACTGGCAGCTCCATGCCTTTTTGAGGCCCCTCAGTGCTGAAGACCATTTTCTTTGGAAAGATTTCTTTGGTGATCGGTAATATGTCTGTATACAGTGAAGCCTTCTCCAGTTGTGTTTTAAGTGCTGTTGCTGTATAAACTTTACATTAATATGGTGGTAATAATAATTTACTTAAACATTATGTGTGCCTTTCAGTGACACTGAGAACCCTTCATTGTGAAATAGGATTCTGCTGTGCTTTAACATAGAACAACTGTGAATTCTTATAATGCTGGAAGAGCAGCTAACTATCAGAAGAAAACAGTATTTAGTGGGAGGCATTGAAGAGAAAACAAGTAAAGTCTTGCTTTGAAGTCAGCAGATGTAAAGACAGCTTTATAAATTTATATTTGCTCACAGTAGCTCGAGAAGACTGTGAATCAACAGGAGTGAAACTTTCTGTAACTGAACTTAGGATAATTTTTTTTCTCCATCTGACCTTTTTCCAGTTCAGTTTTTCTTCTTGTTTTAGGCTTTGAAAATGTTGATACTGAAAAGTTATCACCTTACACATTCTTATGCTCTAGATATACTTTCTGGTTGGTTTTGTGGGTTTTTTAAAATCTTNTTTTTTTTTTTTTTTTTTTTTTTTTTTTTTTTTTTTTTTTGTATCGCTTTGAAATTAAAGAAAAAAATAAAAACAATAAGAAAAAAAGTTTGACCAAAAGGTGGCAGTGAAGACATGTAAAATACACCATCTTGCATTGGAATAGTAAACAGTTTTAAAGAAAAAAAATCTAATTCACCTAAACTTTAAGAGTATTATTGTTAAAAAATTACCAGTTAGAGATAAGAGGCTGCATATGATGGTAAAAGCTCTAAAAGGAGTTAGATTTAATGAATTAAGTTATTGCTTAATAAAAGCTGGCTATTGACTCTTGTATGAACTGTGTGTAAGACCGGAAAAGAATGGCTTTGCCTTGATCTAGTCTTGCTGCTCAGAGAATAGATTGCAAAGGGTTTGGATGATTCTTCCTATCAAGATGGGAGGACTGAAGGCACTGCTTATCCATCATTCACAGTGCATGCTCTACATGTCAGAATAGCCCTTCTCCTGCTCTTCCCATTCTAGTTCTGATTGAGAGTCACAAGTGAAGCAAAGGGATAAGCCAACAGTTGATCTCTTCAGACCATGGTGAAATCTTGGTCTACCATGCTCTGTTGGCTGTAGTCTGTAGGGATGTTTGTTCACTGTGGTGTGTGTGTATCCATCATCTATGGCCCTTCCTCACTTGTCCCTGCCAAATGTTTATCCAACATTGCGCTCTTTTCTCCCAGCAACTGATTTTGTCTTAAAAATATACTTTCCTTCATTATCCTTATTAGTTATGAATGTGGTTAAATACTCTACTCATGCTCTAGAAAATATCAATTAAAAAGATAACTTCTTCCACAAGTAGTTTTATCCTAGGGATTAGTTTTCTTTTCTTTTCTTAAATCATTCCTCACTTGCACAGAAGCATAATATCTGAAGTACACAGACACATATTTTTGCTGAAGCACTCAGATTTAATTTGTGTGTTTAGCCGATTGGAAAGATCAAATCCTGTAAATGTCTTTTGATGGCTCTGTGTATCTTTCAATGCATTTTCTCCTGAATCTTAGTAAAATATACTGCAGAAAGTAATGGGGTTATTTATTTCATGAAAGTTTCATTTATATGTATGGCTGCATTTCATAACATGTAATCTATGGATGACTGTTGGTCTATTAGACATCAAAAACTTGTCTTGGAAAAAAAATAATAGAAAACCAGCTACAATGTCTTTGCTATATAAACAAGGAAGTCAGAAAGTAAAATAGTGGGCAATAAGAGTAAAAAACTGAGTTTTCAAGATTTACCCTGATTTTAATTTGGTTGGAAATGACAAAATATTGTGAGAACACTGCACAAAGCAGTATACCTAAGTTTGTTAGGTGGTTTGTTTTTTTTAAAAAATGTGAGTGGTCCTGCATGTGAAAAGAAGTTAAATACCACTGTTAGCCAGTATTCTACTGTATGTGTTATCCAGCTAGTTTAAAAGACTGAAAGCCTGTCCTCTGGGAAATTGTTCCACTTTGTGATAATTCTTTGCAAGGTAACTTTCATGCCATGCAGCCCAGATTTCCTTGTCATCACTTAATGTTCATCAAGTTCCAATTCAAAAACAAAAATGCAAAATGCTCAGAAGATATTTAATATCATTTGTATCAACCACTATTTTGTAAGCCTCTAGTGAGCTGAAAGTTAAACTTACAAATGCTACATTGTTGTAAAATGCTGTATTCTCAGAAGCCTTTACTGGCTAATGGATAATATGGGTAGCTTAATCCCATTAATTTTAGAAACAAATTAGCTTGACACTGAAGATGGGAAAATCAATTCTTACTCTGCTGAGAGCAATCTTTTAGTTTCACATTGGGAATTGGAGAATGCTTTTCCTGTTTTCCCAGCTTTCAGTAGTTATTTAAGAATTGTTTTCTTCCTCACTACAATTCAAATTAACCAGGGGAAGCCACTGGGAGGACATATACTACATGTGTTTACTTGAACTACACCTCTTTCTGAATGTAGAAAATTCCTGATTTTATAAAATGAAGATGCTGTGGTGCCTCTGAGCTAAACTAAGAAATCTATAGCTAAGAGTTCTTGGAAGAGTAAGAAACCTTAGCCACAGTTTGGAATGTTTGTACAGTTTTCACATAACTGCAAATACTTATTTAACTTGTTTTAATTATATTCTTTGCAAAACATTGATGAACCCTGAACAGATTAAATGAAATCGTAGAATCACAGAATGGTGAGAGCTGGAGGGGGACCTTAAAGCTCATCTGGACCACGTTGCTCAAAGCCCCATCCAGCCTGGCCTTGAACACATCTAGGGATTGAACATCCACAGCTTCTCTGGGAAATCTTTTCTAATGTCTCACCACCCTCAAAGTAAAGAATTTCTTCTTAATATATAATCTAAATCTACACTCTTTCAGTTTAAAACTCTTTCCCCTTGTCCTATCACTTTATTCTCTCTCCATCTTTCCTGTAGGCCCCCTCTAGGTACTGGAAAACTGCTATAAGGTCTCACTCTTCTCCAGGCTGAACAACCCCAACTCTCTCAACTCAACTCTCAACTCAACTCTCTTTCTCATAGGAAAGGTGCTCCAGCCCTCTGATTATGGCCCTCCTCTGGACTCACTCCAAGAGCTCCATGTCGTTCTTATGTTGGGTGGTATGAGGAAACTCAGTGCTGAAATTCCATAAAATTTGACCCAGGAAATTACAGGCAAGTCAGTCTCATCTCTGTGCCTGGCAAGATCACAGAGCAGATCTTCCTGGAATCTCTGCTAAGGCACATGGAAAACAAAGAGGTGATTGGAGACAGCCAACATGGCTTCACCAAGGGCAAATCCTGCCTGACAAATTTCAATGGCCTTCTATGATACTGCCACAAACTTGGTGGATGTCATCTTCCTGGATGTATGCAAAGCATTCGACACTGTCCCACATGATATCATAGTCTCCAAATTGGAAAGTCATGGGTTTGATAGATGGACCACTCGCTGGATACGGAACTGGCTGGCTGGCCGCACTCAAAGGGTTGTGGTCAATGGCTCAATGTCCAAGTGACGGACAATGACAAGTGGTGTCCGCAAGGGTCAGTACTGGGACCCGTGCTATTTAACATCTTTGTTGGAGACATGAACAGTGGGACTGAATGCACCCTCAGCAAGTTTGCTGAGGACACCAATCTTGGTGGTGCAGTCAACATGCTGGAGGGAAGGGATGTCATCCAGAGGGACCTGGACAGGCTTGAGAGGTGGGCTAATGCAAATGGCATGAAGTTCAACCAAGCCAAGTGCAGGGTCCTGCACCTGTGATGTGTCAATCCTAGGCACAAATGCAGGTTGGGCAGAGAATGGCTGGAGAGTGGCCCTGAGGAGAAGGACTTGGGAGTGCTCGTGGATGAAAAGGTCAACATGAGCCGGCAGTGTGCACTGGCAGCCCAGAAAGCCAACTGTGATTCTGCCCTTCTACTCTGCGCTTGTGAGACTCCACCTGGAGTACTGTGTCCAGCTCTGGAGTCCTCAACAGAGAAAGGACATAGAATTGTTGGAACAGGAGGGCCACAAAGATAATTAGAGGGATGGAACTCCTCTCCTGTGAGGACAGGCTGAGGGAGCTGGGGCTGTTCAGCCTGGAAAAGAGAAGGCTCTGGGGAGACCTTCTAGCAGCCTTCTAATATCTGAAAAGAGCCTACAGGAAAGCAGGAGAGGGACTCTTTGTCAGGAAGCATAGTGATAGGATATGGGGTAATGGTTTTAAACTGGAAGAGGGGAGATTTAGGTTGGATATTAGGAAAAAATTCTTTCCTGTGAGGGTGGTGAGGCATTGGAACAGGTTGCCCAGAGAAGTTGTCGATGCCCCATCCGTGGAAGTATTTAAAGCCAGGTTGGATAGGTCTTTGAGCAACGTGGTCTAGTAAGAGGTGTCCCTGCCCATGGCAGGGAGTATTGGAACCCAATAATCTTAAAGNGGGAGTATTGGAACTCAATGATCTTCAAGGTCCCTTCCAACTCTAACCATTCTATGATTCTATGATAATTATAGCATCATTAACAACACCACACACCTTCCTGTCATCTGCAAACTTGTTAATGATGCATTCAATTCCTCTGTCTATATCATTGATAAAAATGTTGAAGAGTACCGGTCCCAGCATGGACCATTGATGGACACCATTTATGACTGCTCGCCAACTGGACCTCATGCGACTGAGTACCACTCTCTGAATGCAACCATCCAGCCATTTGCTTATCCACTGGGCAGTTCACCCATGAAATCTGTATCCCTCCAATTTGTCAAGCAGGATTTGTGGGGGACTGCTGCGGCCAGGTGGAGAGGAGAAAACACCGATACGATGTAGGTTCACATAAGCTCCGTTTATTCATCAGAAGGCTGCTCTTAATATACTGTCTCAAGCTTCCGTACACGCGATCACGCATTCCCTGATTGGTTGCCCCGCTCTGTCCACGAGGCAATCACGCCCCTCTGTCCCCTTCTAATTGGTCCTTGCAGTACCTCCTGCTTTGCGGTGACTGGTATCTTGTTATCACATTCTTGCTGCATACTTGTCCTGTTGACTTAAGCACTTCCTCTTCCCGCTACATACTTGTCCTGCTAATCCAAGCACTTCTTCCTCCTTAGATGTTGGGCCAAAAGTTCATCTTCTCACAGCTTGCTGTAAACATAACCGACTGCCCATGCACAACCCGCAACAGGGGACCATGTCAAAGGCCTTACAGAAATCCAGATATATCTTATCCACAGGTCATCCATATCTACTGACATAGTGATTCTGTCATAGAAGGCCACTAGATTATTTGGCAGGACCTGCCCCTAGTAAAGCCATGCTGGCTGTCCTGGAACACCCCTGTGTCCTCCATGTGCCCAAGCATGGCATCTAGAAGGATGTCTTCCATGATCTTCCCAGGCATGGAGACGAGGCTGACATGTTGGTAGTTCCCAGGGTCCTCCTTTCTACACGTTTTAAAAATGGGTGTGATGTTTCCTTTCTTCCATTCTGCAGGGACTTCACCTGACTGCCACAACTTTTGAATATCATGAAAAATGGCTTGGCAATTACATCAGCCCGTTTCTTCATGACTCTGGGATGTATTTCATCTGGTCCCATGGATTTGTATATCTTCAGGTTCTTTAGTTGATCATGAACCTTGTCTTCACTTCACAAAAATTAAGACAAAATACTGTGGCTTAGATAGTACACAAAATAGCATGTTCTGAAATTTATCTTAACTTCAAGAAGTCTTTCTAAAAAGTCTTTCCTTTTTTGTGTTGCAATTATTGGTGTAGGGACCTGCTGCCTGCTAGAAAGTAGGCTGCAGATGATAAGTAATACTTCAAAAAATATCCTTTATAGTTATAACATTATACCGATTCTTTTTAAACAATAAAACCACCCTCTTCTTTCCCAGCTGCCAAAGAATAGAGGGATGTAGCATCTAGGGAACTTTCTCAGAAATCTTAAGCAACCATTCAATTAAAAAAACGCAAAAGCATTTGGTTTCAATGCTATTATTCCACATAAGCTTGAACTAATTCCTTGATTTCAAATTTTTGTATGAGGTCACTGGTGATCTGAAATCTTTCTCTTGGTGTATATAGTGGATAAAGAAGTCCAATAAATTGGAAAGAAATTTATGTGGATGAAATTGGTTACATTTTTCACATTTGAATGGAGTGGGAAGGACTTTGTTGCAGTAAATTAAACCAGGAAAATTCACATAGATTGTTTCAGGAAAAGGAAAGCAATCTGTGATATTTTGGAGCTACTTCAAATACAAATTATAAATATAAGTTGAAATGAAGAAAAGACACAGGTGCTGAAATTTTGGTGAATTTCTTTGGGAACTTGGTACCCAACTACATATTGCCCTCAATCTTAGTCATGAGGCATAGCCCTTTTAGTTTCAAACATGTCAACATTACTAATCTAAAGCATGGTTCTTTAAATCCTATGTGGATGTCTTGATTTTCAAAATGTTATGTGTTATAGAAAGTCCCATTAATATTATAATTATACTGCACTTTATACTGAGAGTTTGTTTATCATTTCAGATACAGCTTTCCTTAGAATACATAAAACTTGTGATGAGGACAAAATTTTCCCTACTGCTACATAGACTGTATCAGCACTGTATTACCAAGAGTCAGCACTGGCTGCAGTGCTGAGGGTTGACTAGATATATGCCTAGATCTAGCTGTGATAAGGAGCTTGTCTATGATGTACATTGTGCCTAGGAGTGGCAATTTCAAAGGACAGAGAATCTGCAATCTAAATGGAGCTTTTAAGAAATAGCTGGAGTCCAGTCAGGGGTGGTAATGTTATCAGAGTCTTTTAAAGTTTCAAACTGGGACATAGCGAATCTCTCGGTGATGGTTGATTTGAACAAGTCTTTGTGTAATAAATTTTATTTCTATCTATAGCTCCTTTTATGCACATAAATGATGACTTAGCTTGTGCTGTTGTGTTTTTCAGGTCATCTTCCTTGCTTCAAGCTGTTTATTTCCCTCTCAAGGCATGTAATGAATGCTTTCTACTTTCCCCTGCAGACAGAAAAATATCTTCAGTTAGATATTTATCTGAAGCTGTTATCAGCTTTAGCTGTGTTCGTTACATAATGAAACATAGCCATGCAGTAAGCCCAGGCAGGCTTGCCATGCAGCCCTTATCTAATAACAGCGAGAGATGCACATTAAACTCACAGTATGTTTGCATTAATTTCACAGTAAATTTTATACATTATCATAGGACAAAAATAAATTTAGCGGCCAATAATGTTGTAACCAAGAAAACAGAATACAGAGGGGATAAAGAAAGAACAATATAGAGCTGCCAATTAAAAAAAAATTAATTGTAAGTAAGTACTTTTATGTAGAATTTATATTATCTGGATCCCTTCTCGCCAACAGCAGCGTCTATGTTTTTTTCAAAATATTCCTATTTTATAAACATTTAATGCATCTTTAAACAATTACTAAACACTTTTGTCCAATTTCTTGTGTTCCTTCTTAAACCCTTAGTATAAGACCTCACCTTTCTTCCTATTGAAAACTTTTTTCTTCTTACACCATGGGAGGTAATAGTAAATAACAAAATAAACAGAACATATAATTTTTAAGTTGCAATTGATATATTCTTTTTAAATGCCTATTGCTCAAAATATAAACTGAGCTATTTTAATTGTTAGACTAATATAAACAAAGCTGGTTTTAGTTTTCAGATGGTGTCATTGATTTGTATATCTAAAATCTGCAAGACTCTTGACATCTGCTGTTTCGGGACTGAAACACTCCGAATACTACTAATTGCTCATTGCACTAGGGAGCCCTTTATGCAATCAAGCCACATTTTTGATGAGGAAATAAATTTTAAATTAAAGGACTGCACTAGGGAAAGGTGTAGTTAAAAGGTTCTACCTAAAAGAAAACCACAGTTTTACAAAACTACATGAATGTTGTAGTTCTTTATCTTGCAGTGGTTCTGAAAAGCTTTTATTTCTGCAATGAACTTCAATAAATGGAGAAGAGTTTTGCAGAACATGATAATCCACTTTAAGAAGTTTAGTTACACCATTTTGGAATTGGCAAGATGGATGTGCTGGTGATAACATAGCATTTAGAGACCATACAGTAGGCATGAATGCCAGCAAGAACTAGACACAGGACATATGAGCAGTTAGGAATATTTTTCTGATGCACTCACATATTATAAATATTATCTGATTGCAAAAATATTTTAAAAATTTTTCTTTAATTTTTTTTTTTGTTTGTTAGTGAAGTGTAGTGTATTTTTTGCCAGCAGAGTAAATGCAATTGGTACAAAGTGCACCCTTTACGACATCCTGAGGCCATGGTGACTCTGTTTTTTATCTTTCCCCCTTTGTCTTATACTGCCCAAGCAGACAAACCAACTCAGACAAGTTGGAGCCGCCACTGGGCTACTCCACTTTGTACAAACTAGAACAAACTAAACTTACATTCTTCTACGCTTCTTCTACCCAGTGCTGAGTCTCCTTTTCACCCAGATTCAGTGTTACCCTGCTTCCAAGTGAATGTGAGATGCCTCTGTGTCTGGTGAAGGTGTGAAATTGGGTTCAGTACTTAGTTTGTAAGCTAGATACTGAGTTTTCCATAGCAACCTTCTCCAAAGGTCTCCAATTATCTTCAATTACTATCATTACTTAATCTGGCTTTGTTTGACTATGTTAATTGATGAGTTCACACAGATACAATGAGTTCACACAGATACTCGTCTATTTACACCAGACAACTTGAATCCTCCCTGGTAGTAGTGGACAGATCAACTGGTGATGAAAAGACGTATCAACGTCCAATGCTCATAAGACTTCCCCCTCACAAAGTCAAAGATACTAACCCTTTCAGGACATAATAACAGGATAAAATATCTCTCTAACTTGTAATCTATTTGATCTTCTTCTGAGTAAAGAAAATATATTGATGGTGTGAAAAAGTTGGAATGTATCTGTCGGAGTGGGAGACGAACCCAGAGTAACAATGGAGTCTCAATATGAGTATGATCGTTCTCCTTTATTCTACACACTTACAAAGGTTATATAGGTATCCAAAAAAAGCACGCGATAACAAACAATCTGTCATTGGTTCATAGCTTTTGTTCGCTTGCCTCAAGCATGTTACATAGAGCGTTGCTGCCCACATGAAGGAGTCTGTCTTCACTTTCCAGACTGGGTTCTACCTAACTTGTTTACCAGTTCATTACTTCCCGCTCCAGGTGGGATCAAGGACAAGTTGCTTTGCCCTTTTTACATCTAATTGTGCAGCTACAGCTTGCTAAAAACTGGATTGCTCACACCAGTGAGATCATGTCCTTTATCACTTAGCCATCCTTCCACATGCATCCTGTGTGAGCTGATGCAGGCAGATGCAGGAACAACCACAAACCATGTATAAATTTAATCTCAATACCTCATGGATTGGGGAACCTCTGAAGTGGTACCTGGGCAGAGGCAGGCAAACAGGGGACACAGGCATTGCAGAGTGAGAGTCCTTATTAGGAAGAGAGTCCAAGCTAGCCAGAGTCCTCATTAGCCAGAGCATGGAGAAGAGAGTAAGCAAACTGACTCCCTGCTCTGGCTGATATTTCAAGGGCTCAAGCAGGCATTGCTCTTTCTGCAGTGCTTTGGTCTTCTTCAACAGCAGGGCAAGAATCTCAAGCAGCAAGATAAGGTGTCCCTGAGTCCATCACAGACTTATGTTATCTAAGTGCAAATGTTCTACTGCAAGCATACAAGACCAAACAATTCATATAATTTATGTGTTTCCCAGCAGCCCAGGTGTGAATCACTTGAGCGTACTTACAAACCTCCTCACCAATCTTCCATTACTTTCCCACAAATCCTTTCAGAACATATTTTTCGAAGTGTTGGTGGGTTTGGGTCAGAAATAATTATGTATGTATAAGAAACTTGAGTACTGCATAAATACAGGCCTATCTATGCACATGCAAGCATGAGGCATATAACTTTCATGTGTCCTTTAAATTTATCAAGCATGGCAACCAGTAAGTAGTAATGAAAGCTTTTTTATCTGCCTGAACTAAATAGAGAAAACACTCATCTCATAGGCATAGAAGAGGCATTATTTTAATTTGTCTCATTGATGATGTTTTCAATCAAGTATGCAAATTTCCTAAGGCACAATGAACATAGAGACATTGTAAAGACACTTCAATATTTCAGTTCAGTATCTTATTCTTTAACTGGTTTTCCAAGGACCTTTTATTACAGATTATAATACTGATTTCAATGAAGAATTCATATGGTACTATCTTCATAGTTAACATGTCTTTTATATCTAAGCCAGTTAAAAATGTAATTTCATACACCATGTCTCATAAGAAGAGTTACAAAGGGATGCTAAAGGTGATATGTGAACTTACGCTCTTTTCAGTCTCGTCAATGTTTTTTTTGCAAGCACAATTTTGCTTGGGAAACTCCATAGAATATTGAATCTTACAGTAAGATATGCAATAGACTGGTTATAGTAAATAGAAGAAATACCACTACTGAATAAACAGTGCGTTGGTGCAGCTGTCAGTTGTCGGTCCTCTCATGGCGCTAGAAAAGAACATGGCCCCAACACG